>CM065117.1:63969814-64569814 GCA_033026305.1 Cirrhinus molitorella
TTCATGTGCTCCTTAAAGCAGGACGGTTTTGTGAATTTCTTCCCACGTTGATCACAAGTGAACAGTCTCACTCCAATATGAACTATCATGTGACGCTCAAGATTATATTTGCTCGTCAAACTCTTTCCACACTGAGTGCAGGGGAAAGATTTCTTGGCTCCTCTTTTGTTTGAATCTATCTGTTTGGTTTGAGGGCAAGGGTTTTCTCCAGTTTTGACATGACTTTTCTCCTCATCTCTCAATTCTTCATTCTCCTGACTTTCTTCAATAAACTCTAAAATAAAAGCAAAAACAGTTTATTTACTAGTAGCATGTGTATTACAGATGACCTTTTGGCTAGGTTTAAAGGAAAAGAGTACTTTTAGATAAATAATGCAATAATAGATAGCACTCTGGAGGTAGGGAAACAAGTTCTTGTTGCTTGTAATAAAGATTTAAATGCAAAAAAAGGCAGTAGAGCTGATTCTCTGGCAATTGTAGGTTTACGTTTCAATTGAGATTGTGATAATGTAAGAAAAACAGTTTGAATGTGTTACCACCTTCTTGAGCAACTAAATCTAGATGTAAATGCAAAAGTATAAAGCATCAAATGACATGTTTCTTGTATTTATTGCATTTAAACACATCTATGAAAGATTATTTGTGTCAGTGTTGGGGGTAAACACATTACAAGTAACGCAAGTTACGTAATAATTTTTTTTTTATAACACATTACTTTTTCAATCCCAAGAAATTATCTGAGTTACTTTTTTCAAAAAAGTAACGCTAGTTACATTTTGTTTTCTTTATATATTTAATCCCATTTTATTAATCAGTGACTTTGCTGCTGACATTTGTTGATCCAGTTCAACCATACACTGCAATAAAATTATTCCGTTACTTAGATTTTATGTTTTGTTTCCAGCAAAACATCTGAAAATTCTTAAATCAAGAAGGATTTTCTAGACAAGTGAAAATTATGTTCTTATTTTTAGAAAAACAAGTCAAAATTAAGTGACTCAGAACAAGCAAAATAATCTGCAAGTTGGATAAGAAAAAAAATAAAATCTTATTTCAAAAAGAAAACAAGAGTATTTTGCTTTCCCCATTGGCAGATTATTTTGATTGTTTCAAGCAAAAAAAAAAAAAAAAAAAAAAGATAAAAACACTTAATTTTAACTTGCTTTTCTGAAAACAAGAAAATAATTTTCACTTTCAGATATTTTGGCTGGAAACAAGACAAAACATCCAAGTAACAAAATAATTTTTTCAGTGTACTACTAAACAAAAACATTTGTGCTTCATTTTTCTCATTGCTGAAGAGTGTTGAACCTTTTCCTACAGTTCTAATGTATAGACGTCAATTTACTTTTTCTTCAGCCTTAGCCTTATTCGCTTCATTTCATTTCAGTGTGAAAGGGCTTTTACATTTGCAAAACAAACAAGCCCTGCCCAGATTCAAAAAGTAACACATTACTTAGTAATGAAAGTAAAGCATTACTTTCCATAAAATTTTAGGGAGTAATGCAATATTGTAATTCATTACTTTTAAAAGTAACACTGGAGATAGATATATATTTCAGGAAAATCCCACATCTTCTTCTACTTTATTTTAATTCATCATTAACCCATAGTCCAGGAGTTTGTAATCGGTTAGTAGCCACTTTTTAAACCTTTATTAACTATTCTAGATTATGCCTACTCCAGGCTTAATTTAAACCCTGACATGGAGAGAGAGAAAAAAAAAACAGGGTTAAAACTTTGTAAGACTAATGTGCCACAAATAGTCACTAAAGATGAATGAAAAATAAACACCAACCTCCTGGTTCCTCATGTTTTACTCCCAAGGTTTCTGGTTCCTCGTGTTTTATTTTCCAGGTTGCTGCTTCCTCTTGTTTTATTCCCAAGGTTTCTGGTTCCTCGTGTTTTATTTTCCAGGTTTCTGGTTCCTCGTGTTTTATTCTCCATGTTTCTGGTTCATTCGTGTGCTCCTCACTCTCCTCTTTAACAAACACCATTTTCACAGCAGCAAATCTCAGTTCAGATGATACTCCTCCAGATATTCCTGTTTGCTTCACAACATATTCACGATGAGGATGAGAATATTACAGGTATTTACTGGCTTAATTCAAACCTGTATTTTTCCATTTACAGAAAACTACATTTCTAACAGTTCGTAGTAAATCGGCATCACAACATAACAGAGGAACGCGCGGTGAAACTGATTTTCTTCCTCTGAGGATTAATGATGTTTCGAAAACAAACGTATTTGTTTTAGCGCCACCCGCTGGACTGGAGTGTGAAGCGTCGAGAGGAGGGAAATAATAGGGCGAATATTAGGCTTGTTTGAGAAGTGCTTCACCTGAAAAAAGGCGAGAAGTTCTTAAATAACTTCTTAAAGTTAGGATAGCCCCAGACCTGTCTTAAACCCCAAAAAGTATGAATTATTTAATGGATTTATTGGGTTATTTCAAATGAATTGTTATATTTAAGCATTACAACACTGCTAGCTAAATATAATACATATTAGGACTATTAATAGGGATGTGCAGGAGTTCTCTGAAGTGACAGCGATGACTGATAATCAGGGCCAGAGTGGGACTCCTTTTCAGCCCTGGAGTTTCAAGCCCGGCCCACTTTAGTTCACGACTGGCTATATTAAAATAAGGTCATTTCCAATTCAGTGCAAATAGAGGGTATGCATTGACGTAATTTTCCCGCCGGAACACGCCCCCTCAGCCGGACTGAGTGGCAAAAGAACAAGTTGGGTGAATGGATTTAAATAGGGAAGCTGCGAAAACGAGAAACGATAATCCTTTTGCTGGACTTGATATAATGTTCCTTACTTACCAAATATCCAGTGGTCCATGGATATTGATATGCCAGGAATCGTGTTTCCTCACATTTATATGTGCCTGATTTCAACGCCGGGGGAAATAAACAAACAGATTTGCATGGGAACACATTCTGTAAATACAAAATAGTTAAGTCTAAACCCCGGTGATCACTTATATCATATGGTAATACATGATTATATCATCCAGCCCAAAATCTTACATATTTTTCTGTCAGTGTTTATTTAAAAACATCCAGGTGTGCATAATTTAAGGTAAATATTTTATTGATGAGTTGTCAATATGATATGACAATACAATTACAAGGGCATGCTTTTACAGCAAAAAATGAACATATTAACATGAAGCGATAACTGCAAATCTGTGTTTCACCGCCTGGAGTCCATTTGTTTCTTTGAATCGCAGCGATTAATTTGCTTTTCCTTTTTGTCGCTTTCGTCAGCCTGTAAAAAAATATACCTCAAGTTTCTTGTCAAGTCTCTTTGTACAGTCAATCGCAAAGCTCGTTCTGGTTTTAGAGGTGTTTTGTGTGTTCTGTCGCAGCATTTACGCTGAAACCAATGCTGTCACTCACTCTTTTTGACACTCAGTGGGCGGAGCCGGATTCACTCCAGCTGACGGTGACATCACGTGCATACCCTCTATACAGTAGCCTAAGTGTTGCCTCACAGTGAAGATTTATTTGAACAGTTAACACAATGTAATGTTTAACAGTATCAGGATCTATTTTCTGTAAGAATTAGTGCTCATAAATAAACTGGACTAGAGGCTGCTGCTGCTGAAGAGCTACAGTACATTAAAAAGTTTAATACAAAAACATGAACGGTGGTTTGCAGACATCGTTGTTTTGCACTGCTTCTAACTAGCTTAACGTTAACTTACCGGCCGTTTCATCGTCTTCAAGTCTTATTGTACTCTCGCTGCTGCTGGTTTTAACGAAAAATGTCACTTACTCAGCTTAGTACATTTGACCGCGTCAGTTTCTAGAGCTTTCTTTTTTTCTTTTTTTTTTTTTTAATCTGGCCTTTCCAGCTTTGCACTTTTTATTATCCATTTTTAATTTCTCGCGTATCTCTTAACAATGATTTTGCTGCTGAGTAAGGTGCCGCTGTCGGGGGTGTCGAATGATAACCACATCATCATTAACCTGCAGGCTGCATTCTGCTCATGGGGCTGCGAGAAAATAAATAAAAAGAGGGGAGCTGTGGTAAAATAATGAATAAAAAGAGTGAGGCTATGGTAAAAAATAAATAAATAAATAAATAAAAATAAAAAGTGCGACTGTGTCACTATATTCATAGGAACTGCATTATACATCAGATCAAGACACACTCAATTCTTCACATGCATTTGTAAAAGTAGAAATTATGTTTACTTTTGAAGCCTAAACCTAACAACTTCTCAACTGTGTAAAACACAAAACAGACAGATAAAAGTACAATCACAGGTTTATTTGTTGCAAAAACTAACAATAAAATGCAACATAATATGACTTATGTTGAACTCCAAGTTTCTGAAGCCATAGGGGAGGAATTTTAAGGATAGCCAATGGCATATGGTTAAACAAACAACAGTGTAATAAGGATGATTTTGGCTGTTGAAAATCATACTCCAACATATTTGTCATAATCACAAAATTATTACCCAATAAATATTTTCATGGCAATAAAATACCCATGAAAATACCCTTTCTCTGTATACTTTACTCATTGAAGTGATTCTAGTTTGTCACATAGTGTACATTTAGTGTCTATATAGTGACATACAAGGAGCTTTGCTTTTAATTCAAATTTTGATACTTTGGGAGTGAGCTTTTGTTGTTTAGATTTGTTTTTTCACAAGGTCTACTGATTCAAATGATTGCTAGTGTATGTAGTCTGCTAAAATCTGATGTGTCTCTGTAAAAAATGAACCATTTATATATTTTCATATTTTATGTGATTTTTTTAAAGATAAAGAACACACATTTTCACTCATTTATTATCACTCAAGCGTATTTAGTGAAATTGTTTCAAACTGACTTCCCTCTTTTTCAGCATTGAATCATGAACTTAAAAATTAAATATTTCAAAAGTTAAATATTTAGAATACATGCTACATAAACCTTTTCATTACAGTTAAATTAAAACTTGTTATAAAATCAACTTAAATATTTTCAGTTACAGTGACTTAAAATGTTGATTACCCATTCTCATGGCATTTAGTTAACATTACTCAAAAACATAAGTACACAAAGAACCACTTTTAAGTTGAATGAACTCAATATTTATTAGTATCTTTGTCTTTTTGTTTTAAGTACAAGCAACTCAAAACCTTCAAAACACAAGACTCAAAATTGTATGGCTCAAAACTAAATTTTTTTGAGGTAACTCGTTGCCTCAAATATTTTAAGTACAAAAAACTTAAACAGTTTAAATTACAGTGTGCTGAATTCTTGCCCTTACCAATTTAACACTGTGAAATGACACAGGGAATAAGTATTGAACACATGAAGATAACAAGGTGCAAAATGGCATAAAAAGCCAGGAGATCACCTGAAATCTGTCAGTATTGAGAGAGAAACCCTGCCCCCTATCAGTACTAATTGATATCAGCTGCTTTGGTCCTAATTGATGGCCTATAAAGGCTTCTCATTACCCAGGAGGCACACAGGAAAGACTTCATGATGGGTAAAAGCAAAGAACTTTCTCAAGATCTTCGTAATCTTATCGTTGAAAAGCATTTTGATGGGAATGGTTATAGGCGCATTTCCAGAATGCTGAATGTTCCTGTGAGCACTGTGGGGGCCATTATCCGGAAATGGAAAGAGCATCAGTTCACCATAAACCGGCCACGATCAGGTGCTCCACGTAAGATCCCTGTCCGAGGAGTCCAAAGAATAATCAGGAGAGTTCTCCAAGAGCCAAAGAACCACTCGGGAAGAACTTCAGGAAGACCTTGCATCAGCAGGTACTGTTGTTTCTAAGAAAACTATAAGCAATGCACTGAACCGCCATGGCATCCATGCAGCTCACCACACAAGACTCCACTGCTGAACAAAAAGCATGTTGAGGCTCGGTTAAAGTTTGCGAAACAGCATTTGGAGAAGCCTGTGGATTATTGGGAGACTATAGTATGGTCAGATGAAAGCAAAATTGAACTTTTTGGCAGTCATTCTTCACACCATGTTTGGAGAAGAAATGGCACTGCCCACCACCCCAAGAACACCATACCAACAGTTGAGTTTGGGGGTGGAAGCATCATGGATTGGGGCTGCTTTTCAGCAAGGGGTCCTGGCAGACTTCATATTATTGAAGGCAGGATGAATGGAGAAATGTACCGGGACATTCTGGATAAAAATCTGCTGCCATCTACCGGAAACATTTCAGCAAGACAATGATCCCAAACACAAGGCCAAGGAAACAATGAAGTGGTTTCAAAGAAAGAAAATCAAGCTGCTTGAATGGCCCAGTCAATCACCTGACCTAAATCCCATAGAAAATTTATGGAGAGAACTGAAGATCAAAGTTCATAAAAGAGGCCCAAGGAACCTTCAAGATTTAAAGAGTGTTTGTGTGGAAGAATGGTCCAGAATCACTCCTGAGCAATGCAGACGACTGGTCTCTCCATACAAGAGGCGTCTAGAAGCTGTAATCACCAACAAAGGCTTTTCTACAAAGTATTAAATAAAGTGTGTTCAATACTTATTCAATACTTATTCAATACTTACTCATTTCACTTTATTTATTGTGACTCAACTTGTATACTTAAATGTTCTGATTGCTTTGTATGAATTCAATATTTGGCTTGATGGCTACATCTGGTGGAAATTTTGTGTCAATAGCCCACTTAGAAATCCCCTTACTGATAAAAATGCTGATGTGTCAAATACTTATTTTCCCCGCTGTATTTAAGGAGCAGGCAGGGCAAGATCAAGCCATCCTCAGCACAATGACTGAGGTGCTTAATCGTGCTGTCCAGTGTTTTGAGAGGGCCACAGAGGCAGCTGAGTGCCATGCTCATCCACTTGAGGCTCTGGCTGGAGCTCAACACATCTTTGCCTGCCAGCAACCCCCTTAAGGCCCCGATGTACTTCAAACGAAATCGAAGAACGAACTGAAATGATGTCAATCAGCCCAAAACGAAGTTCGTGTTTCAGCAGTTCGAAACAGCTCACCAAAGCGAACTGTTTGGGGGAGTTCGTTTTGGCTCCTAAACACCTTTAAGCGTCCATTGGTCAGTGGCGATTACGCAGTCGATGGGCGTGTTCTGGAACTCTGCCTGCTCTGAACGGAAGTCAGACAGAAGAACAACATCCAGAGCAACATCCAAAACAACAAGGTAGCAACATGAATACACTGGAGAGTCGAGTAGCAGAGCTGGCACAGATGTATCCACACCCGTACGACTGCTCGCGGAGAGATTTTAAAGACACGGAGAAGGTTTTTAACTCTTTTAACTTTACGAAATTGTTCTTCTCTCACAGCCGTCATTGTCGCTGTGTTTAGGGGTCCACGCAAGCGATGTGACACGTTTAAAAACCCCGCCTCCAGCAGCATGGTGTGTCCGAATGTTCGAAAACAGTATACGTCCCTCGGCCTTTTCAAAATTCTTTTTGTCCTCAAATGAACAACGAAAACGAACTTCGTTTGAAGTATATCGGGGCCTTTACCTTATACAACATCCCCCCACATACCAGCAACAGCAACCTCCATACCTCAGTCAGCCACAACAACCTCCATACTACCATCACTCACAGCAACCTCCTCCAAGCTCCCAACCTCAGTCACGTTGGTACCACCCCCAACATTAGTCAACGACCACTTCCCCTGGCCACTCTCCCACTTACCAGAATTTGTAGGTCATTACATTGCGTTACATGCACAACTTTGCATATCACTTGCTCACACACTGCCAGCTAGATTTTGTTAGCTTTTCCATGGTTCCCAGTTGTTATGCTTAATGTTAAGTTAGTGGTGATTATTGTGTTTACTTATTTTACTTGCTTAGATTTTTTTTTTAATTCTGAGTGTTGTAAAACAAGCTTACTGGTAACAGAAATGTAAGATTTTATTGTAACATATTGTAAGTTTTTTCCATGTGGCACAGTGCATTTTTTTCTACAAGTTCAAAATAAATGACATTTTGTTTAATGTGTTTACAAGAAATAAAGCAAATGTTTCAAAGAACATAATTGGCTCTTATTTTTCATACTGCAACACCAGAAATACAGGTAAAGACAAAACTTAAGTGTGTTTATACAAAGGCAGGTTACCTAATGAGGCCTGAGTAGATGATTTACAAGAGCCACAGAATCATGTTCACCGTGTGTTTGTCCCTGAGGCTGTTCTGGAGCTGAATGTATGTATGAACCTGTATGGGTCACCATACTTGGACAATATCACGTCCTTTCCTTTCCTAAACTATTAGTTTACTGAGACTATACTTCAAAGTATACTAAAACGTATTTAATCAGTATACCTATACAGTAAGTTTACTTTTAGTATAGTTGCACAAACTAAAACATCAATATAAATTAGTTGTGTACTCAGTTCACTATTGTTATACTGAAAGTATACTTAAAAGTATACTTTTATAAACTGAAATGTGGGCCAATTTAGTCCAAAGGAGTATTGAAATAGTACACTTAAATTATACATAAACATAAAGCATACTTAATAATGTACTAGATCATATGTAATATACTTAAAGAAATAAACTTGAAATGTGCTTCTTTTTCATAAGGGCTGTTTTCATCACTGTCCGTGTGTTTGCTGACCTAAGAACCGCAGACATTAGGAAGTCAAGTTTATTCAGACCTGAGTGGTTTTGTGTTTTGTGTGTCTGTTTGAACATATTTTGCTGCTGTGATTTTATTTCTGGCATTATTTCTCCTTTTTGTTATTTCTATCTTTTGAGATTTATCTTCAGCAGATCAAATTTGTTATAGTCTCTTTTATAGCTGATAAAGTTTAAGGTTTAATAATCACTTATGTTGTTTATTAGGTACTGTCAGAGAATTGCAGTCACAGTACACAAAAGACCAAATTGGAGGAGCTGATCACAGCTGTACATTTTTACATTAATTTAGTAGCAGCGCTACTGCAAGTGACTTTTAGTGTAGGAAATCTGTTTATTCTTTATTGAAACTTCTGCGTCTTCATGTAGAGTGCAGGTCATTGTTGCTTAGCATTGGCACACGCCACAGGAGCACAAGCTACAGAGCATTTTAGAAAGATAGAGAAAGTGGCGCCTAGCGTTTTCCACACGTTTTAGGAGTGGCATGTGAATGTTCCCATATGCAGGCTTGCTGAGCAGAATATAATTATTTAAAAAAACATTAAAAATGGTAGCATATTAGGGTGACCATATTTCATTTTTCCAAAAAAAAATGTCCTATTTCGGTATCAGAGGCCGTTCACAAGTTGCGCCTAAAAACGTGGAAAATGCGAGGTGCACAACTTTCTCCTTCTTTACAAAGTGCTCTGTAGCTTGTGCTCCAGAGGCATCTGCTGATGCTAAGTAACAATGACCTGAAACCATAAAGACGTGGAAGTTACAGCAATGGATAAATGGATTTCCAACACTAAGCGTTGCTTGCAGAAGCTCTGCTACAAATTTGATTTAAAAGTGGTTATCTCTGTAACAGCTATGATCAGCTGCAAAGCTAAATGCTGTAAAATGAGGATACTGTCAAAAATAATATCTTAAATAGATTTTATAAAGTAACTTCTATTAACTAAATTAAATCAGCATTTGGTATGACCAGACTTTGCATTTATTGTTTCCTAAGTGCACTTGTGCATAGTTTTTAGGTAGTTTTGCAGGTAGGCTTCTTGATGCATCTCAGAGACGTTGCCACAGTTCATCTGGATGTAGTCTGTCTGAGTTTGTTCTGTTTCTTCATGTCATTCCATGTCATTCATCTCTTCTTGAGATCAGATCTGTGTGAAGCTCTGTCTGTGGTCAGAATCCTTGTGCAAACAAAAATCTCACTGGATTATTACAATTAATGAATGCAAAATGAATGTTTGGAAATACAAACTGATATTTCCTACTGACACACTACAGCTTGTGTATGAGGTCTGTGGTTGTTTTTTGTATGACTGTGTAGAGCAGATGAAACATTCAGTGCAGTGATACGGTTATTACACAGAGTGGATCCTCTCATGTCTTTTCAGATTTGATGAATGAGTGAATCTCTTGACACAGCTTGAACACTTATAAGGTTTCTCTCCAGTGTGGATCCTCTCATGTATTTTTAGGTGTCCTGAATCATAGAATCTCTTGTTGCAGTGTGGACACTTATAAGGTTTCTCTCCAGTGTGGATCTTCTCATGTTTTTTTAGCACTCCTGAATCATTGTATCTCTTGTTGCAGTGTGAACACACAAAAGGTTTCTCTCCAGTGTGGATCCTCTCATGTATTTTCAAATGTGTTGACCGGCTGAATCTCTTGCCACAGTGTGAACACTCATGAGGTTTCTCTCCAGTGTGGATCTTCTCATGTTTTTTTAGGTGTGCTGAATCACCAAATCTCTTGTCGCAGTGTGAACACTCATACGGTTTCTCTCCAGTGTGGATCCTCTCATGTTTTTTTAGGACTCCTGAATCACTGAATCTCTTGTTGCAGTGTGAACACTCAAAAGGTTTCTCTCCAGTGTGTATCCTCTCATGTATTTTCAGATTTGCTGACCAGCTGAATCTCTTGCCACAGTGTGAACACTCATGAGGTTTCTCTCCAGTGTGGATCATATTGTGTTCTTTCAACTGTGCTGACTGACTGAATCTCTTGTTGCATTGTGAACAGTTATAGGGTTTCTCTCCAGTGTGGATGTTCATGTGATGCTTAAGGTTTCGTGATTGTGTAAAACTCTTTCCACATTGATCACAAGTGAATGGTTTCTCTCCTGTGTGAATTCTCATGTGACGCTTAATACTTGTTTTGTGTGCGAAACTCTTTCCACACTGAGTGCAGGTGAAAGATTTAGTTTTTCTGTTCTTTAAATCTCCCTGTTTGGTTTGAGAGCAACTCAAAGGTTTTTCTCCAGTTCTGACATGATTTTTCTCCTCAACTTGACTTGATTCATCATTCATCTCTTCTTTAATCCTCTCTGAAATAAAAGGAAAAAAGTCAAATGTGATGAAAAAGTGCAGGGCTCCAGACTAATATTTGAGAGCAGGGTCACTATATGGTTAAGCAGATTTGCTAGCGCTGGTGTGTGGGGTATCATATATAAAGATAATTTAATCATAAAATGACTACAGTTTTATATTAATGAATGCAGTTACTAGAAACATTACATTGTTCATATAGAAAATTATAATTAAGTTGTTAAATTACAAGACAAAAATTGAGATTAAATGTTGAGATTAAACTTGTTAAATTGCGGAAAAAAAAGTCATTAAATTGCAAGAAAAAAGTTAAGATAAAATGTTGAGATTAAACTTGTTAAATTGAGAGAAAAAAGTCGAGATTAAATGTTGAGATTAAACTTGTTAAATTTCGAGAAAAAAGTTGTTAAATTGCAAGAAAAGAGTCGAGATTAAATGTTGAGATTAAACTCGTTAAATTGTGAGAAAAAAGTTGTTAAATTGCAAAAAACCTGTACTCACTAGAGTGTGAAACTGAGAAAAAAATACTTTAAAGTTTTGAATTAAATTTGTCCAGCCAAATTAAATATAGGTAGGACACTACAAATTTGGCAATTAGATGTTTTAGGTATCTATAATTTATTTAGCTGGACAAAAGAAAACATTTAAAGTCATTTCTCTCAGTTTCACACTCTAGCGTTTTAAGGTCTTTTGCCTTTGTAGGGCAGTATAGAGAGCAAATTACACAGAGAACAATAACATGTTTTTACTCTAAACTTACTTCATAACATCAGTCGAGTATTTGAAATAAATCCTTCTGTGAGATGGTTTAGCTTTTTACACAGAATAAGGCATGCACAGTATTCTAAGCAGAGATAAAGGCATTGCATATATACTGTATTATAACGAAAACTTAAAATAATAATAACTCATAAACCATATACTGTTGTAGTCGTGGGTTTATTATTCACGTTGAATCAGTGAAAGCAGTTAAATCTTGTTTATTCAGCTGCAGCGATCGCAAAGATTCTTCTTCTGGCATATTTTGAGTTTCACACCAGTAATGTTTTTTGTAAGGCATGTTTATAAAAAGTACTTAAATGTCTTAATTAATCTATGGCCTAATCCTGGTTTAGGCTAAGCCCTGTCTATGAAACTGGGCCTATATATTTTATTTTAGGCAAGTTGTGATGATTTGAGAAAGCAAATTGATCAAACATTCTGTGAACAGTTTTCCTCTGGCCGCTGTTTGTTACTTAAAAAAACAAAAACCTATATTTAACGAACAAAAATGCTCCAAACGTTTTTCTAAATTAACTTCATAAAAAAACAACTAAACGAAATATAACCACTTTGCCATTACATACAAAATGTAACTGTTTTGTAGCTTAAACAGTACAATAAACTTTTTGGTGAGAAAGGGGAAAAAGACAGACTCAGGTCGGACTCAGAACTCATTCGTTTACTGGATACATAAAAGTTTACAGTTTTAAGAAATTTCTGACTGCAAAAACCTGCTTCTTTTTTTATTTGTAAGGTATTGTTTTCGTTATTATAAACTGACTCAAATCAGTAATCAGTAATAATTAGTACTTTTTCCACTTGCACGCCTTCACAAGCTTTCGCTTAAGAAGGGGTAGCATCTGGTACCCACAGCTGCCTAATATATTATCATTATTAAACGCTCATTAGGCAGTGGATGCCCACTTTTCCAATGTAATATGTGATGAGAAAAGAAGGAAAACAGAGTTTGGCAAAAGTCTTCTCGTATTTAATGAGTTTATTCTCATTTATTCTCACTACTTTTTTTCTCGAAATTTAACAACTTTTTTCTTGACATTTAACGACTTTTTTTCTCGAAATGTAACAACTTTTTTCTCGCAATTTAACGACTTTCTCGCAATTTAACGAGTTTAATGTCAACATTTAATCTCGGCTTTTTTCTCGCAATTTAACGACTTTCTCGCAATTTAACGAGTTTAATGTCAACATTTAATCTCGACTTTTTTCTCGCAATTGAACGAGTTTAATCTCAATTTTCCAATCCTCTTCCGTAGAACTGACTGACAACTTCAGTGATAATAATTAATGTGATGCAGTTCGGATGCAAAGTGAAGAAAAGTTTGGTTTGCAAAGTTGCATATGAACAAGGCATAAGACTTCTAGAACAATGGCCTTTGAACAGATGAGACCAAAGTGGTGGTTAACATTGGACTATTTCTACCACAAACCCATGGTTATAGTTAGCATTACTGCCTCTTCTGTGCCAGTGTTTGTTTGATCTGTCCATAAGTCTTCAAATTGTGCAGAATTTGAATGTTTTGTAAGCATAACACATCATAAAAAGTCATTAAAGATGAACGTAGAATAAATACCAACCTTCTTGTTCCTCTTGTTTTATTATGCAGTTTTCTGGCTCCTCTTGTTTTATTATCCAGTTTTCTGATTCCTCTTGTTTTATTCTCCAGGTTTCTGGTTCATTCATGTCCTCCTCACTCTCCTCTTTAACAAACATCATCTTCTCAGCAGCAGATCTCAGTTCAGCTGATACTCCTCCAGATATTCCTCCTCACTTCAAATCTTATAGTCAGGACTGTGAGGATGAGAATGTTACAGTTATTTATTGACCTGATTCAAAAACTTAGTTTTCGATTTACAGAAACAACATTTCTAACCGTTAGTATTTGCATCACGATAAAACAACAGAGAGTACGGTGAAACTAAACATCTTCCTCTGCTGTTTAATGGAGTTTGGCAAACAAACATATGTGTTTTAGCGCCACCCGCTGGACTGGAGTATGAAGCGGCGAGAGTTGATGAGACGATCTCTAAACTGACGAGACAGTGAATGACTTCATTCTTTTGTATCTATACCTAAAGAGACATTTGCATAGATTGGCGAACATAAACACCTGTATGTTGTAAATGTGTCCAATCACATCTGCATTAAGCACCCAGTTTGCACTTGTCTGTTTTAAATCATATACTACAAAATGAAATAGCAGAAACAAGCCTTTATTATTAGAGCAAAGTCTGATTAACGTCTGATTATTCACTAATAAAATCTGATTCACACTCAATCCACATTAAATATTTTCTCTCATATTGGCTCATATTTATCATCACTGTGTGTTTTAAAGATGATCTGAATGAAGTGACTCTCCAGCACTCGGATAAAACGCTAGATTTGAACAAATTATTTCAATCTGTTATTCTTTACTGTTTGTTTTATTGTGTCTTACTTTATTTTATAATAAGCAGTCATGCTACAAATACTGTGAAATAGAAATAAACAAAAATCATCGAATCTATTATACATTAAGATTATAAAACACAAATCCTGGGGTTTTGCTTTTTAATATAGTTAAACTATTGTTATTGATCAATTGTGTATTTTATCATCTCTCTTATAGATCAGTCGCTGTGGATTTTGACTGTTATTTTAATCATCATCCTTTTTGTTTCATGTGGTGGAAAAAAGAAACTTAGGTAACTTGTCAGAAAGACATAGTCACAAAAGTAAGATCTATGTAATTGTTAGAAACAAAGACTAACATTATAAGTGAAAATATTGTTTATCAATTGATCTCATTTACAGACCATTACACTTTGATATAAAGTCATATTTATGACCTAAGCTGTAAAATCTCTCTCAATAAAGAGAAAATACTTTGATGAATATAGTAGTGTTTAATAATCAATTTGAATCTGTTGTTAGATGCTTTTTGAACGTCTTTCAGTGCATTGATTCAGAAAAATGAGGAAAGGTGACTGAATCAAAGCTAGATAATAAATGACTTGAACTGAGTTTTATCATTCTTTAGAGACTGTGTGAATCTTCATCTGCTGAATCTGAATCTGATTCTCTCAGGGATCTTGAAACTAGTGTCTAAATGCAGCTTGGATCTGATGAATCTGGTTCACTGAATCAGTCTTTGTTGAGAAGCTCATAATGAACATTGGTCATCTACAGTGATACAAGTTTGGGTAACTATGAAATATAACGGGATGATCCTGAACATCAGCTGGACATGGAGCCGTTTAACAGCTCAGATTCAGATTTTCAGTCATCAGTTTGGTCAAAAAAGTCCTACTTTTTACAAATAATTTTTTGACACTTAAATCAAAGTTTAAGACTGAGCATTTCTGAGATGTTTTATAAATACAGGTCCAGATCTGAAAGTGCTGGATCTGAAGATGATCTACTTAGGGCTCATCCACACAAAGCCAGAGCTTTCTTGTCCAAAATTGTATTTTATTATTCTTCCATAAGCATGGCATTGTCTCAAGAATTATCTGCATACACAAAAAACCACTGACACCGACTCAAAATGATGTAGTATACATGCCAGTCCAGTATGTGGCGCTGTAATTCTGCCATAAAGTTACACTAAAAGTCCAGGAGAAGATGACGTGGGCCATGTGCATAAACCTTACATGCAGTACACAAACACAACAAGAAGAAAACAGTTTCAGAAAAATTGTGATTTCAGTCTCCCAAAACGCTGGATCCATCTGGACGAAAAGGCAACATGATACTGTTTTTTTATGTACACAGTTAAACGTGTCTCCATGTGTATGGAGCCGGTGATTGTTTTTTGTATGACTGAAGAGCAGAAGAATAATGACATGCAGCGATACAGTTATTATACAAAGTGGATCCTCTCGTGTCTTTTCAAATGTGATGATCGACTGAATCTCTTGTCACAGTGTGAACACTTGTATGTTTTTTCTCCAGTGTGGATCTTCTCATGTCTTTTTAGGTTTCTTAAATCACTGAATCTCTTGTTGCATTGTGAACAGTTATAGGGTTTCTCTCCTGTGTGGATGTTCATGTGATCCTTAAGGTTTGCTGATCGTGTAAAACTCTTTCCACATTGATCACAAGTGAATGGTTTCTCTCCTGTGTGAATTCTCATGTGACGCTTAATACTTGTTTTGTCTGTGAAACTCTTTCCACACTGAGTGCAGGTGAAGGCTCTTCTTTTATTTAAATTTTCCTGTTTGGTTTGAGAGCAGCTCAATGGTATTTCTCCAGTTTTTACATGATTTTTCTCCTCAACTTGACTTGATTCATCATTCATCTCTTCTTTAATCCTCTCTGAAGTATAAAAAAAAGTCAAATGTGATGAAAAAGTGTAGGGCTCCATTTGAGAGCAGTGTCACTATGACACGTATTATTATTCCACTTAATGCTTTTAAATCATGTCACAGAAACCTTCAGCTATAAGTGTGATTGTATATTGTCTGCTGTTTTTGTTGTGTTTTTGTTTTTGTATAGGATTCATGTTGTATAATGTACTTATGTTATTGTGTTATTTTATTTACAGTTTTTAAGTATTGCCTTTCTTGGCCAGGGAGCATTTGAAAAAGAGACTATAGTCTCAATATGACTTCCCCTGGTTAAATAAAGGATAAATAAAAAAAATATATGGATAAGCAGATTTGCTAGCGCTGGTGTGTGGGGTATCATATATAAAGATAATGTAATCATAAAATGACTACAGTTTTACATTAATAAGTGCAGTTAATAAAAATATTACATGTTTGTTTCTTGGTAATGCACATTCAACAGTAAAGTGCTGAGCTTGAGTTAGGAAGCATGCAACAATATTTTACTTTGCAAAATCAGATTTTCATTTAGAAAATTATATATTCTACTCTTATTTAAAGTACTATAATACTTCTATAGTATTATATGGAACTGACCAACAACTTCAGTGATAATTAATGTGCAATTCAGATGCAAAGTAAAGAAAAGTTTGGTTTGCAAAGTTGCATATGAACAAGGCATAAGACTTCTAGAACAATGGCCTTTGAACAGATGAGACCAAAGTTGTGGTTAACATTGAACTATTTCTACCACAAACCCATGGTTATAGTTAGCATTACTGCCTCTTCTGTGCCAGTGTTTGTTTGATCTGTCCATAAGTCTTCAAACTGTGCAGAATTTGAATGTTTTGTAAGCATAACACATCATAAAAATCCATTAAAGATGAATGAAGAATAAATACCAACCTCCTTGTTCCACATGTTTTATTATCCAGGTTTCTGATTCCTCTTGATTTATTATGCAGTTTTCTGATTCATCTTGTTTTATTATGCAGTTTTCTGGTTCCTCTTGATTTATTATGCAGTTTTCTGATTCCTCTTGGTTTATTCTGCAGTTTTCTGGTTCCTCTTGTTTTATTCTCCAGGTTTCTGGTTCATTCATGTCCTCCTCTCTCTCCTCTTTAACAAACATCATCTTCTCAGCAGCAGATCTCAGTTCAGCTGATACTCCTGCAGATATTCCTCCTCACTTCAAATCTTAGTCAGGACTGTGAGGATGAGAATATTACAGTTATTTATTGACCTGATTCAAAAATGGTATTTTTCGATTTACAGAAACAACATTTCTAACCGTTTGTATTTGCATCACGATAAAACAACCGATAGTGCGGTGAAACTAAACGTCTTCCTCTGAGGTCCCCAAGAATTCAAGATATGACATATCACTATTTGCTTGAAGTTGTTTTTGTTTTTTTGTTGATGAGACAATCACTAAACTGACGCGACAGACAGTGATTGACCTCATTCTTTTGTATCTATATGTAAAGAGGCATTTGGGCGAACATAAACACCTATATGTTGTAAATGTGTCCAATCACATTTGCGTTAAGCACCCAGTTTTCACTTGTCTATAATGTAAATGAATAGCTTGTGTTAACAAAAACCTTTATAATCAAAGCATTATAAATATTATTAACCGTAAATTAAATGAAAATGTTACATTAAGAACTAAACTTATAAGAGACTGTCGATCAATTTAGTTTAATACGCCTACTTTTGTTATTATATCCATATAGTTTATTCTAATGTCACAAATAATAATCTCCAGGTTTACATGAGTTTGCATGACTCTTTGATTCTTTAGTGGGATGTTTCAGAGCGTCCGAAATTACAAAAAAAAAACAAAAAAAACAAGCAAAATTAAAAAGTCACAACAGCTTCTCTTAATCAAAGACAGATTATCCTGCATTGCACTTTTTTTTTATTTACCTTTCATTTGCTGCTGTTAATCAGACCGACAGGTGGAGTTTTTTTATATACCTGTCGTCCCTGACTCCACCCACAGACACAGATCTCTTCCTGCTCTCATGACAGCAACAAGGAAATACACGCTTAAACATGATGAAACCCGCAGGTATCTCAATTTCTTTTAAACACTCGATATGTTAAATGAAACGTACATATAAATACACTGAAACATGAATAATTGTAATCATAAATGTCTTTAATTTAATGAACATAACTCATACTGTTAACAAAAAATAAAAATAAAAATGAAGATTACTATGTTCTTACACAGCAGTGAGTGAATTTTTAAAGTATTTCTGAAGTTTAATAAAAAGGAGAGGAGTTGTGAGAAAGCTTACACTCCTGCGCCCCCTTGTGGACGTTCGAGCTCATGACCCAAGAAAACATTTACGTTAAGACTTTGGGTCAGTGAAGCACATGCAGAAAAAGTGTCTTGAACTGTTTCCTGAAGGTCATGAGAGTCTCAGCAGATCGGCTGCAGCTTCAGAGAGGAACAGAGTGAAGGAAAAAAACAAGGCATCGTTCATTTCATTTGAGCAGATATTAAAATGATCCGTGATGCTGATTCAAACCATCAGATGGTGAACATCCTCTGGACACTGAACTGATTCACTGAGCTGATTCAATGAACCGATTCTTTTAAGATCAGATCCCTGCGTGAAACACACAGTTACACAACAGCAGACACAGATTCAACAGCATACAACATCATCCATCTGATTCAGCTCTTAAATGATCCTGTGATTCAGGACATCAGTTCAGTTATCAGTTTGATTCACTCACCTGTTGTCTGGAGCTTTGCGCTGAAGGATGAATTGAAAACATCTGAAAACAGATGGACACATGTTATTGCATATTGCTTGTTTATTCAGAGAGATTTTAAAGTTGAGATATCAAATTAATAAAAGAATCAGTTGAAGATGATAAGATGAATGAAAATGTGATTGGTGATGACATTAGTGCAGGTGCTCCCAGACAATCTGTTGAAAACCCCTGTTTTATACTTTATTCTTTCAAACAATGCCGCGTTTAAACATGGAGGGGGACCAAGCAAAAAGGGCTAGGGTCAAATCGCATAATAGAAACGAAAAAACCGAAGAAAGGGCAGAGACTGACGGCTCCGTTGACAACTTGTCAGTTAGCACGCGGCGATTCATGCAGACATTAAAGCCTTTCGAGAGGATATTAAATCTGAACTATCGTCCTTCCGAGACTCCCTTGCGAAAGAACTGAGTAATTTCAAAGACGATGTAAATCAGAAATTGATGGCGGAAGCTTTGGAAGACTTGGAAGAAAGGAAAGTGATAAGTGGCGAAGAGGCAACAGGACCAACCTTCTCTGGGAAAGTGAAACCGAGGCCTTGGCAAAAGGTGACCGGGACATCAAAGAAAAGTAAAGATGCGCTTCGAGCAACGATCCGGGAAAAACTTTCAAAGAGACAACGCGAACCCCGTTTGAATGATCGGACGATGTATATAATCCCATACACCTTATTATAAAACTACGAATGTTGGTAAGACTTTTGAATTCATAGATGTATGTTGTTGGGATCCGTATACACTGAACTCGAATATTTAAGATAAGAAAAAAGTAAACGCTTCTTCCGAGTTGCCTTAGAGAGAGAGAGAGAAAAATAGAAACAAGATAACATTAGAGAACTACAGCCTAATAATCATATAAATAATAAATAATATAAATAAAAATGTATTGATTAACTTGAAAACCTAGCTGACAATACTAGAATATGTTACCAGATGTTATGGGTGCTGAATTTTATTGATAACACCTTCTGTGCAATTTGGTCATCTTTTTTTTGCAACAATACTTCTATTGTTTAAATGTTAAAACAGGAATATAGGATAATTACTCTAAATGTTAATGGGTTAACAAGTCCACTCAAAAGAAGTAAACTTATCACAAAGATGAAAAGAGAAAATCAACAGATCATTTTCTGGCAAGAGACTCATCTTTCTGACACAGAACATAGAAAACTAAGTAAAATGGGATTTAGAGCTTTCTTTTCACCATACAAGAATGGTGGGAAAAGGGGAGTAGTAATATTAATTTCAAATAAAGTAAATATTCAGTTGATTTTTGAAACTAAAGATAAAGAAGGATGCTACATTGTCATAAAAGGAACCATTGATCACAATACAGTTACACTAATTAATGTGTATAGACCACCTGGGGTGGATAAGCCATTTCTGAGAAAAATATTTACCACCATAGCGGAGGAGGCTTCTGGCACTCTGATCTGTGGGGGAGACTGGAACATACAACTCCAACCTAAACTTGACTCATCTTACTCTAACAAGCGTATCAGGAAGCTAGGCACATCCGAAATGTGATGAATGAATTAGGTTTAATAGATATATAGAGAGAACTACACCCTTCTAAAAAACAATTTACATTTTTCTCCTTGGCTCACATATCTTACTCTAGAATTGATTATTTTTTTACGTTTCGTTCAGAAATCCATAAGGTGAGGGATTGTGAAATAGGCACAAGGGACATCTCTGACCATTCAGGAGTATATCTGAAAGTACTCCTTGACAGTAAACCCAGAAAAAAACATTTTGGCGACTTAATACTAACCACTTCCGTGATCTGACATGTAAGGAATATATTAAAAAAGAAATTTCTGAATATCTAATGCATAATGATAATGGAGAAGTGTCTCCCAGTATAGTATGGGATGCAGCTAAAGCTGTCTTAAGGGGTAAACATATAATGTGGGCTTCCCAGGAAAAAAAAAAAAAAAAAAAAAAAAAGAAACAGAAACATTTAGAATACTTGAACACACAACTTAAAGAACTAGAGGCTAAACACAGTATGAGAAATGATCCAATTACACTGAAGAAGATAAAAATAGTCCAATTGGAGCTTAACAAGATTTATGATGAACAAGTACAATTAAAACTTTAATTTCTAAAACAGAGATTCTACGAAAATGGTCCAAAAGCTAAAACATTACTAGAAGTATATTTAAAATTAAAGATCCTAAAACTAAAAAGACGTTACAAACTGGAAGAGATACAAAAACCCTTTGAACAGTATTATAAGGAATTATACTCTTAAAAAAAAATAAAATAAAAAAATTTCTATATATATATATATATATATATATATATATATATATATATATATATATATATATATATATTCACTCTGCAAGTATACAAGGATTTTTAAATACATTAGACTTACCATCAATCGGATCGGTACAAAATGACATAATAATGCAAAATATTACGGTAGAAGAAATAAATTTGGCTATATCAAAACTAACGCATATATTACTGACAATTGCTTAGTAATGCCTTACACTACAGCGTTACAGCAAAAAGTAATACGTTACTGTAATACATTACTTTTGTAACACATTACTCCCAACACAGTTTTTTCTGCAGTGAGGAACCTTCTCATGTTTTTTTAGGTCTCTTAAATCACTGAATCTCTTGTTGCATTGTGAACAGTTATATGGTTTTTCTCCAGTGTGGATCCTCTCATGTCTTTTCAAATGTGCTGACACGCTGAATCTCTTGTCACAGTGTGAACACTTGTATGTTTTTTCTCCAGTGTGGATCCTCTCATGTGTTTTCACATGTGATGATTGACTGAATCTCTTGTCACAGTGTGAACACTTGTACATTTTTTCTCCAGTGTGGATCCTCTCATGTCTTTTTAGGTCTCCTAAATCACTGAATGTCTTGTTGCAGTGTGAACACTCATAAGGTTTTTCTCCAGTGTGGATCCTCTCATGTCTTTTTAGGTCTCTTAAATGACTGAATCTCTTGTTGCATTGTGAACAGTTATAGGGTTTTTCTCCAGTGTGGATCCTCTCATGTTTTTTCAAATGTGTTGACCGACTGAATCTCTTGTCACAGTGTGAACACTTGTATGTTTTTTCTCCAGTGTGGATCTTCTCATGTGTTTTTAGGCCTCCTGACTGACTGAATCTCTTGTTGCATTGTGAACAGTTATAGGGTTTCTCTCCTGTGTGGATCCTCTCATGTCTTTTTAGATCTCCTAAATCACTGAATCTCTTGTCACAGTGTGAACAGTTATAGGGTTTTTCTCCAGTGTGGATCTTCTCATGTCTTTTCAAATGTGTTGACCGGCTGAATCTCTTGTCACAGTGTGAACACTTGTATGTTTTTTCTCCAGTGTGGATCTTCTCATGCCTATTTAGGTCTCTTAAATCACTGAATCTCTTGTCACAGTGTGAACAGTTATAGGGTTTTTCTCCAGTGTGGATCTTCTCATGTCTTTTCAAATGTGTTGACCGGCTGAATCTCTTGTCACAGTGTGAACACTTGTATGTTTTTTCTCCAGTGTGGATCTTCTCATGCCTATTTAGGTCTCTTAAATCACTGAATCTCTTGTCACAGTGTGAACACTTGTATGTTTTTTCTCCAGTGTGGATCTTCTCATGCCTATTTAGGTCTCTTAAATCACTGAATCTCTTGTTGCATTGTGAACACTTATAGGGTTTCTCTCCAGTGTGGATGTTCATGTGATGCTTAAAATGTGCTGATCGTGTAAAACACTTTCCACATTGATCACAAGTGAATGGTTTCTCTCCTGTGTGAATTCTCATGTGACGCTTAATACTTGTTTTGTCTGTGAAACTCTTTCCACACTGAGTGCAGGTGAAGGCTCTTCTTTTATTTAAATTTTCCTGTTTGGTTTGAGAGCAGCTCAAAGGGATTTCTCCAGTTTTTACATGATTGTTCTCCTCAACTTGACTTAATTCATCATTCATCTCTTCTTTAATCCTCTCTGAAGTAAAAAAAAAAAAAAAAAAAAAAAAGTCAAATGTGATGAAAAAGTGTAGGGCTCCAGACTAACATTTGAGAGCAGTGTCACTATGACACTTATTATTATTCCACTTAATGCTTTTAAATCATGTCACAGAAGCCTTCAGCTGTAAGTGTGATTGTATATTGTCTGCTGTTTTTGTTGTGTTTTTCTTTTTGTATAGGATTCATGTTGTATAATGTACTTATGTTATTGTGTTATATTTGTGTTTGTTGTTGTATTTAACTTTTGTCCTTATTAGGTGTTGTATGTTTTGCGTGATGTTTTTCTTCTTTACTATTTTTCCTTTTTATTTTATTTACAGTTTTTAAGTATTGCCTTTCTTGGCCAGGGAGCATTTGAAAGAGAGACTATATAGTCTCAATATGACTTCCCCTGTGTAGGATTACAAATTTAAGAATCTGTTTAAGATATGCTGATCCTATGTTCTGATGTAACATTATATGGAAAACTAAGTTGAAGTACATTGTATTTAGCATTTAAGGTCAATATGCAGACTAATGATTCTCTTAAGCAATGTTTGTAGCAAGATGTTCCTGCCAGTTCCTGTTCTCTTATTGTAAATCAAATGAGCCAACTACTGAGACTCACACCTTTTGTTTGTAAGGGCTTTTGGTGTCTCTGCCCCAGTCTTTGAGTAGATATGATGATTGGATTAGCACCTACGCACTTGAAGGACACTGTTATGCTGATGAGATCAGGGATGGCAACAATCTGGTAACGGGCAGAAACCTGTACTACATTTGCATGCTTTGTTTAGATTTGTCTCCACCTATATGTAATCCCTCCCCCTTGAAAGGTATAAGTTACTTTGTACCACTGCCTAATACAGACTTGGATGACAAGACTTGGATGGACTACAGCAAACACACAAGCGAGGTTCTTCAATAAAGTGTAACTTCTGCTTGAAAGATATCCCAAGCCTCCTGGAACTTTAATGAAAGAAGAAAGAAAGTTGTCAACACCTGGTTAAATAAAGGATAAATAAAAAATATATGGATAAGCAGATTTGCTAGCTCTGGTGTGTGGGGTATCATATATAAAGATAATTTAATCATACAATGACTACAGTTTTACATTAATAAGTGCAGTTACTAAAAACATTACGTTTGTTTCTTGGTAATGCGCATTTAACAGTAAAGTGCTGAGCTTGAGTTAGGAAGCATGCAACAATATTTTACTTTGCAAAATCAGATTTTCATTTAGAAAATTATATATTCTACTCTTATTTAAAGTACTATAATACTTCTATAGTATTATATGGAACTGACCAACAACTTCAGTGATAATTAATGTGCAATTCAGATGCAAAGTAAAGAAAAGTTTGGTTTGCAAAGTTGCATATGAACAAGGCATAAGACTTCTAGAACAATGGCCTTTGAACAGATGAGACCAAAGTGGTGGTTAACACTGGACTATTTCTACCACAAACCCATGGTTATAGTTAGCATTACTGCCTCTTCTGTGCCAGTGTTTGTTTGATCCGTCCATAAGTCTTCAAATTGTGCAGCATTTGAATGTTTTGTAAGCATAACACATCATAAAAAGTCATTAAAGGTGAATGAAGAATAAATACCAACCTTCTTGTTCCTCATGTTTTATTATGCAGTTTTCTGGTTCCTCTTGTTTTATTATCCAGGTTTCTGGTTGCTCGTTGTTTATTTTGCAGTTTTCTGATTCCTCTTGTTTTATTATCCAGGTTTCTGATTCCTCTTGATTTATTCTGCAGTTTTCTAGTTTCTCTTGTTTTATTCTCCAGGTTTCTGGTTCATTCATGTCCTCCTCACTCTCCTCTTTAACAGACATCATCTTCTCAGCAGCAGATCTCAGTTCAGCTGATACTCCTCCAGATATTCCTCCTCACTTCAAATCTTAGTCAGGACTGTGATGATGAGAATATTACAGTTATTTATTGACCTGATTCAAAAACTATATTTTTTCGATTTACAGAAACAACATTTCTAACCGTTTGTATTTGCATCACGATAAAACAACAGAGAGCGCGGTGAAACTAAACGTCTTCCTCTGAGGTTTAATGGAGTTTGGCAAACAAACGTATGTGTTATAGCGCCACCCGCTGGACTGGAGTATGAAGCGGCGAAAGGAGGGAAATATACAAATCGTACTTCTCTTTGTACTTGCTTAACAATAGGAGCATATACAGAGGACAACATAATTATATTATGATCAGATGAACCAAGGGGTGGTAAAGACAAAGACTGCTCCCGGAATCGGGCCATAACATCTATCCAAAACTCTATCGACACGGGTAGCACATGTGACATACTGATAATATCCCTTTAAATGTTTTTCCATAATACAGTGATTGAAATCAACTAATATCAATTTCGGTGCATCTGGTGATATAGTATCCAATTTATCCAGGACATTTTTAACAGTTTCATATGCAATTTCAGCCTTGGCACGTGGATGAATGTATACAACAATAAAAAAAAAACAGCTGGGGGAATTCACGAGGAAGATAAAATGGACGCACTGAAATTGCAAGAAGTTAAATGTCCAAATTACAAATTTTATATCGTTCTATTGCTGTATTACACCAGCTTTCCTTAATATAAAAACACACACCTCCTCCACGTTCTTTTCCCGTTGATTCTCTATCTCTGTCCAGCCTGATAGGTGCTCCAAAACCATCGATCCGTAGGGTGCTATCAGCAACCGAGTCCTCTAGCCAAGTTTCAGTGAATGCCATTATATGCGCGTTCCTGGAGTGAATCTTTTAGCCTTCTTTAATCTGCATCGAACTCCACCGCGACACCCGCGTTTCCTCCATTCTCCTCCTCTTTGGGCTTCGAGAGCTCGCATGAGGGCGAATTATTTCTCCAGGAATATCCGAAGCGAAATCAACAGGAACAGCGCGTGAACGCAAGCCCAGCATGAATTCGCTGGTCATCAGTGGTGGCACGCTCTCAGCCGGGTCTCCGCCATGCGCCTAGACGAAAACATTTCCCCAGTCAATCAGCAGCAACAATAGCACCACTTTCCACAAACTCACCATCTTCATTTTAAAATAGTTTACAAACTCATTAATATACAAACATCGAAGCACACACGAAGCTCAACCAGTCGCCACAAGAGCAGCGCCCGGAAGTTACCTGATTAAATGCTTCCCCTAAATTCTTTATATGCTTAGTCAGGTGGCAAATTACACATCTGACTTTATGGAGTCAGAGTAAGGGCAAAATAATAATAATAATAATAATAATAATAATAATAAATAAAACACTTTTGTCCACTTTTAGATGTTAGTCTAATGATACTATGGCATGACATATAGCATATGTAGACATTTAGCCTACCATCGTGAAAAGTAATCAATTTAAAATACATTTATACATCTACATGTGTAGAATGCTCATGTCTTAATGTTAAGCCTAAAATGTGTTTTAATGTCACTATTGCTGAGGATCGTATTATATTTGAATGCAAATGTCTTTAAATGCAACATATTTAAAGTGTACTTGAAATATACTTCAGTTCACACTTTATTCTAGTTTAGTATAGGCTACTAAAACTACAATTGCAAGGTATTTTTTTATTAAGAACCTAAATATGCAAGGTTATACTTAGCATGAAATAAATGTATTTCAAATATATTGTATAATACTTCTTTCTCATTATTTTTTATTAGCCTATGTAAGCCAAGATTAAAAAAAAAAAAAAGTCTTTAAAAGTAGGCATTTTATTTCACACACATGATGTGAGCTTCTGTATTTTATTTTCCTAAAATGAAATGCTACAGGGGGGTTAATAAACTGCATCATAGAAAACTGATGAACTTGCTTGGGTTTGTGAAAAAAAACACCTTAGTGCTAATAATATTTAACTCGTTTTTCTCTAATCCTTACTCACAAGGACCTTTGAGGTTGATCAAATGCCATGCAAGTCTATTATTTGGATTCCTTTTCATTTATTTGTGCAGATTTTTCTTTTAAGTGGGGAAAGTGCACCTTCTACACGCACTAAGTAATTTTCCCCGTATTATTTCTCTCCTCTCGACGCTTCTCTCCAGTCCAGCGGGTGGCGCTAAAACACATTCGTTTGTTTGCCAAACACCATTAAACCTCAGAGGAAAAAGATTCGTTTCACCGCGCTCTCTGCTGTTTTAATACAAACGGTTAGAAATTTAGTTTCTGTAACTGGAAAAACAGTTTAATACAGTTTTTGAATCAGGTCAATAAATACCTGGAATATTCTCATCTTCAAAGTCGTTACTACGTTTTCAAGCAGGAGTAGCCTATCTGGAGGAGTATCATCTGAACTGAGATCTGCTGTGAAGATGGTGTTTGTTAAAGAGGAGAGTGAGGAAAACATGAGTGAACCAGAAACCCGGAGAATAAAAGATGAGGAACCAGAAACCTGGAAAATAAAAGAAGAGGAACCAGAAACCTGGAAAATAAAAGAAGAGGAACCAGAAATCTGGAGAATAAAAGAAGAGGAACCAGAAACCTGGAAAATAAAAGATGAGGAACCAGAAACCTGGAAAATAAAAGAAGAGGAACCAGAAATCTGGAGAATAAAAGAAAAGGAACCAGAAATCTGGAGAATAAAAGAAGAGGAACCAGAAACTTGGAGAATAAAAGAAGAGGAACAAGGAAGTTGGTGTCTGTTCTTCATCTTTAATAATTTTTATGCTACATTGGGCTTACATAGCTTTAATAAGACTGATGGTTTTAAATAATTGAGCGTAGCACAAGTGAACTGGCGCAAACTCAGAACTGGTTTAGTCGGGAAAGTGTTGAAATCTAATAAAAAGTATTATGAACATATCAACATATGTGGTGGTGCAGCTGAAAACTCCAATATTATTACATCATTTATTTCAGGGTTTGTACAACCTTTTGAGAGAGACATTCAAGCACTTTTCAACAACTTTCAGTATTCCACACAACTTTTTCCAGCACTTTAAAACTCTAAAAAAGATCAGTTTAGATTTTATTTTTTAATGGAACAAAACGCAATGTATATCAAAATATGGTTTTGTAGTAAACACAAAATTAAAAAAATACATAAAATTTCCACCATAACCAGCAGATGGCAGCAAAAGGGAGCACTTACTGACTTATTAGTCTTTCATTTCTGCTTGCTTTATATTTTGAAATTATAAAATGATCAAGAAATCAAAGTTTTGCACTATTTTTTGTGTATGTGGCAAGAAAAGTAACAAATCAAAAATTTTCTTCATTTTGCGACTGAATCGTACAACAATCCTCAATTTTGAAAAATTGACACTTATGACTGGTTTTGTGGTCCTGGGTCACATTTAGTAACATAAGTATTGTATTTATGTTCTATATAAAAAATAGATGTTGCACATTACTGATGTTAACAAAAGTACATTTTGAATGCTTCCAAACTTAAGCTCGGTGCTTTACTGTTAAATGTGTATTAACATGTAATATTTTAACTGCACTTATTAATGCAAAACAGTAGTGATATTGTGATTAAATTATCTTTATTTTTAATACCCCACACACCAGCACTACCAAATCTGTTTCTGGTGCCGCTATCTTTAGAACGTATTGGTGCGTATTGTTAGTCTGGACATTTATGTTCACATTTCTCAGCTTTTAATAAGTTACTGAAACCATTTTTACTTTTATTTCAGAGTTGGTTGACGTCAAAGTGGAGAATGAAGAATTAAGTCAACTTGAGGAGAAAAATAATGTCAAAACTGGAAAAATCCCTTTGAGCTGCTCTCAAACCAAACAGAAAGATTTAAAGAAAAGAAGAGCCAGGAAAACTTTAACCTGCACTCAGTGCGGAAAGAGTGTGACAGATCTGGTGTGTCACATGAGAATTCATACTGGAGAGAAGCCATTCACTTGTGATCAATGTGGGAGGAGTTTCACAAAACCATTATCCCTTAAAAAACACATGAAAGTCCACACTAGAGAGAAGCAGCACACATGTGACCAATGTGGCAAAATATATGCATGGGCTTCAGGTCTGAAGAAACACTTGAAAGTTCATACAAAGGACAAGCCACATTCATGCCATCGGTGTACTAAGAGATTTTGGCATCTACACAGTTTGAACATATATCAGAATATACATACTGGTGTGCAAGAGTACATGTGCTCTAAGTGTGAAAAGACTTTTACTTCAGCAAACTATTTAAAACTGCATGAAAGGAAGCAAACTACAGAGAAACCTTATAAGTGTTCACATTGTGACCAGAGATTCAGTCAGTCATCAAGTCGGAAAACACATGAGAGGATCCACACTGGAGAGAAACCTTATAAGTGTTCATACTGTCACAAGAGATTCAATACTTCAGGAGACCTAAAGGTACATGAGAGGATCCACACTGGAGAGAAACCTTATGGGTGTTCATACTGTGACAAGAGATTCAATAATTCAGGAGGCCTGAAAACACATGAGCGAATGCACACTGGGGAGAAACCTTATGAGTGTTCACATTGTGACAAGAGATTCAAACTGTCAGGAGAGCTGAAAATACATGAGAGGATTCACACTGGAGAGAAACCTTATAAGTGTTCACACTGTGACAAGAGATTCAAACAGTCAGGAGAACTGAAAATACATGAGAGGATTCACACTGGAGAGAAACCTTATAAGTGTTCACATTGTGAAGAGAGTTTCAGTCAGTCAGTACATCTGAGAAATCATGAGAGGATCCACACTGGAGAGAAACCTTATGGGTGTTCACACTGTGACAAGAGATTCAATAATTCAGGAGGCCTAAAAACGCATGAGCGAATGCACACTGGAGAGAAACCTTATAAGTGTTCACACTGTGATGAGAGATTCAATCAGTCATCAAATCTGAAATCACATGAGAGGATCCACACTGGAGAATAACCTTGTCACTGCACTGAACATGGGGAGCGTTTCATTCAGTCATCTGTTATGCGGAGTCATAATATCACTCACAGTTGTTTTTAATCTATCTCTGTGGCAGAATTACACATACTGATCTTTGCTTTTTTAATGCTGTCAACAACTGAAAAGGAAGGTGATTTTATCATTTTAGTTTTAATGGTTGAAAGCCATGTTGTATTTAGTAGAATTAGGAGCACCGCTCCTGACTGATGTTAATAAACAAACATATAACAGTGACATTACATGAGGAGACTGTACAGTATCATTATACAAGTATATATGTAACCCCTCGACCTGGGTCCTAGGGTCTCTAACCCGGGTCTCTGGCATGGGAGGCAGGTGCACGAACAAGGAGGCTAGTGCAATAGTACACCTCTTGAGATCAGGGGAGTGAGGTTTACCTGCATGGCACCTACCTCTGGCCTCCGTTACATGTACACTGCTCAAAGAAATTAAAGAAACACTTTTTAATCAGAGTATTGCATCAATTTAATTAAAATCCTGAGATATTGATCTGGTCAGTTAAGTAGCAGAGAGGGTTCATAATCAGCTGCTTTGGTGTTAATCTAATTGACAACAGGTGCACTAGATGGTCAACAATGAGATGACCCCTTAAACAGGAATGGTTTTATAGGTGGAGATCACTGACATTTTGTCCCTACTGATATTGTCACTACTAGTAGCATGAGGTGATACCTGGACCCTACAGAGGTTGCACAGGCAGTCCAACTCCTCCAGGATGATACATAAATATGTGACATTGCCAGAAGGTTTGCTGTGTCTCCCAGCACAGGCTCAGGAGCATGGAGGAGAGACTCTAGGAGAGCTTGAAAGGGCTGTAGAATGTCCTTAACCAATTAGCAGGACCAGTATCTGCTCCTTTGTGCAAGAAGGAGCAAGATGAGAACTGCCACAGCCCAACAAAATGACCTCCAGCAGGCCACTGGTGTGAATGTCTCTGACAAAGCAATCAGAAACAGTCTTCATGAGGGTGGCCTGAGGGATCGACATCATCTAGTGGCCATTAGATATCAGGATGATATCAGGACATTTGACCCATTGTCAGGTCCTATGCTGGCGCAGTGGGTCCTGGGTTACTCCTGTTGCGCGACAACACCTGGAGAGTATGCATGCAGTTCTTGGAGGATGGAATTGATCAAATTGAATGGTCCCTATGCTTGCCTGGCCTAAATCCAGTAGAACACCTCTGGGACACTAGGTCTATGTCCATTCGACGCCACCAGGTTGCACCCCACAATGTCTAGGAGCTCAGTGATTTCCTGGTCTACATGTGGGAGGAAATACCTCAGGACACCATCTGTTGTCTCCATCACAGCCACTCTTCCCAAGTCCTGTGCAGTGCTGCCGGAAGCTTGATGATGGGCTCACTCTTGCTCTTGCTCTGGTCATAGTATGCGTGGGTGAATGTTTTTTGACTTTGCGTAAGGCTGAGAAAAGGATGTGCATTTTGACACACTCCTCCTCTGTGATTTGGGCGATTCACGCCAAGTATGTCAACACAATGTCAACATATTGAGGATACAAATTGCTGGCAGATTTTGGATATCTTGAATTGTGTTGCTGTGGTGTTTGCTTTGCTTACATTAAATATGTATTGTAGGGTTGGTAATGTGGCTGCATGACTGTGAATTTAATCAAATACAATTTAGTTTTTCCTTTCTTTCTTTGGACAGACTTTGTCATATGTTTGTATATTCTCTTCTAAATTATACACCATTTGTAATGTAAATAAAATATATAGAAACATTGGAAAAAAACAGATTCATTCTATTTTTACAATAATGAAGTATGTATTGTTAAAGTAGTGTTCTCAATACAGGGGCATTTAGAGAAAATTGGGGGTCTTTGAAAAGTTTACTCAAAATTTCCAGGTTTTACTGTACAGCGCTGTGTTTAATGCATAGTGTAACCACTAGGTGGCTATTTTTAAAACAAGCTTGTATGACTTCTTCCTAAGAAGACAGTTGATTTCAGAAGACCAGTGTGAGACGAGTGACAACAAACAGCCTCTTCCTGATAAACCAGAGTTCAGAGGGTTTTAACTCAGGAGCACACTGCTGTGATGTTGATGGTGATTCTTCTAACTATAAATCCATTCAATCAGCTTACAGTGACATTTTGAAAAATATTCTAAACTGTTGAAGACAATATATATTAAAGACTCTATTTTCCTCAATTAGTCTGTGTATTTTGGTGATACTCTTTGGACAATCTTTTGTCTAGTTTAAATTGAGCAATGTGTTTCTCACAGTGTTTTCAGAGTTAGTTTGAGCACACTGCTTTAACCCACAATAGAGCCAAGATCACCTCTAAACCCAGAGAAGACTGATGGGGACACATTCTGTTGGTATTTCCTCTTCTTTCTTATAGCAGGTTGAATTCTGCATCTGTCTCAAGATCTCTACTGTAGAAGCTGCTGAGGATCTGGAGAGACTTACAGAAAGAGAAAATGGCTGATAAGTGCCTTTTTTATCATATAATATCCTTATTTTTATTTATTTATACAATACAGCGACTGTAGCAACCATCAGGGTGATCTATGCTTCTGTCACTGGTCACAACTCGCCCGCCATTTCCTCCTCTGGAGTCAGTCGCAACTCAAATCGCTGCGGGCCGTTCACATCCCAGGAAAGCGCACTCTTCCTGGAGAATGACGACTCCATCCCCAGTCCAGCTCATTTGGAGTTGATTTGGTCAGGCTCAGGTAGACCTGTTTGCCTGCCCAGGATCTTCCTACTGCCAGCTCTTTTACTCCCTGACCGAGGCCCCCCTCAGCAGAGACACACTGGCTCACAGCTGACCCTGGGGTTACCTCAAGTAGCCTTTCCCCCAGTGAGCCTCCTAGCACAGACCTTGATCAGGAACAGGTCCTGCTGGTTGCACCATACTGGCCCACCTGGACCTGGTTCTCTGACCTCATGCTCCACATGACAGCCCCTCCCTGGAAGATCATTTTGAGGAAGGGTCTTCTTTCTCAGGGGGAGGGCCCCCTCTACGAGGCAGGCCTATACGTGCTAAGGTGGGCTCTGTTCATTGATTGATGTTCCTCTCACTGGGCCTCATTTATGAAACGAACGTACGACAGAAAATTGGGCGTTCGGTCGTTTCTACGCAAAACTTGTAATTTATCAATATGGACGTGAGCGGTGGCTACGATCAAATCTCACGTCAGGTCTGAGCTCGTGTACGCAAGTTTTTGGGTTAGCCTGAATTTGCGTGCAGCCTAGAACATTTCGGAGAATTGTATAATGACAGCATTTTGTTGATTTAGATTATTTACCTGGCCGACAAACAAAACTTTTTTTTTTTATATTCTTTTAGTGTATATTTGTATGCGCAAATGACAGCATAAACAACAGACCATGAGGATTCACACGTCTTCACATCACCCCACTGGCCGCACTTCGGTGAACGGAGAAAAACAGAAATTATAAAAAGAAGAAATTAGATAAAGAGGGCTAGTCTACACGAAATGTATTTCTCTTAATCAATTAACAGATTTTAAAAAGGAGAAAAAACAACTCTCGTTTTTGAGACACTCTTAATGCATTTTATTTGTTTTCTTTATATCTTTACTTTATTAAATGTAACTGATCATGCAGGCGCCTCCCGCGCACATACACTACATTTCAGCGTTACTAACTTGACATTTTAGCCAATAATCCAACTGAAATGCAGTCACCCAGACTTAAAAGTTATTTAAAAGGTAAAGTCAGCGTGCAGCCCCAAAATATTTATTTATTTATTAATTTTTTGCGCATGTGTAGGGTGTTTTACGTGGATATTGGAACACAAGTGAAGTACAAAGACGTGTTTAGCAAACAAATGTTACATTGCAAAAAAAGGAAACATTTTGGATGTCGATGAGAGGCTTAGAGGACAATGCCGTTTAGTTTCACTTTGCTCATTTATTCATTTTAGCTCGATATTTATATTATGTAATTGGTGTTTTACTTTATAGTTTCATATGCAATTTTATAGCTACTCATTTTTCATTCTTGTTCTTTAATGCCTTTAAATTTTAAAGGTTTGTTGTTGATTAAGGAGAACTATAGGCTATATATGTTTATAAATATTTTGTTATTTTTATTGGTATTTAATATAGGTATAAATGAATGTCATTGTTTGCAAATATAAGGTTAAAGGGTATTTCTGGGTAAGATATTTTTTTTTCCTTCATGAGTTTACTTCCTCTTTTTGGCCGGGTTTCGTTTCGTTTCGTTCGATCAGGTGGTGAACCTGCAAGCTCTGCTTCAGGAGGAGGCAGACCCGGCCTTGGAATTGCTGTGTCTCGTTCTGCATTTATGTGGACCACACCCAGAGCTTCAGACTCTCAGAGCAGCTCTTTGTCTGCTTTTGGGGACAGCAGAAGGGGAATGCTGTCTCTAATGCTGGTCCATTGGGTAGCAGATGCCATCACCTGTGTATGAGTCCCAAGGTGAGCCGTGCCCCCTAGGAGTCTGAGCTCACTCCACACAGCCTTTTCTCTTAAGCTCAGAGGTGATAGGGTCTTGAGGTTGATCCCCAAAATACATCATTGACATAACGTCTCCATTCCCTCCTTTGGAGAACGAGGGTTACCTTCATAACTGAGACTTTTTCTTGTGTTTGGTTTATAAACTACTTTAAATATAATATTAAATGCAGAAATGGACAGATAGTTTGTAGAATAATTCTCACTTTGTTGTGTGATGGAGATGCTTTGGTGAATCTTGTACATTCTTTATTTTACATTCTTGTTTTTTTTATTATTATTATCATTGTGAGTGATTGCTACTAATATTGTTAATAAAAGCTCTGCAGTTGTGTTTAATATTTCACCTTTGCAGAGATGTTTCTTACAAATTGTCAGGTGTGTTTTGAGTCATGTCTTTTATTTTGTAATTTGCTGTAGCTGTTGCCTTGTCCAAATACCCACACTTGCAGTCTTTGCACTTGACCACTTGACTGCTTATATGACGTGTTTCCTGTTTTTGGCCCAAGTGTTCAAGTGAGGAAGAAGACCTCAAGTGTGTGTCGATCTTTTCATTACCTGATGGGACACACTTATAGTGTTTTAAAATGCAAAACTTCATTTATATTTTAATATTTTCAATACTTTACATTTTGAAATCAACTTCTGTGTCTGTTCAGTAGTCCCTATAACAGATGACTCAATTTAATTTGTGGTGCTTCTAATTAAGTAATAAAAACAGTTTCAAATGCAAAAAAGTCTCATGAGTCTCACTTCAATATCACTCCAGAGCTGTATTCAAGATAGTGGGGATTTAGTGTGTGTTAAGGGCACTACACTTTGGTGTGTTTAAGACCTTGGACAGTCTTGCGCACTTACTTCCTGTCTTACTTCCTTTCAAGTGGCCAAGACCACAAGTGTGGGTATTTGGACAAGGCATATTTTTCATCTTTGCTCTTGTATCTTCCTGCTCTGTCTTCCTTTAGTCCATGTCATGTTCTCATTGGTTAATTGTCCTGTCATGTGGTTTCAGTTCTGTTTGTTCATTGGTTGCTTTCTATCATGTGTTTCCTAGTTTAGTATCTGCTTTTGTTGTGTGTTATGTTTGTGTCGAGCTGCTGTTGGTGAGTCTATTGTCTTGTTAGCTTCATGTTTTCTCAGGTCATGCTAAACCTTTGTTTGTTTTCTATGAGTTTCACTTTGAAGATATTAAACTGCTCTTGGGTTCTGCATCTGGCTGACCTCAGTCTGAGTTTGTGACACACATTTGGTGATTCCCCTTCATGAGCTGCTAATGTGAGGATGTGATCAACTGTGAAGCAAAGCAACAAACATGAACAAATAATGAAATTATTAATTAATGTTCATAATAATTCATATAACTTTATTGTGGTTAGTTACTCACACTGTGTGTTAATACAATATAACACTATAGTAAACACTATTCAGGCAAAGGCTAATGCTGTCTGATCTAATTCAGGCCAAGTCCCGCCCATTCAGACACAAACAGACCAATAGAAGCTGCATTTAGTGAGCAGCCAATCAGATTGAACTGATGTCATCTCCAGCCGCTATATATATCCAACAGTGTGTGTGTTAATGCTGTCTGAAGATGAGACTAGTAACACTGTGACTGTGATACTGACACACAAACACACTCTTGAACATATTCCTCCAGAAGTTGTTTTTTGTTGATTCATATTCACAGCATCATCAGTTTAAACTTGGTTTTAGAGATGATCTCTGCTCTTCTGCGGTCAAATGAACTGAGCTCTCACACTCAGCAATAGCATGTTTCCACTCCTCAACAGTGAGATCACACTCTGAAACACTACAACTGCTAGAAATAATACACTATTTTAGTGATGAAAGTGTAGAACGGCTGTCAACCATCTCAAGACCATCTCAACTTGTAAAACTTGTGAAAATCGAAATGAACAGTGGGCTTGTAAATGGATTGCAGATAACATTTACACAAAGAAAAAAGTTGTTTCGGTTGTAAAAAAAAGAAAAAAAAAAGAAGAGGAACTGTGATCTGAATATGAAAATTCACAGCTATCAGTCCAGACTGTGTTTAGAGATGATCTCACAGCCAGCTTCTGAAAATACTAGCACACAAACCACAACACAAACAGACAAAAGATGAACATTCAAGTTGAGACGAGAAAGAGGAGAAAAAAAAAAAAAAACTTGCATTGCTGTAAACATGCAGGTTTATACACAACTTCATTTACACATTTTGATATTTCGGTAAGCATTTTGCACTTAAAGATAAATGTTATATAAATGTGTTTAGTAATTCTGGTGCTTCTAATTTAGTGATTGTAAGAAATATATGCATTACATACACTTTATACATCTTACATGTACATCTCATCTACATGCTCTCAAGTGCTCATGAGCACAAGTGTGAATATTGGGACGGACAAAAGTTTGGCATCAACTACAGAGATAAAATCATTTTGGCATCATACCATTAAATTTGTTACAGTGTTAAATTGATTAAAAATGGTAACAAATCTGACCAATGACTTCAGAGGAGTTCGAAAAAGTATGGATTTCAAATATATTTTTGGTTTATTATTGTTATTAGTATGACTCATTGATAGTGAATACCTTTTCAGTAACATAATGTCACTATATCAGCACAGAAGAATTGAAAAACTCAGTTGGTTAGATCAGAGGAAGTTAAACACAGGAAGGGTGGATGGTATTTAAAGAAAGAGTTGTGAGCATATAATGAAGAGGAAGACTGACAGAAAGAGAAAATGGCTGATGAGTGTCATTTGTGTCTGCTGGGACTGATCTTTCTCTCTTCACTTCTCACAGGTAAACAAATCTGTGTTTTCTCTACAAGACATTTAGTGGAATTAGTCTGAAAAACAGTTTATTTGAATATGACCATTAGTTAATTTTTGTTACAAACAGAATGAACTAAAACTAGACAGTTTCACACTCAAACAGCTGATGCTCAATCACTTTCATATTAAGAGTGTGTTAGTGATTCAAACAGCTCTCTCACTTTCTTTATCACTGTGATTTGTGTGTTATTTTGTGTTTCAGTCTCTTCATCATCCTCACAGACTGAGATCAGTGCAGGCAGCTCTGTGTCTCTCTCCTGTCAGTTATATTCATATTCATCTGCTGGAGGCTCTTGTGATGATTGGATCAGTTCTCAGGGAATTGATCTGTTGTGGGTGAATCAGGCTGGTGATAAACTGAAGATATCAGACTCCAGGACACTGTATCATCACTCTGACTACAACACTCCTGAATGAAGATGACAACAGAGAGTGGAGATGTGAAGTTACTCAAGGAGATCAAGTCAAGACCTCAGTCACATATACTGTCAAGATTTCAGGTGAGAAAACAATCTCATCAATCATTTTAGATCCTCATAATGTCAGTAACATTAAGGACTGTTAGTATCATTGAAGCAGAACAAACAGAGGACACTAAAGCTTCTTTCAGTCTGACATCACCACAGCTCCTTTCTGACTGTCAAACTACAAATAAGTTCCTCTGTCTCCCTATTAATATAGTTCACACAGCTCCAGGACATATTTATCATTTGTGTGAAGTATTAAGATGTTTTGTTTATTATGTTAATTATGTTTGAACTGAACTAACAGACATGTTCACAGGTCCAGGAGTCAGTTGGATTGCTGGATCATTATTCAGAGGTACAACAGTCTTTACATTCAGGTCATTAATGCTGAAACAGTCAATCTGCTGTGCTTTGGCAATGTGCATTTTTTTTATTTCTCTCGATTGTGTTTATCATCTTTCCTGCAGTGATTGTGATTATTGTTGAGTTTGCAGTGTTTGCTGCTCCTACTGTGATTCTTCTTCAGATCATCTGTGAGAGAAGAGCTGGTGAGTTTTTGAGATGATTCACATTGATCTGAAACTATCTGCACTCATGAGAGATCAGGAAATGCTTTTGTTGAATTATTTTGCAGAGAGGAAGAACTCACAGCAGCGAGAGGAAATATGAACACAGTATTAAAATAAAACACTCTACTAATAACAGGCCAGATTACAGCAAGATTTATCTTCATCTCAATGATATTATGGATATATATTTGCTTGCAGCTTTTAAGGATATACTGTACTGTACATAATACTGTACTGAATGCTTTAAATGTAAATACAGAGACCAACAGAGCAAGACAAATCGCTGTAATGAGCATGAATGATTATTATAACAAATGCATGGGGAATTTTCTAACCTTGATTAATCTAATCATTGCATTCAACTTTTTACAGAAGGCTTTTTTAAATGTTGTAACAGTCAATTTTAATAGACGATGTGACGTCACAGAATTATATTTACAGATGCATTTTTAAATGATCATTTCAATGTAGAGACAAATTCTCATTTATGGAAATATGTGAATAATTGTCTTCTCCACCTACATGATGCTTCAACATGTTTGTTTGAGAAGTACCATATGCAAAATATAAATTCAGAATTTGTAAATCTCTCTTTTGTTGTCTCTGAATATTTATTTCAGTCTATTGTCTAGTCTTCTCCATCGTGAGACAGAACATCTCCTTTACTTTTGTAAGGGCCCTCTAATGCACAGGTGTGTAAATACAACTTTCAATGGTAAGGCAACAGAACTGGTATCTGTGTAACAGGTAAACTGTTACATACCCCTCCCCTTAAAAAAAAAGTTTCCATATCTCCATAGAGTTTTTTCATTTGCTCGACATGAAAAGTTTCAGCTTGTTTTGCACCATCCAACATTTCTACCTGGTAGTTAAGTTTGCTTAACTTTTTCAGGATTTTGCCTGGACCTTGCCATTTCAGTGCCAATTTGGCCATATATGAATCTGAAGTTTACCTGTTACACAGATACCAGTTCTGTTGCCTTACCACTGAAAGTTGTATTTACACACCTGTGCATTAGAGGGCGCTCTACATAGAAAGTGCATGCATGCCCCAATTTAAGGGAGCAAATGAAGGAGAGAAGTAGGAAGTTAATTCTCTATCTTTTAGGGAGAAGCTTGCCTCATGCTGGTTGGGACTTTGTTGCCCTGTTTGAGGAACCTTATTGTTCTAAGCTCATCTGTAAGTGCTGATATCAGTATTTTTGCTTTACCCATTTGTAGCACATGGCTATGGTTTGTTTTTTAATGTTGTATTTGCAGAGGGTTTATGTTTGGGTATTGCTGGAGGATTTGATCGGCTAAGAAGACTGGAACAAAGTATCATTATTGATCTTCTACAACTTAACAGAGGACCGTATGATACCACCATTTTGGATGCCACATAGCTTTGGACATTGATTTGGGACCTATCTTTGCGCATGAGTACTGTCTACCTTCACTGTTTTTTAGCAAGGACTGAGCAAGGTGTTATGGTTCCAGGTGTTTGAGAACAAAAGACTGTGTATGGAGACTCTAGCCTGCCTCTCTAACTGTATGACTTAATTCTATGTATGCTTTGACCATCAGTGGTGGGTGTCATGTTGGGAATGATTTTTGTAATATGACCATGTTTAATACAATGACTCATGAGTGAACTTAGTCTGTTTGGTCCCTCATTCTTATGCAACACTTAAACTAAAATTAAAGAGACAGGTTTTACATGTTTTGGCACCTGAACAGTTTTTCCCCTTCAGTCATGATCTAATTAGTAATCATTTTACCGCTTTAACAGTGAGATCACAGCTTTGAAACACTACAACTGCTATAATTTTAACTGCAGCTTTAACGTGGACAGCTGACGACGTAGAACGAGAACACAAGCATATAAGATGACATTAAATGGCTAAGCAAAAAGTCCTGTTTCAGTCATCAGCTCATCAATGATAGAGACATTCAGCATCTGTGCGGTTTTGAGGAGACTTCAGTTACAGGTTTGCAGATCTGCTGCTCTATAAACATGCAGAAACAAATGTGTTTTAGCTACATCAGGTTCCTCATTCCTGCTCCTGAAGAGATATTTTGTAAATAAACACTTTAGATTCATTAAACATGAAACTAACAGTGAATTTTTAAATGGTTTGCAGCAAACATTGATACAAAAGGAGGAAGCTGAGTTTAAGTTGTAAACCGCGTTAAGAAACAACAGGAACTGACATCTGAATGTGTGACAATTCTCAACCATCTGTCTAAAGTGGGTCTCTGTGGGTTAAACCATTGTGGTCAAACTAACTTCCCACAGCCTGCAGTAACACGCATCTGAAAACATAAGAGCACGAATACATTAGTGTTGAGATGATAAATAATGTGTGTTGTGTGTTGATATAAATTAGTAGCATACAAACATCTCAAAATAGTTGCAAAAACCGAGAGACACTTAAAGGCTCCAATCCAATCTAGTTCAGTGTTCATTAATGCAAACTTGATGTCTGATGACCGTGTGATGGACTCTGAAAGGCTTGTGAATAGGACTAATGAAGAAGACAGGAAAACATAAGAACACAAGCAAACATGCAAAGATGGGCCAAAAATCAAAAGCTGCTATTTTTATTTTTATTTATTTGATACTTTATCATTTTCGGTAATTAAAAAAAGACAACATTTTACTACCAAATTCAAAATAGCTGCCTTTTAAAGCATCTCTGAAGTGCTATAAACAGCTCAGTCTCACAGCACACAAATGAACAAACCAATCATCACCCTCCAGAGTGACTCACACTGCTGCACAATTCACTGGGGAAAGGGAAAATTTGCTGCCATTTGCTGTTTTGTCGTGTTAATAAACGACTCTGGATCTCTCTGGAGAGAGAAGCAGCATGACATATTTACTGATGCTCATGTAGTGTGTGCAAAGACTTTTTTGACTAAGCTAGAATTGATATTAATCATTTGAAAATGGTTTAAGAATTCATTTTCTACATGAATAATGGAAATCTTTCAAACAACAAACCAGTTTTATCATTAATTGAATGATTTTATTTCTAGAATGTAATGGCATGCAGTAAACCACAGTGATTCAAGCTAAACTTAATGTAGCTGTGAGTGTTGAACATTATTTTTTTTTATTTTTGGTGCAAACGATATCTATTGTATTTGCAGTGTGCTGTATTTTTCTGTCAAAACAGGTCAAACTTGCATCATTGAGATAAACACAGAGATAGGGAGAGAAGTCACATCAGTGTATAGACCAAATTATACTATTACATTCAGAAATAATATAAAATGTTAGTAACATTAGTTTCATACCATTTAAAATCTTTGTGCCTGTTATGTTTTGAGCCCAAAACTAATTCAGACAGACAGAGATATATGATCTTTGTTGCACAAGGCTTCATTTCAAAAAGAAAAAAAAAACAGCCATATAATTAAACCATTTAACTACATGACATTATACTATAAAACAATGCTAAAAAGTTCAGAAAAACATCCCTGTTATTGCATAAGTCTAAAATTAGCCTTTTATGTGTTTTGTAATAATTTTACACAATTTTTAATTTATGCAATGATAGAAATCCATTAAACGACAAAACCATTTGATCTAAAGATATCAAACCAACTAAAATATTCAGAATATTATTCCTATAATGCACAAGGCTTTTTTTATGATTATGCCTTTATTATTTTTATATGTGGTACTGAAGCTATATTATAGATAGGTTTTATTATACTGAAACCATTTAAATTCATTAAACTCTGCCACCGTTTGAGATAAAGTTATTAAACCAACTGTGAAATATTCAGAATATTATTCCTATATTGCACATGATTGGACCCTCTGTTACAACATATAAAAAAATATGATTTCAGTATCATATGTAAATATAATAAAGGCATAATCAGGAAAAAACAAGCATTGTGCATTATAGTGAATAATATTCTGAATATTTTACAGTTGGTTTGATAGATTTAGATCTAAAATAAATAAATAGATAAATAAAAATAGGGTTGCGCTTAAAAAAGTTTGAAAACCACTGTGAGAGTAGTGTTCAAATAAAACTGTATTAGTTTTGTGCAGGAAAACATGATGTAATTGTTCTTGCTGTTTGTTTAATTTATAATGTGACTTTGGCAGCACCTGTGTTTTTATAGTTTCACTGGAAACAATTTTAAATAAGTTTAATTTTCCATTACTTTATCAAAATAATTAATACTGCTACAAATGTATCATTGTTAGTTCAAGTTAGTAATACATTCACTAATGTTAACAAATGATACTTTACTGTAAGTGTTATCATTTCACTATCATCATCTTTTTTTTAATAAGTAAATGTAACACCCAATAGTCTCACATACTCCTCCATTTCTCTCTTCAGATGCACTTTAGAAATATCTAGCTGCAGTTTCTGTGTGAATGTTTGAACACATGATTATTGTGGGAATCTACTTCATCATATGCTGATAATGGTATATATCTGTCTTAAAATATCCCCGTTATTTCTCTTGTGGCCCATAGAGTGAAAAACATGAGAAGAAACATGTTTTGCGTTGAACAGGTTGTTTTTGAAAATCAGTGAATGACATAAAGATGTTCTTGATTTTAATTTATGACTGCAGTGTTAATCATTTAAAAAAAAAGCTAAATCCTCTTAAATACGTTTATATATCAATTTTGCATTTGCTAACACTATCGGGTAGATTTAGGGTTGGGTTTGGTGTAGGGCATATTTCCAACATGATAGAGGAATATTTGAACTCTGAACAATACGTACCTGAAGCAACATAATAAAAACACATCTATATGTACCTATATCAACATAATAAATTCATGCCAGGGTTCACATATTGAACCTGTGTTTTAGCGTCACTCAGTGGACATTTCTTTTTGAAACTGCTGCTAAAAATGCAGTAAGGTACATAAAAACGGAGCTGCTAAAAAATACCCAGAGGTTCATATTTTAATGAGACTGAGTTGGGCATTTGATGTTAATCAATCAACAAAAGAAAATCAGAAAATCACTCACTGAATCACACTCTAATATAAATTAATCTGAATGTATTTCTATAAATAAATATGTCTGCTTGAAAGAATGAAGAATGTGGTAAAATAATGCATAATTAGCCTGAATAACCACTGTATTTCATTGAAAAGAAGACCATGTTCTTGTTCTTCATGAGAAGTTATTAAGAAACAATTCAGATGACTAAAATAAGACTAAAACTAAATGGCACTTTTATATTTATATTTGGACATTATTTAATCAATATTATAACATTTAAAATATCACTTTTTTTGTCACGGTTTAGATTTTGTACTTTAGTACTACCAGACAAACATTTCTGAACAGTAAGATTTTTAATGTTTTTAAAATAAGTCTCATCTGCACACAAAGCCTGCATTTATTTGATCCAGCAACAACAGTAAATCAGAAATCATTCTAATATTTTGATTTGCTGCTCAAAAACATTTATTATTATTATTATTATTATTATTATTATGTTGAAAACAGCTGTAGAAGTTTTTCAGGTTTAAGATGTTAATTTCTATCATTTCTGATGTTTGTATAAATGCTGATCTTTCTATTCATCAAACATTTCTGAAAAAATCACTTGTGTTTTAAATGTTGATAATTATAATACTATTAAAAGTTTCTTGAACAGCAAATCAGTATATTAGAGTTATTTTTGAAGGATCATGTGACACTGAAGACTGGAGCTGAAGAATGATGCTGAAAATGTAGCTTTGATCACAAGATTAAATTGCATTTTAAAATATATTCAAATAAAAGGCAGTTATTTTAAATAGTAAAAATAGTTCGCAGTATGCTTTTGCTGAAATAATAGCAATAATATTGCTGAAATAATATTTGCTGAAATAAATGCAGGCTTGGTGAAAGAAGAATATTCTTTAAAAACATTAAAAATCTTACTGTTCAAAAACTTTTTACAGGTAGTGTATAAAGTAACAAGAATTATCAAAAAACACATCTATCTGAATCACAAATGACCGATTTTGAATTCAAAACGATGATTTCAGTGAAAGGTGGCTAGCTTGTATCCTCATCCTCAATCTTCTCCTCTCAAATGTAAATCAAACACCTATTCATTTATATTTTTATTTATTTATTGATTGATTTTGAGCAATGAAGATAATGTTACTCAGAAATGAACTGATATCATTAATCAACCTCTTAGTCAACAACAGTAAATGTTAAATGACTTCATGACTTTCAATTAAAAAAATAATAATAATAGTGTAAGCTTACCAAATATCTGTTAGTTCTCTTGGACATTGCTGTCCTCATTTTAATGCAGCATTTTTATTTTCCCCTTTGTATTCTGTTATACGCCCTGAACATTCACCTCCTTTATTCATTTTGGTCATGTGACAAATGGTGAGCGTTTCATATCTTCTCAGTTTATAATAAATACATTTTTGAATTTATTAAGAATGCTAAAAACCACTAAACCCCTTTCAATACATATTTGTTTAACAACTAAGGTTTTGTTTATTAACATTTTATTAAAAAAATATTATCACAGGAAATCTTCTGCAAAATAGCGCCCCCTATGTGTGCAGCACCCCTAAGCACCTCATATACTGCATTCACCGTTTTGTGCCTCTGTATAGCAAATTATTTCTCAGGCACTTTGAAAAGCCCTCTTTTACAGAAAGATGCATCTGAACCATGTTTTACAGCTCAAGATAAAACAACGACAGCAATGAATCCAGTCCACATCACAAACCCTTATAAACCCTCAACTACAAAATCACCAGAAACTAAAGGTACATCATCACTGTGTTTCTCACATCAGTGCTTTGCATAATGCTAGAGTTATCTTGTTTGTAACTAAATAAAATATGATTGTAAAACTCCACAGTGATTCATCTGAACTAACAGATTTCACCTTTACAGCTAAAGATAAAACAACAACAGCAGTGAATCCAGTCCACATCACAAACTCTCAGAATCACAGAGATACACAACCAGCAGGTATTTCTAAAGATCAAGGTGCTACTGATTAAATAATGATGATGTTACTGATGATGCTTTTCTTTCTGGGATGATTGTCAACAAATAGCCATCTTACACATCTGAAAATAGGCACATACCTTTAGAAATGTGTATCTGGTTCTTTCTTTGTATGCAGCCAATCAAGTTTTATCTTTCCAATCAGAATCAAAGGCCAGACTGACCTTTCTTTCAATGAGTTTGAAAAATATTCTTTACTGTTAGAGCTTCAAAGCAGAGCTGTTTACAGCATTTTCTCTCTTGTTTCATTATTTCTATCAGGACTGAGCAAGTTACTTAATTTGTCATCCATATTTCTATCTCAAGCCAAAAACCAAAAGAGACGAGAAAATACGTACGATTTAGCCAAAGACATATGAATTCATAAGAGTGAGGTCGTACGAATTCATACTAATTAGCCACCTCAAAAAACATATATTCCACAGTGGTTCTTTATCATCAGGGATCAGTTCTGGATCGATCGCTGTGTGAATAAAAACCAGAACCAATGCCATAAGGGCTGTTTTATTTCCCTCTCGTGATAAGTCGTGGCAATGGATTTTGGTGTGATTTTAGCTATATTTAATCAAATGTGAGCTGTAAATGTGAAATTTCCATTACTGTTTTGAGAAATATTCCTATTTTGAATTGCCTGAAAAAACACCTTATGCGATATATGAGATATGGGAGTCTTTGCACAATTGACGTGTCTCCATTAGGCATATTTTCAGTTTGCGCAATTTAAAGGGTAATGGAAGCACAGTTAGTTTTAATTTTATTTATTTTTTTTTTATATATTAATAAAAATAAATTAGTTCAGTTAGAGAAGAGACAATACAGTTAAAAACTGAATGTGGCTGCTCAACTTTTGCTGAGGTGATATTGATTTTTTTTATTATTATTATTATTATTATTATTATTACCTGGTTCCACAGAGTTTGCTCTTTTTTTACTTTTATTTAAACTAAACCTATTTATTTTATTTGACATCAAAATGTATGCCGTGTCTCTAAGCTTTTTTTATTCATGATTTATTTATAGGCTGAGTTTGACGTATTTGAATTGCATTCATTTAATTTGAAAGTGAAAGTAAAATGCGTACAGCGCTTAAGTGACAAAAACATTATACTGTATTGATTTTAGGATTTTAAATTTAGCACCAAATCAAGTTCTCTCTGTGTGTGTTTGTGAGTGTGTCTGTACTGTATTCAATGACTAGCTGTGCTGCCATCTAACTATTTACATGTGCATTTTGAAATATCACATAAAAAAATGCTGGATGGAAATGTCAAGATGTGCATAAATTGTAAACGTGCTCAAAAAAAGCATATGTGCTCATTTGAGGCGGATAGTGTTTTTATCCAATAAGAAGATGCGCATAAACTATGATGGAAACACATCTTACATAAATCTCTTGATGTGCAACAAAAACCTCACATGACTTTGCCTCAATAGAGGATGTGATTGGATACTTGGAGTTGGTAACATTTTTAATGAACTGTTAAACTATTCCCACATCAAACAACCATAACATAGCAAACTGTTTTAGCATGTGGGTTTTAAGTTAGCATGAATGCAAAGTATCAAATTAAACTAGAGAACGACTTTAGGTTATGAAAGTCAAAGAATTTCTGCTAGACAAAAATAATCTTAATGAAAAAAATATATATTGATATTGAAGACATCACCACAGCTCCTTTCTGACTGTCAAACTACAACTAACCCCTGTGTCACAACACTCCTCTGTCTCCTTATTAATACAGTTCACACAGGTCCAGGACATATTTATCATTTTTGTGAAGCTGAAGTATTAAGATGGTTTGTTTATGTTCATTATGTTTGAACTGAACTAACAGACTCCTATTGTTTCAGGAGTCAGTTGGATTGCTGGATCATTATTCAGAGGTATGACAGTCTTTACATTCAGTTCATTAATGCTGAAACAGTCAATCTGCTGTGCTTTGGCAAGACTTTTTCAATAATTTTTTTATTTCTCTTGATTGTGTTTATCATCTTTCCTGCAGTGATTGTGATTATTGTTGAGTTTGCAGTGTTTGCTGCTCCTACTGTGATTCTTCTTCAGATCATCTGTGTGAGAAGAGCTGGTGAGTTTTAGAGATGATTCACATTGATCTGAAACTATCTGCACTCATGAGAGATCAATAAATGCTTTTGTTGATTTATTTTGCAGAGAGGAAGGACTCGCAGCACTGAGAGGAAATATAAATACAATATCAGAATAAAATACTCTCTACTAATAACAGGCCAGATTACAGCAAAATTTATCTTCATCTCAATGATATTATGGATATTTGCTTGCAGCTTTTAAGGATATTTGCTCCATATACTGTACTGAATGCTTTAAATATAATATTAAATACAGAGATCAACAGAGCAAAACAAATATCTGTAATGAGCATGAATGATTATTATAATGTAAACACATGGGAATTTTCTAACTTTGATTAAACTAATCATTACATTAATCTTTTTACAGAAGGCTTTTTAAATGTTGTAATAGTTCACTTTAACAGATGATTTGACATCATTTAATTATAATTTTTACAGATGTATTTTTATTTTCACTGATCATTTCAATGCAGAGACAAATTCTCATTTATGAAAATATTTGAATAATTGTCTTCTCCACCTTTGAAATGTACCTCATGAAAAAAAAATAATTCAGAATTTGTAAATCTCTCTTTTTTTGGTCTTCAATGATGTGCTGAATATTTCTTTCAGTCTGTTGTAGTCTTCTCCATCATGAGACAGAACATCTCCTTTACTTTGTTTAAGGTGGAGCTGAATCTTCTGTTGTTCTCCATCAGTTCAGTCTGATTTTCTCCAGTATTGCTGCCAGCAGAAGTTTCCACTGAAACTGAACCAGGGTTGAAGTCTTTATTCAGACAGACATTATGTCTGCTTGTGGGATTCTGCCGCCCCCTGGAGAAACTTTTAAGTGTGACTCTCCTGAATTTCTCAGACAGAAACATTATTAGATCAAATCAGTTGTTGAATGAGAAATTATTACAGTTTTTGTGAGCCAGCACTGAACTGATACTCAAACATTTAGGTTCACAGTTTGTTCTGAGCCTCTAATGTTAATTCCTCAAACCATGAAACTCATCAGACTCCCTTCAAACATTGTTTTGTAGATTATTTCTTTTTAGGAAAATTGTCATTAAGGTTTAAGGATGTACATTGATCAACTATATAATCCTCAACATGTGACCATTGTCATTGTGATATTTGCATACTGAATACTGATTGCTCTTATGTATTTGTACTGACTAATAAGGATGTCCAAATTGCTAAAGAATATACATTTAAAGACTTTAAAAATGTCAGGTGTTTTCATTTATTTTATGTTTTCCATTTTGTCATTGGATTACACTAGACATTGATTAGACATTAATGTCTTTAACTAGACTAATTTTACAATATTTGTGAATAGTTCAATAGATTTGGACACAAAATGAGTATGTGAGCATTATGTGTAGATTCTCACACACAGCTGACAGGAAACAAGACACACTCATGACAAACACAGAAACTGTTTTAGAGACTTAATTATTTATCACTCAAACCCCTTTATGTCCTTCGTCGCGCATATCCGCCATGTTTGTAGTTTTTTAACACTTTATACGTGTTTGCAGTTCTAACCGAATCCTCGTCCACTGCGCAATGTGTTGTGGGTAATATTAGCCGTTAGAGTGTGGTTCGAGTTCTATCCGGGAATCTTTGGAATACTTTTTTAAACACCCTACGATTTGGGACACACTAATTCTATTTTCGAATACTATTTAGGACGGATAGTAGGTGAATTGGGACGCAGCACATGTGAGCGGTTTAGAGAAATGGCCGGAATGACTTTACTGCTAAATTACAAATTGCGCTGTTCACAAAGATAACGCGTCTTTTTTTCCGTTAAAGCGCCATTCACACAGCGGTTTCAGTTATTTTATTTTTTTTTAAGAAAATTGATTTGATAATTTAAACAATTGTTATCAATAAATGTGATGCGATCTAGGAAAACCCAAATGTGACCTTTTTTAGGTTTTGATATCATATGAAAGCTAACTTCCAAAGCACTTTCCAAAGCTGTTATTTTGTCCATAGCTTGAACGTAACTAAAGTTATATCTATCTGAAGTTGGCTGATAGCTATGGTTTTCAAGAATGTAATTTTGAGAAAAACGGGTTTAAAGTGAGACAGGTTTTACTTTCACTTCACGGGTTTATCCAGAGCTGTTTGTCAAGTCATCATTACACACACTAACGTCTGTTTTCCGTTGTTTATCATGGGCATAGTCTCTGAACTGTTGATCAGCCCTTGTATGTTTAGATAGCACAAATTGTGTCCCTTGTAGTTTACATTTAGAAAAGCAAACCTGTGCATATAACAGACTGTCATCAGACTCCTCTTAGTAATTCATCATCCAATCCTTCATCTCTGGATGTCAAATAGTCCATTATTACATCTTTTAGGACACTGACATCACCAAGATTGAGCAGATTGAAACGAGTAAGATTGTTTAAGTGAGCAGCTACAGTACTTCAGACATCTCACGATATTAATAAGTAAATAAATAAAGTTGCCATCTATCAGTTGTATTGTGTGGGGGCCGGAAGGAAGTGCAGCGCATGTGGTCTTCAGCACCATGGAGAGCAGCGGCAGAGGGGGACACAAGGGCAGGTTACCCAGCAATGTTCAGGACCAGGGACAGCTCCTCCAACACAGTGTTGCTGTGCACTGTTTCCCCTCTGATGGGGAGCCTCAGCTGCAGCTGTTGAGACATTTAACAGACACACAAAAGCCTGGCATGAACTTTAGTGTTTGATGGGTGTCAGCAATCTCCATTTAGACTATTTAGCTTTTGAACTGCAATTGTTTTCATATCAGACATGAAGCACTGCACTGCGGCTAATGAACTGAAGTCTGAATTCATATATATTAAATGTTCAAAGAGGGTTACCCAGAGGTAAGTTTATTGTTAGGAGTTGGTTAGGACAATAAGTGTATACAATTAAACAACTACATACAGTATTTCCTTAAAAAAAAAAAAAATCTATCTTTTCTTTTTCTTCTTTTCTAAAAAAAACTATTATTTTGTCCAAATAAAAACGATCTTGCTCTATTCTTTTTCTATTCTGTCTGTTTTCTTTTTATATACTATATAATAATAATAAAACGTGCTATGTATACTGCACTAAACTAATCTCTTTTGTTGGTTTGAATTGCTTCCATTGTCCTCATTTGTAAGTCGCTTTCCAGAAGTTGGACTTTGAACTTGCAGCGCTTTTATTTAATGAAATCATAGCCTTTTGAAATGTAATCAACACACAAGCTATAATCACAATTCTGGTCCCGTGCCCAAAATTTAAGATATCTTAATCATAATTAAGACTTTCTTGTACACTTTAAGACTTTTTATGACCTTAAAATTGAACCAACTAAATTTAAGACTGTTAAAGGACCCAGGTTTCTGTCTCTGTTGTGGCCGGAAAGCAGAAGAGACTCTGATAATAAAAGTGTTTCTGGTCCTAGTCTCCAACAGATGGCAGTAATGACCAAAAAGAAAGAAGCAGAAGAGAAATCGACAGGAACAGCGCGTAAACGCAAGTCCAGCATGAATTCGCTGGTCATCAGTGGTGGCTCTCAGCCGCGTCTCCGCCATGCGCCCAGACGAAAACATGTCCCCAGTCAATCAGCAGCAACAATAGCACCGCTTTCCACAAACTCACCATCTTCATTTTAAAATAGTTTACAAACTCATTAATATGCAAACATCGAAGCACACACGATGCTCAACCAGTCGCCACAAGAGCAGCGCCCGGAAGTTACCTGATTAAATGCTTCCCCTAAATTCTTTAGTCAGGGGGCAAATTACACTTCTGACTTTATGGAGTCAGAGTAAGGGCAAAATAATAATAATAATAATAATAATAATAATAAATAAAACACTTTTGTCCACTTTTAGATGTTAGTTTAATGATACTATGGCATGACATGTAGCATATGTAGACTGTTACCATCGTGAAAAGTAATCAATTTAAAATACATTTATTTCAAACTAAGTATAGTTCAAATCTATTAACATATTCAATAATATATCCCTTCAGACTTTGGTAAATTATTTGAAGTACTACTTGTGTAGAATGCTCATGTCTTAATGTTAAGCCTAAAATGTGTTTTAATGTCACTGTTGCTGAGGATCGTATTATATTTGAATGCAAATGTCTTTAAATGCAACATATTTAAAGTGTACTTGAAATATACTTCAGTTCACACTTTATTCTAGTTTAGTATAGGCTACTAAAAGTACAATTGCAAGGTATTTTTTTTATTAAGAACCTAAATATGCAAGGTTATACTTAGCATGACATAAATGTATTTCAAATATATTGTATAATACTTATTTCTCATTATTTTTTATTAGCCTATGTAAGCCAAGTTTTTTAAAAAAAAAGTCTTTAAAAGTGTGGGGGGCGGGGGGGGGGGTCTCTAATCCTTACTCACAAGGACTGTTGAGGCTGATCAAATACCATGCACGTCTATAATTTTGATTCTTTTCATTTATTTGTGCAGATTTTTATTTTAAGTGGGGAAAGTGCACCTTCTACACGCACTAAGTAATTTTCCCCGTATTTTTTCCTCTCGACGCTTCTCTCCAGTCCAGCGGGTGGCGCTAAAACACATTCGTTTGTTTGCTAAACACCATTAAACCTCAGAGGAAGAAGATTCGTTTCACCGCGCTCTCTGCTGTTTTAATACAAACGGTTAGAAATGTAGTTTCTGTAACTAGAAAAAAAAATACAGTTTAATACAGTTTTGAATCAGGTCAATAAATACATGTAATATTCTCATCCTCAAAGTCGTGACTAAGTTTTCAAGCAGAAATATCTGGAGGAGTATCATCTGTACTGAGATCTGTTGCTGTGAAGATGGTGTTTGTTAAAGAGGAGAATGAGGAAAACTCGAGTGAACCAGAAACTTGGAGAATAAAAGACGAAGAAACAGAAAACTGCAGAATAAAACAAGAGGAAACAGAACCCTGGAGAATAAAACAAGAGGAACAAGGAGGTTGGTGGTTATTCTTCATCTTTAATAATTTTTATCCTCCATTACATAGCTTTAATAAGATGGTTATAAATAATTGAGCGTAGCACAAGCGAACTGGCGCAAACTCAGAACTGGTTTAGTCGGGAAAGTGTTGAGATCTAATAAAAAGTATTATGAACATATCAAACAGCGCTGATGCAGAAACTAAGAAATGATAATGCTAACTATAACTGTGGTGGTGCAGCTGAAAACTCCAATATTATTGCATCATTTATTTCAGGGTTTGTACAACCTTTTGAGAGAGACATTCAAGCACTTTTCAACAACTTTCAGTATTCCACACAACTTTTTCCAGCACTTTAAAACTCTAAAAAAGATCAGTTTAGATGTTATTTTTTAATGGAACAAAACGCAATGTATATCAAAATATGGTTTTGTAGTAAACACAAAATTAAAAAATACATAACATTTCCACCATAACCAGCAGATGGCAGCAAAAGGGAGCACTTACTGACTTATTAGTCTTTAATTTCTGCTTGCTTTATATTTTGAAATTATAAAATGATCAAGAAATCAAATTTTGTCAAAGTTTTGCACTATTTTTGTGTATGTGGCAAGAAAAGTAACAAATCAAAAATGTTCTTCACTTTGCGACTGAATCGCACGTCAACTCTAATCACTGAAGTTGGCGGTCAGTTCTCTATAATGTTAATTGTTCATTTGTGACCCTGGACACAAAACCAGTCAGTTTAATAGATTAATAAAACTGAGTTTGAAATGTTCCTTGGATCATGCCAAGAACACCGATAACAATTATGCCAATATTGGCTGAACTCCCTGTCCGCTATTTTGATTCATGTTGAAAACCTGCTTTTTCAAACTCCTCCTAGACTGATTGTCTGATTTTCACCAAATTTAGCGCAGATCATCAATAGACCATGCTGACAAAATGTATGGAATTTGTGTCGATACACGAAACGTTTTCATTTAACGCATCATCGAATTTGCTAGAAAGATGCCAAACTGCATCAGAGGCTGTATCTCTGCAAAGGTTGGAGATATTTACACCAAACTTTGTATGTGCCGTTGTCACCTCACAGTGACCGCGCAACATCAATTTGGTAACAGCGCCAACTATTGGTCAAGAGTAATGAACCATTCATTAACAATTAATTATGCAACTTTCAAAAATGCTAATAACTTTTGATTTCATTAGCCATTATTGTCATAAAACTGGTTTCAAAATGTTCCTTGGGTCATCTCCAATTACCAAATTATGCCATAGTAAGCTCAACTTCCTGTCCGCCATTTTGATTCATGTGGAAAATCTACTTTTTCGAGCTCCTCCTTAACCTATGGTTTGATTTTCACCAAAATTGAATCGTATCATCTTCTGACCATACTTATACTTACAAATGTTAAGCATGGTGCCAAAATGACTCTGAGGCTATATCTCTGTTAGGGTTAGCCCTAGCTTTGACATAATTATACCAAACTTTGTATGTGCCATTGTCATCTCACACAAAACAAAACAAAGTGATTTGATTACAGCGCCACCTTCTGGCCAAATGTGATAAGCCTTTTAATCATATTACTACAGGTTGTATTAATGATTTTTCAACCAATTTGTCTAAAATCATCCTAAAACAGCTTTATTTATTCATTGCTGCAAGTGGTCTCATGCTTCCCTTGCCTTGTGCTTGGCCCCGTAATTGCTGCTTGCAGCTATGTTTATCTTTATTTTTAATACCCCACACACCAGCGCTACCAAATCTGTTTCTGGTGCCGCTATGTGTAGGACTTATTGGTGCTGCTCTCAAATGTTAGTCTAAACCCCTGCACATCAGGGTTCAGCTTTATGTTCACATTTCTCAGCTTTTAGTAAGTTACTGAAACTTAATTTTTTTATTTTTATTTCAGAGTTGGTTGTCACAAAAGTAGAGAATGAAGAATCAAGTCAACTTGAGGAGAAAAATGTCAAAACTGGAACAATCCCTTTAAGCTGCTCTCAAACCAAACAGAAAGGTTTAAAGAAAAGAAGAGCCAGGAAAACTTTCACCTGCACTCAGTGCGGAAAGAGTGTGACAGATCTAGTGCGTCACATGAGAATTCATACAAAGGACAAGCCACATTCATGCCATCGGTGTACTAAGAGATTTTGGCATCTACACAGTTTGAACATACATCAGAATATAAATTCTGGTGTGCAAGAGTACATGTGCTCTAAGTGTGAAAAGACTTTTACTTCAGCAAACTATTTAAAACTGCATGAAAGGAAGCAAACTAGAGAGAAACCGTATTAGTGTTCACATTGTGACCAGAGATTCAGTCAGTCATCAAGTCAGAAAATGCATGAGAGGATCCACACTGGAGAGAAACCTTATAAGTGTTCATACTGTCACAAGAGATTCAATACTTCAGGAGACCTAAAGGTACACGAGAGGATCCACACTGGAGAGAAACCTTATAAGTGTTCATATTGTGACAAGAGATTCAAACAGTCAAGAGAACTGAAAATACATGAGAGGATCCACACTGGAGATATACCTTATGAGTGTTCACACTGCAACAGGAGTTTCAGTACTTCAGGAAACTTGAAAACACATGAGAGGATCCACACTGGGGATAAACCTTATGAGTGTTCACACTGCAACAGGAGATTCAATAATTTAGCAGGCCTGAAAACACATGAGCGAATGCACACTGGAGAGAGGCCTTATGAGTGTTCACATTGTGACAAGAGATTCAAACAGTCAGGAGAACTGAAAATACATGAGAGGATCCACACTGGAGAGACACCTTATAAGTGTTCACACTGTGGCAAGAAATTCAAACAGTCATCAAATCTGAAATCACATGAGAGGATCCACACTGGAGAATAACCTTGTCACTCCACTGAACATGGGGAGCATTTCATTCAGTCAAGTCAAGTCAGCTTTATTTATATATCTTGCATCAGGTGTTATGGGAAGTATGCAGCCTAACAATCCTTTAATGGATTTGAATATTAGAAATATTTAAATGTGTTATGTGTAGGCCAGGTTAAAGAAATGGGTCTTTAGTCTAGATTTAAACTGACTGAGTGTGTCTGCCTCCCGAACAGAATTAGGTAGATTGTTCCATAGTTTTGGAGCTAAGTAAGAAAATTATCTGCCGCCTGCAGTTGATTTTGATATTCTGGGTATTATCAGATTGTCAGAGTTTTGAGAACGCAGCGGGCGTGAGGGACTATAATGTGATAAGAGCTCCCTCAAGTACTGAGGAGCCAAACCATTGAGGGCTTTATAAGTAATTAGCAAGATTTTAAAATCAATACAATGTTTAATAGGAAGCCAGTGCAGTGTTGACAGAACTGGACTAATATGCTCATACTTTCAGATTCTAGTAAGAACTCTGGCTGCTGCATTTTGGACCAGCTGGAGTTTGTTTATTAAGCAGAACAACCACTCAATAAAGCATTACACTAATCTATCCTGGAGCTCATGAAGGCATGAATTAACATTTCTGCATTTGACTTTGAGAGCATAGGTCGTAATTTCGCGATGTTTTTAAGATGGAAAAATGCTGTTTTGCAAATGCTAGAAATGTGGTTTTCGAAGGAAAGATTGCTATCAAATAACACACCTAGATTCCTGACTGATGATGATGAATTTACAGAGCAGCCATCAAGTATTATGCTGTGTTTTAAGTTATTACTTGCTGAGGTTTTTGGCCCAATAATTAACACTTCTGTTTTTTCAGAATTTAGCAGTAAGAAATTTCTTGTCATCCAGTTTTTAATATCAACTATGCATTCCATTAGTTCTTCAACTTTGTATGTTTCACCAGGCCTTGAAGAAATATAGAGCTGAGTATCATCAGCGTAATAGTGAAAGCTAACACTGTGTTTCCTGTTGATATCTCCTAAGGGTAACATATAAAGCGTAAAAAGTAATGGTCCTAGTACTGAGCCTTGAGGTACTCCATACTGAACTTGCGATCGATACGATACCTCTTCATTTATTGCTACAAAATGATAGCGGTCAGATAAGTACGATTTTTTGGACTGGTTCTGTTCATGATAAAGAGATGTTTTTCTAGTCTGATGGATGGCAGGTGTTTCATATTAAAGCATTATCACCCCCTACTGGTGCACTCATGCAATTCATTTTGGCTGTTTATAGCGATTTATTTTGATTGTTTCCTGTCCCTGTTTTTTAAGCTCATTGATTAAAGTTGGTTGTTTTATCAACATCTTTTATTGTCCGTTTATTGCCCATTGAATTTATTTGTACCAAGAATACTTTAATGACTTTTGTTATATCCAAGCAGTGATTAAATCCATCATGCTGATAGCATTTCTTAAAGGGATAGTTCACCCAAAAAATATTTCATTTACTCACCCTCATGTTGTTCCAAACCTGTATAAATCTCTATTATATCTTCTGCATCACAATGTTTCTTCTTTAAGCTCGTTCAGTTCATGAGCTCATTGGAAACTTTCTTCTCTCTTCTCTCTGAGCTGTACTCACAAAACATCAAATATGTTAAACATATATTTGAAACCTTGACCATGTCTCATAACTGTGAATCCACAAATATGTGCTGTGTTCATATCTCTGCTGCTGTCCATGGTGCTGATTAGACAGTGGTTTATAGCTCAGCTTTGTGATTCTGTTTTCTGGGTTTGTGGCCATCATTTTTGTGTAGAGTAATAAAGTAGGCCTATAAATTACATAACACAGAGCCTAAGTGTATTGAGCTTAAGGAATTAACTGTTAAATCTTAGTATATATACATGCAAAATTGGACAGATATGGCTGCTGTAAGTTTTATTTATGGCTGCTGTAAGTTTTATTTAGTCACCAAACTCAGCTCCCATAGAATAAGTCAGTTACACAAATATACACAGATGGATCTAAGGACACAGATAAAGGGTTGACAGGAGTAGGAATATATGTCTGTGACTTGGATATATTCATAAGTAAAAGATTATCATCTGAATGATCAATATATTCTGTTGAAATGGTTGCTATCATAGTGGGACTTATGTGGGTAGAGGAAGTGATGACAGACTCTGCTTCTGTCCTAACATCATTATCCAGCCATCAGTCATCTAGAGAAGAACTAATGAGTGAAATGTTGATGTTAATATGGAAAATTCAAATGTTATAATTTTAATAGGATTCTGTTGGGTTTCAGTCTGTATAGGGGTAGTTGGGAATGAAATAAGTGATGAGCTAAAGATGCCACTAAAAGAAAGGAAATTGGTTTAAATATTCTATTAAGGAAAGGGGAAATTAAAAGTATTATTAAGAGGAATATTACGAGAGAAGGGCAAGAATACATCTGTATCTAAAGCAGGTAAATACTGAAATAATTGTGAGATGAAAGAAGAGGGCATATGAACTAGATTAAGACTGGGTCATTCTGGGCTCAATGATTCATTATTTTTAATCAGTGCACATGATAATGGTTTATGTGAATTTTGTGGTGTCAAAGAAAATTGATAAAATTTAATATTTGAATGTGTAAAGTATAGTGAGGATAGGAAGGAACTAATAGTATATATAAAGGATAAAGGTAAGAGTAAAGATGTGGGATACTTATTGGGCTGTGAATGTAATAGTGATAGAATAGGATATAGGCTTCTGTTTAATTATGTATATAGAACAGGACTAGATGAGCGAATATAATATAAAAGTGGTAGTGTTTCAGCTCTGAGTTTAAGGGGTTCAGTGTGGAGGACAGAGGAGCTGAACACACAGCGCCAACCGAAACCTGGATTCTGATGCTTCAGAGATGAGAAAAAACATTATCAACTAAATATAGAAAATCCTAAGTTTTATTCCTGAATGCACTGACACATGATATATATATATATATATATATATATATATATATGATATATACTGACATACATATATATATATATATATATATATATATATATATTTGATTATTATTATCATATATAATAATTATTATTATTATTATTATTATTATTATTATTATTTTTCTTGGGGGGGGGGGGGGGTAATTGCTACTAATATTCTTAATAAAAGCTCTGCAGTTGTGTTTAATATTTCACCTTTGCAGAGATGTTTCTGAGTGTGTTTTGGCTCATGTCTTTTATTTTGTAATTTGCTGTAGCCATGTGTCTTCCTTGCTCTCATGTGTTCCTGCTCTTCTTCCTTTAGTCCATGTCATGTTCTCATTGGTTCATTGTCCTGTCATGTGGTTTCAGTTCTGTTTGTTCATTGGTTGCTTTCTATCATGTGTTTCCTAGTTTAGTATCTGCTTCTTTGTTGTGTGTTATGTTTGTGTCGAGCTGCTGTTGGTGAGTCTATTGTCTTGTTATCTTCATGTTTTGTCAAGCCATGTTAAACCTGTGTTTTGTTTTTTAAGCCTATGTGTTTCACTTTGACGATATTAAACTGCACTTGAGCTCTATATCTGTCTGACCTCAGTCTAAGTTTGTTACACATTTGGTGATTCCCCTTCATGAGCTGCTAATGTGAGGATGTGATAAACTGAGAAGCAAAGCAACGAAGATGAACAAATAATGAAATTATTAATTAATGTTCATAATAATTCATATAACTTTATTGTGGTTAGTTCAGAAATCCATTTTAATCCACTTCATCTTTTCTCACAGCTGGGTTGAAAGAGCAAATGTATTGGGTTTGAAATTATTATTTGCCCAAAAATAATTTAAATGTAAAAATGTAAAACACAATGTTTGCTTGAGAATAAAGATACTTACTCACACTGTGTGTTAATACAATATAACACTATAGTAAACACTATACAGGCAAAGGCTAATGCTGTCTGATCTAATTCAGGCCAAGTCCCGCCCATTCAGACACAAACAGACCAATAGAAGCTGCATTTAGTGAGCAGCCAATCAGATTGAACTGATGTCATCTCCAGACACTATATATATCTAATAGCATCATCAGTTTAACTTGGTTTTAGAGATGATCTCTGCTCTTCTGCGCTCAAATGAACTGAGCTCTCACACTCAGCAATAGCATGTTTCCACTCCTCAACAGTGAGATCACACTCTGAAACACTACAACTGCTATAAATAATACACTATTTTAGTGATGAAAGTGTAGAACGGCTGTCAACCATCTCAAGATTGAAATAAGGTCTTGACTCTGGAATAGATGCAAAACATCGCTGTAAAACTACATATGAATATGATGATAACATAATCACTATTATCATAATCATTTGCAGAAATGCAACAAATAAATCATCTGTATATGACAGCTGATCTTTTAAAGAAACAGACATAAGGCCTGCAGCTCATCCACATCTCCACCAAAAAACATTGTGTGATTTTATCATGAATGCTCCTACATCTGGCCCTTTCTGTGGCAGATCTTGATGTGTTTTAGCTCAACTCTCCAAAGTGTTTGACCAATGTGTGAAAATTCACAGCTATCAGTCCAAACTGGGTTTAACGATGATCTCATTGAAGAGTTTAATAATGATCTCATATCTGTGTGAGTTAAAGCAGTGGTCAAAATAACTGAGTTACAGACAGCTTCAGATGTAAAGAACAGCCTATAGATTGGGTTCAGATCAAATGTGGTTTGATCATCAATATGAAGATCTCACTGAAGAATATGTTTCACAGCCGCTGTTTTGTCAAAGTCTTTCTTCAGGTTAGTGGTTATGGTTAAACAGTTCATAGGAAATATAGAAAAAACTGAGTTCATCTCAACACCAGTAACAGTCAGAGCTCAGCTCTCGAGGGAAGATTTAACTGATTGAGGCGTTTACAAAATTAAAACTGTCTGAATTGATCTCAGTTCTTCTACTTCTCCATTATGACTGGCATTGTGTCACTAAATAGCAGCATTTCAACACTCAGCCAATCAGATCAGAGGAAGCTAAACACAGGAAGAGCTGATAGTATTTAAAGAAAGAGTTGTGAGCATATAATGAAGAGGAAGACTGACAGAAAGAGAAAATGGCTGATGAGTGTCATTTGTGTCTGCTGGGACTGATCTTTCTCTCTTCACTTCTCACAGGTAAACAAATCTGTGTTTTCTCTAACAGACATTTAGTTGAATTAGTCTGAGAAACAGTTATTTTGAACATGAACATCAGTTTAATTTTTGTGTTACAAACAGAACATACTGAACTAGATAAAGTGTGTCAAGACTAACTTTAAGTTGGCTTGAGAAAGCTGGACCAGAAAGTTTAAAAAGTTTATAAAGTTTAAAAAGTTTAAGAAATTTTAAATGTGTACGTTTTTGCAGTTTAAAGTAGTTTTAAAAGCTTAGACAGATAGACAGACAGATGATTTCTAGCATATTGATAGCATGATTAGCAAATTACTAGGATGTTGTTAACATAATTAGCATGTTGCTAGAATGTTTCTAGCATGATTTTTACATGATTATCATGTTACTAGCATGTTCCTAGCATGATTTGCAAGTTTGCTTATATAATTATTTTTTTTATAAAGTATTTTATTTTTTTTATTTATTTTTTATTAACTGTATTATTTATTATATTTTAATTTTACTTCATTTGTTTATTTAAAAGTTACTTTCACTTCAATTTTACATTTTCATTATTTTTATTAATTTGTGCTTTTAATTTCAAATACATTTATTTATTATCATTTTTATGAGTTGAATAATTATTAGCTTCTCTTCACCTCAGTTTGGGGAACCTGCTTTAAAAAAAATATTTTATTTTACCTTTTTGGTATTTTATTACTTTTGTTTTAATTCATTTTCATTATGTTTTATTTATTGATTTATTATTATTATTATTATTATTATTATTATTATTATTTTATTAATTAGCTTTTTATTTTAAATTAATGGAATTATTTGACAAATGTTTCATTGTATTATTTATTTTATTTGAATTTTACTTCATTTATTTAAAAGTTACTTTTACTTAAATTTTACATTTTTATTATTTTTATTAAGTTGTGCTTTCAATTTCAAATGCATTGATTTATTGTCATTTTTATGAGTTGATTAATTATTAGCTTCTCAGTTTGCTTTAAAAAATACATATTCAGTATTTTATTAGTTTCATTTGTTTTAATTCTAAAAAATATTTTTAGATTAGTTTTACTTTTATTAATTTTTTTATTTACACTTTCGTTATCTTATTCATTTGTGTCACGAACTCGGTCTCTGTGGCTCCCTCCAACCGCCGCCAGCGGGAGATCTCTCCCGAATTCTAAACGGACTACAACTCCCAGACCCCGTACCTGGCGGCGCTTCCGGTTCCGGGTTCCCTCTCCGGTGTCACTCTCTCGGCGTCGCATAAATAGGGCGCCATTAACACGTTGTCCTCGCGAAGTTTTGATTTGCATGGCTATCAACTCTGAGCGTTTTTCTACGGACTGCTTTCCTGTTGCCGACTCGGACTGTTATTTGTGTGAACGTACTCTGCCAGCCCTATCGACCCCCGCGCTTCGTTTAACGGACTATTCCTGCCTGCTGCCTGCCCCGACCGATCTGCCTGGACTCCCCGACCACGTTTTAGGACTGCCTACGTCACACCCGGTTGCCGTTGTTTACCCTGCCTGTCTGTTTACGAGCCTGTGCATGAATAAATCGTTGCAAATGGATCAAACGCCTCACGAGTCGTCTGCATCACAATTTGCTTTTTATTTTAAATTAATTGAATTATGACAACTGTTTCATTTTACTATTTATTTTATTTTAATTTTACTTCTTTACTTTTAATTCTATTTATTTAAAGTAACTTTTACTTTGATTCTACATTTTCATTATTGTTTTATTAATTTGTGCTTTCAATTTCAGATGTATTTATTTATGGTCATTTTTCTGAGTTGATTAATTATTAGCTTCTCATTGTCATGAATCATGCTGCTGCTGCTCCCTTCCTCCATCACTAGAGGGAGCCTTCACTGAAACTCTGAACTCTATCACACACTCCATTACCCACAACCCCTTTCGTGACCTTTCACCTTCACGGGTGTCGGCCATTACACCTCATCACACCCGGACTATAAATAGACCCTCATTTCAGTGTGCTAGTTGTGAAGTCTTGTTTTGCCCCGGCTACAGTTCTGAGCATTATTACCTGTGTTTGCTTTTCCGTTGTTGACCTTGTTGTTTCCCGTTTTCTGATTGTTCTCCTCCTGCCTATTGACCCACGCCTGTTCACTGGATTACGCTTGTTTGTTATCAGCCTGTCTCCACCACTTGCTTGGACATTGACCACTCGCTAGCTCTGCCTACGTTTTCCCTGTCTGCCGTAGACCGATCTTGCCTGTCTGACTATGAGTTTTTGATTCTGTCCAGGAGCTCAGTGATTCCCTGGTCTACATCTGGGAGGAAATGCCCCTAGGACACCATCTGTTGTCTCAATAGGAGCATGCCCCGATGTTGTCAGGCATCCATACACACACTTGGGGGCCATACAAACTACTGAGTACCATTTTGAGTTGCTGCAATGAAATTTCAGCATAATGGATTAACCTGCTGCATACTTTCTTCACTTTGATTTTCGGGGTGTCTTTGATTTCAGCCTTCTGTAGGGTAAACATTTTCATTTCCATCAAACCATGTGGCATCCTTTTGTTCCTAACACATGACCCAGTCCATATCAGTATAGATATCCATCATGATATATTTCCCTATTGAGATCTGATGTGTTTTCAAAGTGTTCCTTTAATTTTTTTGAGCAGTGTATATATATGCAAAACAAAAGTTTCATATAGATATATTATAATAATTATGCAAATGTTGTTGTGTTTCAGGTATCAGTGGAGTGGATGATCCTCATGTGTTCATCAGTTCTAGAGAAAATGTCCATCTGCCCTGTAATAATGCTCTTCATGACTGTAAATCAACTACATGGACCTATAACAGATTCAGTCATTCATCAGCAGTTGAACTGATTATTTTAGGGATAAAGAAGAAAGACACAGAGAGTCATGAGAGACTGAGTCTGGGGTCTGACTGCTCTCTGAACATCAAGAACATCACAAAAGAAGATTATGGATATTACAGCTGCGGACAATATGTGAATGGACAACAACGAGGAGCTGATGCATATGTTTATCTGCATGTTCTTCATGGTAATTTCATGATTATATGGTCAATTTAAAATGAGCAAATTCTTAATTTAAAATATCATGATGATTGAAAAGTGTGTGATTTGTGTGTTATTTTGTGTTTCAGTCTCTTCATCATCCTCACAGACTGAGATCAGTGCAGGCAGCTCTGTGACTCTCTCCTGTCAGTTATATTCATTATATGGAGTCTCTTTTGGTGTTTCGAGTCGTTCTGAGGGAATTGATCTGTTGTGGGTGAATCAGGCTGGTGATAAACTGAAGATATCAGACTCCAGATATCAGATATCAGCTCCAGGACACTGTATCATCAATCTGACTACAACACTCCTGAATGAAGATGACAACAGAGAGTGGAGATGTGAAGTTACTCAAGGAGATCAAGTCAAGACCTCAGTCACATATACTGTCAAGATTTCAGGTGAGAAAACAATCTCATCAATCATTTTAGATCCTCATAATGTCAGTAACATTAAGGACTGTTAGTATCATTGAAGCAGAACAAACAGAGGATACTAAAGCTTCTTTCAGTCTGACAGAAGAGAAACTCAAAGCACTGCTGCAAGCTAATGATCTACAGTCAAGTTTATCAGTCCAAAAAGAGCTGCTGGAAATAATGAAGAAACTGAAACTTGACAGCAAAAATGTAAAGTTATTATTATGCAACGTGGCGATCAAAGTTAAAATATGTTTCTACTGCAGGGGTTATAACAGTGATTCAAGCTAAACTTAATGTAGCTGTTGAACATTTTTTTTTTATTTTTTGGTGCAAAGGATATTTATTGTATTTACAGTGTGCTGTAACTCAGATAGACAGAGAGATATGATCTTTATGTTGCACAAGGCTTCGTTTTAAGAAGAAAAACAAACAGCCATATAATTAAACAATTTAACTACATGACATTATACTATAAAACAATACTAAAAATAGAGATCCATTAAATGACAACACCATTTGATCTAAAGATACCAAACCAACTTTGGTTCCAAGATGGATGAACAACTGATCAACGCTGTTACAGGGATAACCATTTACAAATAAATGTAGTAGCCGAGCTACTACAAGCGATGTTTAGTGCTGGAAATCCATTTATGCTTTGCTGTAACATCCGTGTCTTCGTGGAGAGCGCAGGTCATTGTTGCTTAGCAACGGCAGACGCCAAGGAATCACAAGCTACAGAGCACTTTGGAAAGAAGGGGGAAGCGTTTTCCACGCATTTTAGGCGCGACATGTGAACGGCCCCTTAAGTGTGTTCAAGCGTTAGCAAAGACAGTGTAAGGAACTACTCGTTGTTGTTGCTAGGAAACACTTGTTTGTTTACTGTGACAAGACATGTTGAAGTCGCGTTTGGTCTCTTATCAGATCGCATACCTTGTCAGTGTCATACGCTTGCTTGGCCCTTTGTTGTGCTAAAGAGTTAAGTGTATTCAGCTGAATTCAATTGTAGTTTTTGTCAGTTGGATATAAAAGAGGTTATAATACCACGGCAGCCCTCGTGTGAAGACCGAAGAGTGTAAAGACTATCGACTCTACCGTGTGACTCCACTGGGCACAGACACCGGCAGGGGATATAAGTATCGCTTTTGATTCCTCCTTTTTTCTACTCCTTGTTTTATTTCTCTCTCAGTTTTGTATGACCAACTCTTACTATGTGTTTTTTTTATATTCCTATTATTACTACCACTAGCAAACCCGAACAACCTGCGCACTTTGCCTATGTCTGATAACACATTACTTTCTTTTTCTATTGGTCTCTGGAATTGCCAGTCTGCAGTTAACAAAGCTGATTTTATTACTTCTATCACTAGTCATTCAAGACTAAATGTCTTAGCCCTGACAGAGACTTGGATCAAACCAGAGAACACTGTTACACCTGCAGCTCTTTCCAACAGTTTCTCATTTTCTTCACTTCCCGTCTGTCTGGAAGAGGTGGAGGTACTGGTTTACTTATCTCCAATGATTGGACATTTATCCCTTTACCTTCTCTAGGTATTAACTCTTCCTTTGAGTCACATTCAGTTACCATTACCCACCCTTTTAAGATCCATCTTGTAGTTGTTTATCGCCCCCCCCCCGGACCACAAGGTAACTTCTTGGATGAATTAGATATGCTACTCTCAGCCTTTCCTGAGGATAATACTGGAGACTTCAACATTCACCTAGATAAACCTCAGGCTGCAGATTTCCACACTCTGCTTGCCTCCTTTGATCTTAAGAGAGTGTTAACTACAGTTACTCACAAATCAGGCAACCAGTTGGACCTTATTTACACACAACACTGCTCCACTGATCATGTGCTGGTTACTCCACTGCACACTTCAGATCACTTCCTCCTCACTCTTAACCTCAACATGGTTCCTGAGTCAACACACACCCCTCCTCATGTTGTCTTTCGACGTAACCTGCGCTCACTTTCTCCCTCCCAGCTATCCACTGTGGTTTCATCTTTGTTTCCTTTGCCTGAAGAATTCTCTTTGCTTGATGCTAACTGCTTCTGATACTCTCTGCTCCAGTTCTATCCCTTCTGCCCCTTGACTGTCTGATGTTCTCCGCAATCATCGTTCTAAGCTCAGGGCTGCTGAAAGGTTATGGCGCAAATCTAAAAATTCTACTGACCTCAACGTGTATCAGTCACTCCTCTCTGCCTTCTCTGCTGATGTCTCCACTGCTAAAAGGACATACTATCATAACAAAATTAACAATTCTTCTAACTCTTGTGTGCTTTTTGAAACATTTTCCTCCCTCCTTTGTCCTCCTCTTCCCCCTCCTTCATCAACTCTAACAGCTGACGACTTTGCCACATACTTCATTAATAAAATCAAAACCATCAGTGCACAATTTTCCCTACCACAATCTGCCATCACTTCTTACCAGCAAACATACATTCATTCACATCTTTCTCTTCTCTCTCTGAGTCAGATGTCTCCAAACTCATCCTTTCTAATCATCCTACTACTTGTCCACTTGATCCTATTCCATCTCATCTCCTTCAAGCCATTTCTCCTGCAGTTATACCTGCACTCACTCACATCATTAACACATTCACACAGGTGTTTTTCCCTCTGCATTTAAACAAGCTCATATAACCCCTCTACTTAAGAAACCCATTTAAATTAATTAAACTCTGCCACTGTTTGAGATAAAGTTACTGAACCAACTGTAAAATATTCAGAATATTATTCCTATAATGGACAAGATTGGACCATATTTAAATATATTAAAGGCATAATCTGGAAAAATGTTACATTTTTACCAATGCATTGGTGTACCATTATGAAACTTTGTATGTACCATGGAGGCCATGACCTGAAAGATTTGAGACACTGCCACCTTGTGGTCAAATGTTAATGAAATTTCAAATAAATGCTAATAGCTTTCTGTGAATTTTGCCATTGTCAGCTCACACAGAACAAACCACATAGATTTGAATGCCACCTATTGGTCAAACTTGATAAGCCATTAAATCAAATTACTACAGGTTGTATTTATGATTTTTCAGCCATTTTGTCTAAAATCATCCTAAAATGGGTTTAATTACTCATTGCTGCAATTGGTCACATGCTTCCCTTGCCTTGTGCTTTGCCCTGTAATTGCTGCTTGCAGCTATATTTATTATTATTATTATTATTATTATTATTATTATTATTATTATGTTGTTGTTGTTGAAAACAGCTGTAGAAGTTTTTCAGGTTTAAGGTGTTCATTTCTATAATTTCTGTGTTTTAAATGTTGATAATTATAATACTAAAAAAAGTTTCTTGAAAAGCAAATCAGCATATTAGAGTGATTTCTGAAGGATCATGAAGGACACTGAAGACTGGAATTTTAGCTTTGATCACAGGATTAAATTGCATTTTAAAATGTATTCAAATAAAAGGCAGTTATTTTAAATAGTAAAAATAGTTTACAATATGCTTTTGCTGAAATAAAAGCAATAATAATACTAATATAAAAATCTTACTGTTCAAAAACTTTTTACTTGTGTATAAAGTAACAAGAATGATAAAAAAAACACATCTATCTGAATCACAAATGACCTATTTTGAATTCAAAACAACAGTTTTGATGAAAGGTGTCAGTGGAAGCAGTGGAAGCTTGTATCCTCATCCTCAATCTTCTCCTCTCAAATGTAAATCAAATGCCTATTCATTTATATTTTCATTTATTGATTGATTTATTTTGAGCGATAGAGATAACTAAAAGGGTAAGCTTACCAAATTTCTGTTAGTTCTCTTGGACATTGCTGTCCTCATTTTAATGCATTATTTTTCTTTTCCCCTTTGTATTCTGTTATACGCCCAGAACATTTACCTCCTTTATTCATTTTGGTCATGTGACTGTGTCTGTGACAGAATGTGTCACATGGTGAGCGTTTCATATCTTCTCAGTTTATAATAAATACATTTTTGAAATTATTAAAAATGCTAAAAAACACAAAATAAAACTTTCAATACATATTTTTAAAAACTAAGGTTTTGTTTATTAACGTTTTATTAAAAAAAGGTTTTCATCAAGTAGTACTCACTGCAGAGCTAAAGGAGCTCCATCTCCTCCTCTCTGGATGTCCAGCTCCACCTCTGTGTCAACTAATGGGTGGGGTTATGTTTAGGGATAGGGTAAGGGGTAGGATTAGGGTGTGGTTAGGTGTCTAGCTCCACCCATTACCTCCAGCGAGGGGGAGCTAGAGCTCCAGCTCCTCCCATTTGGCTCTGCAGCGAGCACCCTCTCGTTTTCATAGGAATTTTTCTGCAAAATGGCGCCCCCTATGTGTGCAACACCCCTATGCACCTCATATACTGCATACACCGTTTTTGTGCCTCTGTATAGCAAATTATTTCTCAGTAACTTTGAAAAGCCCTGTTTTACAGTATGATGCATCTGAACTAATCCATGTTTTACAGCTCAAGATAAAACAATGGCAGCAATGATTCCAGACTCTAAGAGTCACAAACCTACAAAATCATCAGAAACTAAAGGTACATTGTCACTTTTTTTTTTTTCTCCACATCAGTGCTGTGCATAATGCTAGAGTTATCTGGTTTGTTAACAAAATAAATTATGATTGTCATATTCTGCAGTTTGATTAATCTGAACTAATATTTATGTTTTATAGCTAAAGCTGATTCAACAACAGCAGTGAATCCAGTCCACATCACAAACTCTCAGAATCACAGAGAAACACAACCAGCAGATATTTCTAAAGATCAAGGTGCTACTGATTCATTCATGATGATGTTACTGATGATACTTTAATTTAGACTCTAATAGTCATCAATCTCTGACTGTGATCATCTCTTCTTCAGTGATTTCTTCTCCTCTAGTGATTTCTGTTTCTGCTGCTGCATTTGCTGTTTTCCTTCTTGTTGTTCTCTGTCTGATCTGGAGAAAAAGAGCTGGTGAGTTTTCAGATGTCCTCTTTTCCAAAAATTAGAAACCGTTCAGATCTCTCTTTAATGAAGAGCAAACAAGCACATTGAGTTTAGATTGTGTGTGTATAAATCTCAGAGAGTTATCAAGTCAGACAACATTCGCTTCTGTAATTCATTTGAATTTTGGCTTTGAAATCTGAATGTCATTAGCATTGTTAGCATCCAGTGTTTTGAAAGTGTGTTTATCACAAATACTCATATTTACATGAGGCATGTTTTTTCAGGTAATAAAAGAGGGACTGATGGATCATCGGTGAGTTCAGTAATGCCAGTGATTTAGATCTGATTTCAGTCTTTAAAGCTCAAGTGTTATTTTCACAGTTTTAACTGTTTGTTGTCTGAAGGTCAAAGATGAGAATGAAGATAAAGTGACGTATGAAACATTCAACATGTCCATTCCTGCTGCTGCAAGAGACAATGTGAGTCAACTAAAGCATTCAGCATTCAGTTCACTGTCTGTTCTAGAATGTGATTTACTGAAAACTGTTGTGTTATTGAACATATTACAGTGAGAGATATGTCTGATCTGTGGATTAAACTTGATTTCATTGATGTTTAGGAGCAGACAGATGATGGGATTTATGCTAATATCTCTTCTTTCGGGTAAAAAAAACAGTAAAATCACTCACTGTGAGTAGATAGAAGCTTTAGGGCTGGTAATTTAATGCGTTAATTAGATTAATTAATTATGGTGAAAAATAATGTGTTAAAACACACTTGGCCCCAGACCAATGTGTGTCATCTGACATTTCATACAGTTGATTGATGACAAATATGAGGCAGTGCAAAATCTCACTGTGTGATAGAGCCTAGAGAACATAGTTAGAATGTCCCTAAAATTCAAGATATTCGGCTATAAATGCAATATCAAACAAGTGAAAATGTGATACGGATCTTACATCAGTTCAATAAGTAAAAAGTAATTTAGAAACAATGTTGTCTGTTTTGCTTAATTTTGCAAAGAAAAATATAAAGACAAAGCAGAACTGTTCATCTCTGAGCAACACACAGCGGCATTTCATTTCTTAATGTACGTTGAATAATTGAGTGAATTATTTGGTGCATTGGACTTGAAGCGGCACTGCACAGACCCTATGGGTGAATGCCTTCAAAGTACTGCCGAGAGTTTCACAATCGCTACAATGAAACCAAAAGTAAAGGTGCATGCGCATTCAATTTAATTTTAATACCCCCCATTTAGAGAGTGACTCCACAATGTGTGCAAATTAGGCTACATAACATATCTAGACTGTTATTAGTATGTAGGCTATAATAGGTTGTGTTGTCTAGCTCTGTATCATGCTTAAAAAAAAATCTGAAAATTGTGCCCTACATCACATTCACATCAATGGAGCTTTCTTAAAGAACCATTTACTTCACTCCTGAATGAATCAGACATTTGAACGAATCAAATGAATAGCACCACCTACTGGCAGTTTTAGTTTATTTAAAGTGTCATTTCATTAAAGAAAGAATTTAATATTTCCATAGTAATAGTAATAAAAATAATTAAATAAATAATAGGTTCACTGCACCCAAAAATGACAATTGAGTCATCATTTACTCAGACTCATGATCCAAAAGAGTATATGTAATACATTTTATCAAACAAAATATTTACTTTTTGTAATGTCTCTTTGATGCTTTACATAACAATGACTTTATCTTTGGGGAGTAATTTCTCAGCTAAATTTGATGTGCGATTAATTTGTGATTAATTCCATTAATTAATCGCCACATCATGTAATTAATTAATTAAAAATTGTAATCGCTTACCAGCCCTAAGAAGCTTCTCTCATCTATATGCTGCTGAAATGTAGCTCTGAAACTCAGATAAATGAAGATCATGCAATAATAATAATAATAATAATAATAATAATGCTGTTCTTTCAGGATCATAATGATTCAGTGACTTACGCTGCCATCAGAGGAACAGAAAATGATCCACGAGTTGAGCTTTACTCCTCTGTGAACAAGAACAAGAGCTCCACAAATAAACATTAATGATACAGATCACTGCTTGAGCTCATCATATCAGCAGCAAATGGGACGTTTTCTCCAGATGCTGATATTCACATCTTTGCTGTTTGAGGAATAAGATATTTGTATGTGAACAAACACAACTTGTATGTCAATTATTTTAAAGCAAAGTGCGGTTTAAAAAAAAAAAATAAATGTTTTCTTGTTGCAGTAAAAATTACTTTTGCTTTCAGTATATCAGCTGTTTCTTGTAGAAAAAGACGTCAGGTAGACGGTTCAAATGACGTTTCCATCAAATATTCTATATGTCAAAAAATTAATATCAGTTATTTATTTTTCCCACATGTGACAGTTTTTATTAGGACAATATTTATCAGTCATGCTGCATTTCCTGAAGTCACTATAACTTCATTACATTTATTTTTTCTCTTGTTATTTTGAAGATTTTCTTGCAGTTTATTAGTAGTAGCTCCACCCATTTCATTAGCATAATATTTTACCATAGAAAAAAAGCTGTTTTTGATCAATTGAGGTGTTTATCATCTTCATTACATTCAGTCATGATGTTTATTAGACTCTGATTACTGTAATTCAGTGTTTTTTAATCAGATTCAATTAAATGTAGTGCAACAGATTCTACAATGATATATACTTTATATCCTATTCTAGTCTGATGGATGGCAGGTGTTTCATATTAAAGCATTATCGCCCCCTACTGGTGCACTCATGCAATTCAATTCACTGTTTATAGCGGTTTGTCTCGATCGTTTCCTGTCACTGTCTGTTTTTTAAGCTCATTGATTAAAGTTGGTTGTTTTATGAACATCTTTTATTGTCTATTTATTGCCCATTGAATCTGTTTGTACAAATAATACTTTAATGATGTTGGTTTATCCAAGCAGTGATTAAATCCATCATGCTGATAGCATTTCTTAAAGGGATAGTTCACTCAAAAATTATTTCATTTACTCATCCTCATGTTGTTCCAAACCTGAATAAATCTCTATTATATCTTTTGCGTCACATAATGTAATACTGCTGTTTTTGCTGATGTTGTCTCAAGAAGTGTGTGTGTGTCTCTGCTCATCAGTGTTTCTTCTTTAAGCTCGTTCAGTTCATGAGCTCATTGGAAGCTTTCTTCTCTCTTCTCTCTGAGCTGTACTCCCAAAACATCAAATATGTTAAACATATAATATTTGAATCCTTGACCATGTCTCATAACTGTGAATCCACAAATATGTGCTGTGTTCAAATCTCTGCTGCTGTCCATGGTGCTGATTAGACAGTGGTTTATAGCTCAGCTTTGTGATTCTGTTTTCTGTGTTTGTGGCCATAATTTTTGTGTAGAGTAATAAAGTAGGCCTATAAATGACATAACATAGAGCCTAAGTGTATTGAGTTTAAGGAATTAACTGTTAAATCTTAGTATATATACATGCAAAGTTGGACAGATATGGCTGCTGTAAGTTTTTTTTAGTCACCAAACTCAGCTCCCATAGAATAAGTCAGTTACACAAATATACACAGATGGATCTAAGGACACAGATAAAGGGTTGACAGGAGTAGGAATATATGTCTGTGACTTGGATATATTCATAAGTAAAAGATTATCATCTGAATGATCAATATATTCTGTTGAAATGGTTGCTATCATAGTGGGCCTTATGTGGGTAGAGGAAGTGATGACAGACTCTGCTTCTGTCCTAACATCATTATCCAGACATCAGTCGTCTAGAGAAGAACTAATGAGTGAAATGTTGATGTTAATATGGCAAATTAAAATTGTATCATTTTAATAGGATTCTGTTGGGTTCAGTCTGTATAGGGGTAGTTTTGTGGTGTGAAAGAAACAGTGGGGAGGATAGAAGGGACTAATAGTATATACTAATAGTACTAATAGTATATTTAAAGGATAAAGGTAAGAGTAAAGATGTGGGATACTTATTGGGCTGTGAATTTAATAGTGATAAAATAGGATATAGGCTTCTATTTAATTATTTATACAGAACAGGACTAGATGAGCGAATATAATATAAAAGTGGTAGTGTTTCAGCTCTGAGTTTAAGGGGTTCAGTGTGGAGGACAGAGGAGCTGAACACAGCGTTGAGAAAAAAACATTATCAACTAAATATAGAAAATCCTGATTGCATTACAGTACAGTAGGTGGCGATATGAGCACTGATTGTAACTCGCCATAAAACCAAGAAGAAGTCCGTTTGTTTGGTAGAGGAGTAGGAGGAGGCTGAACAGTATATGAGCAATTAGAACTGAATTAAACCAATCAAAATCTGTAAGCAACACGTATGTTACATATCATTAAAGTTATTGTTCAGCAACCGTGTAATAAGTATAAATTATAAGCGATTAGCTAATTAATTCCTTTAAATTCAAAAGAGGCATCATTATAATTTATATGAATCAAATGATTCATGATACACGCTTTAAAGTCCGGTTCTGAATCATATATATATATATATCACAGTATATTCGTATTATTAATTAATATTATGTATATAACTAACTAATATATATACATATATATAATATCATCAGTGCATCATCAAAAAAATTCACGAATTGGCTAAAAACACACCTCTTCCATCTTTATTTGTCTCTCTAATCCTAGCACTCTCTATTCTATTTAAATTCTTAAAAGAATTGATCCTCTAGCACTCTCTATTCTGTTTCTATTTTTATTAAGAAACAAAAAACCTAGCTTCTCTATTCTTTTGATATATTCTGTTTTTTTCCTTCTATTTATTATACAATAAAAGCAAAAAAACTCTCACAATAGCTTGCTCTATTCTTTTTCTTTTTCACAAAAGTCATTGTCTTCATTTGTAATTTGAAGTCTCTTTAGATAATAAAAAAGTATCTTTATTAATTAAAAAAATAAAAAAATAGTCATCATCTATGCGTGTATGTGTAAGTTTCATTGGTTTGAAAGATGTTATATATCATCCTCCCCCTACTGGATGCATCAGGAACAACAGGGCCGTAGATCTGCAGCCTCTCCGTATAGGGGTAGAGGGAAGCTTTTTCGGTGAGCTCACGTTAACTGTCTGATATTGCAAATATATATATATATTTGCAATATCACTAGAGTACGAGAGCGATACCGGCTCTATCAGCATGGCTGTGATTAGGCTAGATGCCGGAAGCAATCACAGCCGCTGATATAGAGCCGGTATCGCTCGAGTACGAGAGTGATATTGCGTTTATACAACAGTTCGACGGTACATGTCTGTAATTAAGCAAGAAATGACTCAGTGCCTTATAAAACCCTCTTTTGTGCGGAACTACTTCCTTCCGCCACAGATTCAAATCTCAAGTTGACAGTTAAACATTCGTCACTTTTTGAATTCCTATCAAGGGCATGTGCTGCTTCAGTTAAGCCCCGGTCAGACTACACCATTTTTTTGTCGGTTACGACAGGCACTGTGTCAGATTATGCCATTTTGACTCATAAAATATTGTCGTGAACCAGAAACATGTCAGACTACACAATGTTACCGGAACATTCATCGTATGCCGTCATAACAACGTGCATGCTGTCATCCATACAGCGGGACCAAGGTGCTCTGAGTGTAAACAAACAATGCTAGCAAACAGCGTCTTGTCATCAGAAAAGCCCCAAAAAGAAAGAGGACCTGACATTAGACACAAAAAGAGAACTGAGGTAAAAAAGTCTTTATTTTACCTTTTTTCACTCTGTCGCGCCCTCATCATAAATGCGTGAGTATTGTTGCCGTAGCTCCACAAACATTTCCTCCATTGTAAAATTCCTCCTAGCAGGACTGATACCATTGTCTCTCTTTCGTTTCGGCATGTTTGAAAGCCCCCTATACCCGCATTCACTATTCCCTACATTTGTCCACTCACAGATCACTTCAAGGAGTGAATTCTGACCGGAAACACTGTCGCTTTTGCATAGTTTGCTTGCTGTTTAATCATCATTTGAAACGGCATTTCCAGAAGTAAGAATAAATTATCTGTCTTGAACTTCTTGTCACGGAAATTATGTATAAACCCTAGTTAAACGATGTAATAATTTGTACCTGTGTTGTATTGCGTTGTATGCCGCTGTATGACTCCGTGGACGAACGCGTTGTAAATGAATGGATGGATGATTAAGCTGCAGGCGCCCTCTTTTGGGGAGACGCGAGAATTCATTGTCTGTTAAGCTTTTGTAATTAATATCAAATGAAATATTCATTAAAAAATTCAGTCGTTTGTCATGTTTGTTTCTTTTTAGATTCGTAAACGTACTCTACCATTAGCTTAGTGAATGATTAAAAGAAACATATATATATTATTTTATAACTGTTTTTTTTTTAAATTATTATTTTTGCATAAAATAACTTTTTTTTTTACAGTAGTTTTTTGTTATTTCAAATTGCATTCAAAACTTATTTAATGTAGAATTGCAAACAGTATCTGTAAATTAACAACTCGACTGTTATTTCAGGTACTATATCATTACAAATAAATCACAGTATTTATTTTTCCATTTTTATACAGGAAAATTACTGTGTTATACACACAACTGCCATGATTTTGACAAGTCCTATTCCTGAATCTGCATATTTTTTTTATCCTGTCTGAAAACGTAGTCCCTCTGGCCCTAAACCTAATTTAACCCTAAAATCAGAGGCAAATAATGGATGAACAGTGAACAGCACAGATTAACATAACCCTGGTTGTATTAAGCATAATGTGAAATTACTATTTGACCAATTAATTTAATGTAACAGCCCACAAATAAAAATAAATAGACACATTTGTAATATTTCACTTAATACAATATAATATTATTATTTTTTTCATAGTTGCAATGCTATTTGCAGTCTCTCAGAGTTGCTTTGAGCCTGATTGGTTAATCTGACATCACTCAGGAATCTGCCAATGACTAAAGAGCAAGCCATTTCCTGGTCAGATTTGAAAATATATCATTGCAGTGTTTGCTGAAAGAATGAAAAGAGAGAATGGAGAACAAAATATTAGTAATAAATATAGATGATAGGGGTTAGAGTCTTCTTCTAGAGTAGGCTATTTAGGATCAACACGATTAATAAATAGAATTTGAGAAATATAATTATGTAAAGTGAATGTAAAATGAATAAAAATGAATGTAAAGGTTAATTTAAATATATTTTTCCCTTTCTTCTATGTGTATTTATGTATTTATTGTTTTGTTTTGGTCGGTTGAGTAAAGGTATCAGTGGGTGGCGGTAATGCACCCGAAAGCTGTTTGCTAACCGCCAATAAAAACAGAAGAAGAAGATGGTCTGCTTCAGTCAGTCTCTAGAAATGGCTTTCACATGGACTATTTGACATTTGACACCGTTTCATTCATATTTTGAGCGAGTTTGGGTTGTGGAATGACGATTAAGAACGAAAACACGACACCAGCAGCTAAAGCACATGCAAACTGCTGAAGGTGAGTAACTTTTACTGTTATATAATGCTATATAGACGATAGTCACATCAAGATACAGTGCATTGAAGTGAGAAGCTAATGGCGATTACACACAGTCTTTGTTACATATCTCAATGTCCTACCAGAGTGTGATTCTGTGTTTTAATACTGTTAGCTGCTGCTGGCCGATATTTGATGTCGTGTTGAAGGTATGAAGTGACTATTGTAGCGCAATATACTGTATGTCCTCATAGCATAGTACTGCTTAAAGTTATGGACATTTTAATAAAGCACGTGCATTAACGAGGAAAAAAGAGCAGGACACGATTGGTGATGAAATGAAAGAACAATAGACAGTTGAATGGTCAAATACAGACCGTTTTCTCAAGATTTACCGTAACGTTTCTGGACTGAAACAAGGTCGCTAATGTTTTGAGTCGAGATTAACATTTGTGTGTGAACCCGCTGATGTGTGTCAGTGTACTGAACTGGATCTGTGCATTTTGTTCTTCAGCAGTTTCATTTAGACACCTGCAGTCGCTCTTATAATCAAACAACTAAATAGTAAAGAGAACAATGTATTTAACTTACCTTTGTTCTGTTGTATTGATGATAATGATACTGAGTGAATGCTCTGGACACATATTAAACATCCATCAATACTTTTACTTCAAACTCACTAAAATCCCACCCTCAGTCCAATCAGAAGTAACAGTACTTACATAGAAACCGATACATTGGAGCCTGATAAATTTGTTTTTTAAATCAGGAAAGCATTCACTTTCAATAAAAATGAAGGAAATAATCGAAAAATGTAAAATAAAGTATCATTTAGGGTTAGGGTGGGTGTATGGAGGGCTTATTGTCCCAATAAAGCAGCATCCATTTAAAAAACTGAATTATATATATATATATATACAGGGTTCCCACGGGTCATGGAATTTTAAAAGGTCTATTCCAGTCATTGAAAGTCAGGGAATTTAATATTTTTTTGGTCCAAGTCATGGAATATCAGGGATTTTTGTTTGTTGATTTAAATTTTAGTTTCTGTTTATCAAACTGAACTTTTCTGTACCGTTTTTATTTGTTTATTTATTTGACTATTTTTATGGTTAGGCTATTTTTCAGTGCCATTTTATTCCCTTCCCGCACGTCAACTGGCAATCACTGAAGTCAAATGCAGTCACCAGCTTAGATAACTAAGGCAAACATGCCAGAAAAAAAAATTAATTTCAAGAGCTTTGGCTACAAAATGACCACTTCAAAGACTGGGTATGAAAAGTAGATCATAGAAAAGCAAAAACTAAATGTGCAGAAATAAAAAAACCTGAATGATGAACTTGATTACAAATCCTTACAAACCCCAAACCCTTACAAAAATCCTTCAGATTGTTATAAACATAAATTAATTTCTGTAGAAATATTACAGAAAAAGCCTGTTTCCGGCACTAAATAAGAAATAAAAAGAAGGTTATTGCGACTTATCTCACAATTCTGACTTATTTTCTCACAATAGCGTGATACAAACTCGCAATTCTGACTTTTGTTTCTCTGAATTGTGAGATATGAACTAGCAGTTGCGAAAAAAAAAGTCAGAATTGTGAGATAAGTCGCAATTGCGAGTTATAAAGTCAGAATTGCATGATATAAACTCACAATTGAGAGTTAAGGCAGAATTGTGTGATATGAACTCGCAATTATGTGAACATATCAGTATTTTTTCTCCTCAGAAATGAATTTATGTGTTACAATTCTGAGAAAAAAAAAGTCAAAATTGCAAGATACAAACTTGCAATTGCAAGAAAAAAAGTCAGAATTGTGAGTTTTATCTTTTTTTATTTAGTGGCAGAAACGGGCTTCCATAGTTTTGTACTAAAAACGTCTGTAAACGAGTAAATAAAGCTTGCAAGTGGATGGATCCGTTCATTATAGGTCATGGAAATTCAACTTTTTAGTAATTAAAAGTCAGGGAAAAGTCAGGGAATTTGACATTTGGCTTAGAGTGGGAACCCTGTATATATATATATATATATATATATATAATATAATATAATATAATATAATATATATTATTAGTGGTGGGCATAGATTATTTTTTTTAATCTAGATTAAAATGGCTCATTGAATTCTGCCGAATAATGTCTAAAAGTAAGTCTTTGAGAAAGGGTTTCTCAAGTCTCATGTATTCTCCTCATGATAGTTCGCATCACAGGTAGTTTGTAAGATGGGTCACCTGTGGCCGCCTGGAGAACAAGCTCGAGCCCATCATCTTCAACCACGCTGATGGGCCGGCAGCTGGTGGTTATCCACTGAGTGAGGAGATGAGTTTTGGCTGATAGAGCTGTGCTGAAGGGCTTGCCTCGGTTGCACTCAAACATAGTAGTTTGACGACGACTCTTCCCCTGCGCTACATCAGTGCTTGGCCCGGCATTTTCCGCATTAGCTAAGGGATGCTTTGCGTTTAGGTGGTACTTGAGACTGGAAGAACTCCTACAGTAAACTAATTCTGCATTGCACAAGGTGCAAACAACCTTGGTCTTGTCGAGGTTTCCATTGGGAAGCTTCTTAAAAATACATTTTCCCTGAAGCAAACCCGGCGGCTTCATAGCTGCGTCCATGTTAGCGTCACATTTGATGTGGTAATTTCACAGTAGGCATACGCACAGGTTCAAAGACTCGTTCTCGCCCCCTACAGTGCAATTTGGCTAAGTATACATCTGCGCTAAAATATCAGGGTGAAAATCATCATAGCTTGCGTAGTATAGACCCAGCTACCAACCCAACTTTGAGAATAGATTAACGCCGATATTATTTTATCGCCCAATAAGAGTTTCACGTCAACGCAGCACGTTAACGCCAATAACGGCCCACCACTAATATATATATATATATATATATATATATATATATATATATATATATATATATATATATATATATATATATATATATATATATATATATATATATATATATATAAAATATATATTAGGGCTGTTAAGCGATTAAAATTTTTAATCTAATTAATTACATGATGTGGCGATTAATTAATCTAATTAATCGCAAATTAATCGCACGTCAAATTTGGCTGAAAAATTACTCCCAAAAGATAAAAGTCATTGTTGTGTAAAGCGTCAAACAGACATTACAAAAAGTAAATATTTAGTTTATAAAATGTATGTTCTTTTGTACCGTACCATGAGGGTGAGTAAATGATGAGGGTTGGTGAACTATTAATAATGTATTTCATTAATTTTATTAATATTACTTTGGAAATATGAAATTATTTCTTAATGAAATGATACTCTAATAATAAAATAAAACTGTCAGTTGGTGGTGGTAAATTCATTTGATTCATTCAAATGGCTGATTCATCATCAGCATTAGATCGATGGGAGTGTAACAGCAAAGTACTGCAATAGCTATAGAGAGCGGCTTTAACACCAAACGCTGGCCGCTGGGTTCAGTGTAGCCCTTCAGATACAAAGCAAACCTTGAACTCTAAGCGCGACTTGCGCATCAGTGGTGCGCTCCGATGCGCGTGCGCTTTTGGTGCGCTTTGGTGGCTTGCGCGGCACGAGGACAGTTGGTTGCTGCGTATACTGGCGCATAAGCCACACACCCGCGCTCAATTTAAAATGAAAGCCTCTTAATGCTTTTGAAATAGCTTTCGTGGTACTTTGATTTCATACACTGTCTGTGTGTTGCTTGGAGACGAACAGTTCTGCTCACATTTGCACTCGTGTTGTAGTTGATTGCCTTTAGCCTATTGCTTGTGTGATATTGCTTAACTATATGATGTAAGTATGAGACAACAACTTTTTTGCTTAAATTTTAAGGACATTCTAACTACGTTATCGAAGCTCCATCAAGCAGTGAGTTGTTGCACTGCCTCATATTTGTCATCAATCAACTGTATGAAATGTCAGATGACCCACATAGGTTTGGGGCGGGGCCAGTGCGTTAAATGCGTTAATAATTTTAACGCGTTATTTTTTTTATCGTAATTAATTATTCTAATTAACGCGTTAAATTACCAGCCCTAATATATATATATATATATATATTAGTTCTGAATCAAATGACTCGTGATCCGTTTGGAGCGCCTCGAAAGAGTGAATCATTGTGCAACACAGTGGTGACTGAATCATAGTTTCAAAAAGCTCCATTGATACTGTGTTCTTTGCTCGCTTTCTCTATCTAATTTATTTGTTGTTTGAATAACAGTGGAAATGAAATAATAATAATAACATAATTTACAATGTTTTTATTAAATTGTGATCACGTTAGACACAGTTTCCGTCATATTAATATAATTTCATGCCATGACACTCATTATGTGGTACTCGCCTAAAAAGACGGGTTTATAATGTGCGTTGTTAACAGATTACACTAACATTAGGATAATTAGACAATAGCCTTACTGGAGTTGGGTCAACCTTTGCCTATGGAAAGAGAAAAAAGTTTTTAAAAAGCATCCCCCTCTACTTTTTTCACAAGTCACACCCTGTATATATATATATATATATATATATATATATATATATGTATGTATGTATGTATGTATGTATGTGTATATGTGTATGTGTATATGTGTGTGTGGTTGGTGTGGACTGGGTGGGCCCCATTCTGCCACTGACGTAAACGCACACACACACACACACACACACACAGAGAGAAAGAGAGAGAGGTCAGAGATCACATTGCTGTGCACATACATAAACTTGTTGTCAGCGCTTCCCCTCAATTCTTAATAATAAAATAGATAATAGATACTAGATCACTACATTACTTTCCTCAGCAACCATAGATATGTATAGATGCTGTATTTGACGTCATTTACCATACCATAGGTTTGCACATAGATATGCATAGATGCTCTATTGGACCGGTCCAAGCACATAGATGCATTTGTCATTTTTGAACGGTTATCATCATTCACCATACTATAGGTTCACAGACCAATGGTTTGTACAGTAATTCAGTGATTACTGTAGTGAATGACGTCAAGTTGACCGCTGCAATACATTATGAATTGCGGCCCATCAATACAGTCTCTATTGAGGAATCTAGGTATATATCTATGGGTAAAACTGCTGGTTTTGAATTTAATTAATTTGTAGAGAGAGATGCGCATCAGACAGGAAACACACTCATACATCAGTCATCTCTCTCTTTCTCTCGATAATACATTGAAATAAATGCTATAATCCATTCAAATAAATGTGATCTTACTGCACTGTTTCATCTGTGTTTGATTTGAATCAGACAGAATGATAGAGCTGATGAGCCGTAACTGATGAAAATAACCGTCAGTTTTAACCATTTGGTCAAATATTGCGTTGCAAAGAGTAATACTAGTTGTAACTTGTCTATAAATTTGCAAATAACCATGGAATAAGCAGATAATCAACGGCTTTCCGTGCATTACATAATTTTAAATGCACTTCATGGAGGCAACCACCCTCCACTACAGTCATGGTACATTTAAGACCTTTAATACACAGCAAACTGTTGATTATCCCTTACACACACACACACACACACACACACACACACATACACATACACACATATATATATATATATATATATATATATATATACACACACATACTGTCAGCTAGTTTAAAGATTTTTATTTTTTTATCTCTAGCTGATTACTGGCAATTTAGAGGAGGACTGCTCTTCATCTGCTGTCTTCTGGTGCAGAGCCTTTTGTTGTATGTTTTGGTTTTACTTATTATCTCACTAATATAGAATTCAGAATTAAAATACATATGTTTGTCTGCATATATTATCAGATACACTAGTATTTTCAGCAGCTAAAAATGGTTTAAAATCAGTTATTTCTATCTTATCTGTAGTCGGAAATATCAGTTTACATTTGCAAATATTCATTGTAATAATCAGTGAGATTTTTGTTTGCATAAGGAGTCTGAAAACAGACCGTGCTCCACACAGAGATCTGATCTCATCATCTACATCCAGAAGAAATGTGGCAACGTCTCCAAGATGCTTTCAGAAACCTACCTGCAAAGCTGCAGTACTGCTAAAAGTTTGAGGCACTTCTGTAAAAATTCAGTAAAATGAGAAAGCTGTCAAACATCATAAATCTCATACATACATTATCTTTATATATCAACTTCTATTATCTAAATTAAACCAACATTGTGGTTTAACCATCTTTTGTATGGTTAATTATTATAATTAATGGCTAAATGCCGCTGTCCACCATATGGAGAAAAATCCTGGAATGTTTTCCTCAAAAAATATTATTTTTTTCGACTGAAGAAAGAAAGACAGGAACATCTTGAATTACATGAGGATGAGTAAATTATCAGGAAATATTTATTCTGGAAGTGGAGTTGTCTTTTAAGTTGAGTATTTAATTCAATATTTTGATGAAGCTGTTCTCTGTTCTTCATCAGTACAGTATTTTAAATGTAATTGTGCTGTATTTCTTAAAAAAACCTGAAATGTACTTTTTTTTTATTTTATATGGCATTTGGCAAATATATATTTTATATTTACATTTGTACTATGAATTTTGTCTTCCAAATAAAAACTGTTAATTTTCCATCTTGAGCATGCTTTGAGACATTTTTGAAGGGTTTTTATTGTAATGATTAATAAAATAACAGTGTTACAGTCTCTATAGAACATTTAGTGCTTTTTTTTTTTTTTCAAAAAAATCTGTCAAATAAGGGTTTTACATTTGTAAAAAAATAAAAAATAAAAAAAAGGTCCTGTTTTTTACAGTCAAATGCCTGTTGTGTTCCAAACAAAAAACGTTAAATTTAAGTAAAATATCATAATGGAAACGAGTAAAAATCAGATTTTTTTTTTTTCTGTAAAACAATTAAAGTTTTTGTAAAATTGTTGTTTTTGCACATTTTCAATTAAGATATTTTATTGTAATTTTCCTTTATTTTAATTATTTTTTTTTTTTTTTTACAGTGTATAGTAAACACTATACAGGCAAAGGCTAATGCTGTCTGATCTAATTCAGGCCAAGTCCCGCCCATTCAGACACAAACAGACCAATAGAAGCTGCATTTAGTGAGCAGCCAATCAGATTGAACTGATGTCATCTCCAGCCGCTATATATATCCAGCAGTGTGTGTGTTAATGCTGTCTGAAGATGAGACTAGTAACACTGTGACTGTGATACTGACACACAAACACACTCTTGAACATATTCCTCCAGAAGTTGTTTTTTGTTGATTCATATTCACAGCATCATCAGTTTAAACTTGGTTTTAGAGATGATCTCTGCTCTTCTGCGGTCAAATGAACTGAGCTCTCACACTCAGCAATAGCATGTTTCCACTCCTCAACAGTGAGATCACACTCTGAAACACTACAGCTGCTATAAATAATACACTATTTTAGTGATGAAAGTGAAGAACGGCTGTCAACCATCTCAAGATTGAAAGAAGGTCTTGACTCTGGAATAGATGCAAAACATCGCTGTAAAACTACATATGAATATGATGTTAACATAATCACTATTATCATAATCATTTGCAGAAATACAGCAAATAAATGATCTGTATATGTTCACTCATGGAAGTATGACACTTAAACTTGTGGCATTCATTGAAGAGCGTGGGTCTGGATGAGAGTCTTGAGTATTGAGAAGTTTGTCATCCTCATATAGGATGAGCTGGTCTTAGATTTAGAGCAGCTGCAGCAGAAATAACTCTGTCCTCATCCAGCTGCACTCAATGCTGTCAGTCAGAGAAATTAAAAAGTGTTCATGAAATACCTCTACCTTCTGATGCTCTCCATTACATGATGAGACACATTTACAGCCTTGAACGTGTGGAAACTTACAAGTTCCTCATTTGTGCATCTTGTGTTCACACTTGTCTCAGTGTTGTCAGAGTCAGTGCTGACAGTTGACCTTTTAAAGACACAGATGTAAGGCCTGCAGCTCATCCACATCTCCACCAAAAAACATTGTGTGATTTTATCATGAATGCTCCTACATCTGGCCCTTTCTGTGTCAGATCTTGATGTGTTTTAGCTCAACTCTCCAAAGCGTTTGACCAATGCTGGATAGATGCAAGATCACATAAGATGGCCATTGTATCTCTCTCTAATCAAACACACCTGATTCAGTCATCAGTTCATCAATAGAGACTCCAGTGGTAGAAACATTGTTGAGGAGACTCCAGGAACTGGTTTGGGAAACACTGGTCATTGGAAATGTGCAGAAATATATATGTGCCACATCAGGATCCTCCAGAGAGACACTTTTCAACTCTAATTAAACACTAATAGAGGGTTTCCTGAAAATCAAAGGATAAGAAATCCTGCTTTACATGAAAACACTTAAATAAAGACTTTAGATAAACTGCACCAATGAGATTGTAAATTGATTGCAGCTAACATCTACACAAAGGAAAAGTTGAGTTCCAGTTGTAGAAAAACAGTTAAAAAGAAGATGAACTGATATCTGAATGTGTGAAAATTCACAGCTATCAGTCCAAACTGGGTTTAGAGCTGATCTCATATCTGTGTGGGTTAAAGCAGTGGTCAAAATAACGGAGTTCTCACAGACAGCTTCTGAAAACACTAGCCACACAAACCACAACACAAACAGACAAAAGATGAACATTTGAGTTGAGAGGAGAGAAAAAAAAAACCTTGAATTGCTGTAAACATGCAGGTTTATGCACAACCTAAATACTTATTTTCATTTTAAGTATTTTACAGATAAATGTCTCAATTCTTTTATTTCTCCATTATGACTGGCATTGTGTCACTAAATAGCAGCATTTCAACACTCAGCCAATCAGATCAGAGGAAGTTAAACACAGGAAGAGCTGATAGTATTTAAAGAAAGAGTTGTGAGCATATAATGAAGAGGAAGACTGACAGAAAGAGAAAATGGCTGATGAGTGTCATTTGTGTCTGCTGGGACTGATCTTTCTCTCTTCACTTCTCACAGGTAAACAAATCTGTGTTTTCTCTAAAAGACATTTAGTTGAATTAATCTGAGAAACATTATTTTGAACATGAACATCAGTTTAATTTTTGTGTTATAAACAGAACTTTAAGTTGGCTTGAGAAAGCCGGACCAGAAAGTTTAAAAAGTTTTAAGAAGTTTTACATTTTTAAGTTTTTGAAGTTTAAAGTAGTTTTAAAAGCTTAGACAGATAGATAGATGATTTTTAGCACACAGCAATATCCCCATTAATTTAACACTCTGAGTGTGGACAAATATATAGACACTGAAGCAGTGTTGAAGTTAATGAGATAATTAGATGATTAAACATTAGTATAGTAGTATATTTAAGCAATCATTATAGTGGTCAGTGTTTGCTTTAGTTGGGATCTTGACCCTTATATCTTTAATATTAGATTTAGTTTGGCTGCTGTGTCTGTGTTAAAACAGCCAGACAATATAAGAGCAGCAGTCATCAGGTGCTCATGATTATGTTTTAACATCATCATTATTTCACATAGAGTCTATTCTCTAGTTATGTTTCCTTTACTGACTAGAACAGCCTTGTAAACCAGCTGCGATAGATCCTGCATTTTCTATACATTTTGGAGATATTTCTTTTAAGCAGTTTTAAATTATTAGCTTCTCATCACCTCAGTTTGGGGAACCTGCTTTAAAAAAAAATGTTATTTTATTACTTTTTATTTGTTTTAATTCTAAAAATATTTATATTTTTTATTAGTTTTTTTTTTACACTTTCATTATTTTGTTCATTTGCTTTTTATTTTAAATTAATTGAATTATTTTACTATTTATTTTATTTGAATTTTACTTCTTTACTTTTATAAATTCTATTTATTTAAAAGTCACTTTTACTTTGATTCTACATTTTCATTATTTTTGATTCATTTTTGCTTTAAATTTCAAATGCTTTTATTTATTGTCATTTTTATGAGTTGATTTAATTATTAGCTTCTCAGTTTGGGGAACCTGCTTTGAATAGCCCATTGTGGAGGAATAGAGAGTGTAAATGGCTGAAGTTATGAACTCATCGGGTGATTGTGGGAAGCTGAAGCTCCAGATCCAGGATCTAACATCACATGATCCTTCAGAAATCATTTTAATATGATTTATTATGAATGTTGATAAAAGTTGTGCTTAATACACTGCCTGGCCAAAAAAAAAAAGTCGCCACCAAAAAAAAAGGTCATACACATTAATATTTCGTTGGACCGCCTTTAGCTTTGATCACAGCATGCATTCGCTGTGGCATTGTTTCGATAAGCTTCTGCAATGTCACAAGATTTATTTCCATCCAGTGTTGCATTAATTTTTCACCAAGATCTTGCATTGATGATGGTAAAGCCTTCTCCAGCACATCCCAAAGATTCTCAATGGGGTTAAGGTCTGGACTCTGTGGTGGCCAATTGTTACATCCCTTAAGATGTTTTTATGTTGTCTAAGGGAGAGAGGGAAAATAACATTTAACAATTGTCCATGTGTGCGCTTGTGCGTGAGTGTAGGCAGGCAAAAACAGACCAAGATCTTTTCCAAATCAAACTGTGTATTTATTGTGCTAAGTGAAGCGAAGTGAATAGGATATTTACAATATTTACAGTATTTACAGGAACAAGTAAACAAAAACAATTTGACAAAAACAAAACGAAGGTGGGAGGGTGGAGCACGAGAGGTGCCAAATAAAATAAATAAACAAAACAAAACACAGCTAGCTAGTTTTGGTCTCTAAGCTAACTACCAAAAGAAAATGTAGAAAAGAAATAGTCTTCAGCGTAATGACGCCCTAACTAAACTACACTATCCTATCGAAGGCACAAAACAAAACTTACAGCGGGTGGCAACCTCTCCTAAACTAGTGTCTAATACATCGAAAAATAATCCCTAAGTGTTGCACAATGTATGTCGCGCGACCTACTTACCTGCTCACGCCTTCCCACCCTGGAGAATAACAGAGACGGAACAGTACGACAAAACTGTACACTGTACAAACACTATATTAACGAAAAACTTGACGTATATACACACAATATACAGAGGAACTAACAAGCTATACAAAAAAAATCACAAGATCAACAAACGAATGGCGTAACAAATTTGCGAGATTAGAGGTGAGCATAAGCTGAAGGTGACGTGAGGTGATTGGATGGGTAGGACCGGGGCGTCAGCAGAGTGACAGGTGGGAAGACCAATGGAACCTGAAACACACACAACAGACTACCACACGCAAACTACGTAGACATACGTAACACCAATCCATGTGTGAAAATGATGTCTCATGCTCCCTGAACCACTCTTTCACAATTTGAACCCGATGAATCCTGGCATTGTCATCTTGGAATATGCCCGTGCCATCAGGGAAGAAAAAATCCATTGATGGAATAACCTGGTCATTCAGTATATTCAGGTAGTCGGCTGACCTCATTCTTTGAGCACATACTGTTGCTGAACCTAGACCTGACCAACTGCAGCAACCCCAGATCATAGCACTGCCCCCACAGGCTTGTACAGTAGGCACTAGGCATGATGGGTGCATCACTTCATCTGCCTCTCTTCTTACCCTGATGCGCCCATCACTCTGGAACAGGGTAAATCTGGACTCATCAGACCACATGACCTTCTTCCATTGCTCCAGAGTCCAATCTTTATGCTCCGTAGCAAATTGAAGCCTTTTTTTCCGGTTAGCCTCACTGATTAGTGGTTTTCTTAAGGCTACACAGCTGTTCAGTCCCAATCCCTTGAGTTCCCTTCGCATTGTGCGCATGGAAATGCTCTTACTTTCACTATTAAACATAGCCCTGAGTTCTACTGTTGTTTTTCTTCAATTTGATCTCACCAAACGTTTAAGTGATCGCGATCACGATCATTCAGGATTTTTTTCCGGCCACATTTCTTCGTCGAAGATGGTGGGTCCCCACTAACCTTCCAGTTTTTAATAATGCGTTGGACAGTTCTTAACCCAATTTTAGTAGGTTTCTGCAATCTCCTTAGATGTTTTCTCTGCTTGATGCAGAGAATGATTTGACCCTTCTCAAACAGATTAACATCTTTTCCACGACCACGGGATGTGTCTTTCATGGTTGTTTAGGAAATGAGAAGCAACTCATTGCACCAGTTGGGGTTAAATAACTTGTTGCCAGCTGAAAGATAATCGCCCATGCAGTAATTATCCAATAGGAGGCTCGTACCTATTTGCTTAGTTAAATCCAGGTGGCGACTTTTTTTTGGCCAGGCAGTGTATTTTTTTGAAACCTTGGATGCTTTTTTTTTCAGACTGATATTATGAAATGAATTTGGAGTAAAAACGTTATTGAATATGTTCAAGTGCTTTCAGGTGCAGCAGCATGTCTCCACACAGCCGCAGTTCACTGAGAAGCTTTTTTTTTTTTGTAACTAGTTTTACCACTTTTTCCACAATGTACAATAATTATACATTTGTCAATGAGATTAATGATCTGCCCTAAGGACCAAATGCTGAACTGTAGACCTGTCACACTATGAAATTAAAAAAAAGAGCTTATTAGATAATAAATAACTTGATTTTTTTATACTGAGTAGAGCAAGATCTCATCAGCTGTGGATACATTTTTAATGTGTGATGAGAACTTTTTTAATATTTAAAAAAAATATGTGTGTGGTGATGGAAATGACAATAAATGAATGAGATTGTAGGGAAACAGCAGAGATATTTATTAGAACATTTTTCACACTCATTAAACTCAATTCACAAATTCATTAACCTTTGTGCATCCATTAAAAAAAGTTACACAGAGGTTCATAGAGGACAAAAATATCCATATCAAAAAAATAAAAATTGTAATATTGGGAGTACAGACTTGAGTGTGGTCTCATTTTAAAGAAGATCTATAGCAGATCATTGTTGAAGTTAAAAAGCTGTAAAAAAATTTAAACCAAAAATGTTAGAGAGATTTAAGTTTATGGAAATGATTTATGAGGACTTTTTTATATATATATATATATATATATATATATATATATATATATATATATATATATATATATAAAACATTTGGAATGAAACTCAAAAATTGAAAGAAAATCAAAGCCATAAATCTAAACAAGTTGTGCTCCAAATTTGAGGTTCATATCTCAAAAAAAAAAAGAGCTTTATAGCTAGTTTATATATATGTATATAACTGATGTTTACCTTGATTTTTCTTCATTTGTTGTTGATGTAAATTTAAATTCCCTCCATGTCCAACATGTCTCTGATGTCACTAAACATTTCCATAGAAACCACCTCAACAATCTTCACACAAACTTCTTCTAATTCACATTAATGTGAATACTCACATTAAACACTATAATGTATTTGACTTCTTTTACTAGTGCTTAATTCAGGTACATTAATAGTTATCAGATAAGTCATATTTTTAAACTGTATTTTCACTGTTGAAGTCTAAAAGTCTGGGTGTGTGACAAGAAGGAAACAGTGATTTTGACACTTATAAGGAGGTTAAAAAGCACGAAAAAATCTTAACAGAAAGGTAGTACATTTTTAAGGTGGTTTTATTGTTAGTTTGACAAAGAAAGAGGAATTTTTAAAATTATGATCAAAGAACATAAAAGTGTCCATAGTCTAAGAATCACCATAAAAATAATATGCTGATAATCCATAAGAGAAATTCCTTCACCGCGACAGCCCTAGCTTCTAGCATGATTAGCAAGTTGCTAGCATGTTGCTAACATGATTATAGCATGATTAACATGTTACTAGCTTGTTTCTAGCATGATTAGCAAGTTGCTAGCATATTTCTACCATGATTGGGATGTTAATAGTATGTTTCTAGCATGATTAGCAAGTTGCTAGCATATTTCTACCATGATTGGGATGTTAATAGTATGTTTCTAGCATGATTAGCAAGTTGCTAGCATATTTCTAGTATGATTAACATGTTAATCGCATGTTCGCATGATTAGCAGGATCCTAGCATGTTTCTACCATGATTAGCATGTTACTAGCATGTTGTTAGCATGATTGGCAAGTTGCTAGCATGTTTCTAGCATGATTAGCATGTTACTAGCATGTTGTTAGCATGATTGGGATGTTAATAGTATGTTTCTAGCATGATTAGCATGTTGTTAGCGTGATTAGCGAGTTAGTTTGAATGAGTTTGAATGAATTATAAATAGTAGACAGAAGGAAAGGTTGAGTCTCAAGGGATTGTGGGAGTTTTGTCAGTGTGAGTTTGAGTCTATGGGATTTTTCTCAGTTTTAATCGTTATTTTTTTAGGAAAATCGTAAATCTGATCAGTTAGAAGATTATAATGTAGTAATAATGATCATTTAAATGTTGTTGTGTTTCAGGTATCAGTGGAGTGAATGATGATCATGTGTTCATCAGTTCAGGAGAAAATGTCCGTCTACCCTGTAATAATGCTCTTCATGGCTGCAGATCAACTACATGGATCTATAACAGATTCAGTCATTCAGCAGCAGTTGGACTGATTGAGTCAGGGACAAAGAAGAAAAACACAGAGAGACATGAGAGACTGAGTCTGGGGTCTGACTGCTCTCTGAACATCAAGAACATCACAAAAGAAGATTATGGACTTTACATCTGCAGACAATTTGTGAATGGACAACAACAAGGAGATGATGCACCTGTTTATCTGCATGTTCTTCATGGTAATTTTATGATTATATGATCAGTTTTAATTTAATCATAATTCTTGATTTAAACTCTCCTGATGATTGAAAAGTGTGTGATTTGTGTGTTATTTTGTGTTTCAGTCTCTTCATCATCCTCACAGACTGAGATCAGTGCAGGCAGCTCTGTGTCTCTCTCCTGTCAGTTATATTCATATTCATCTGCTGGAGTCTCTTGTGATGATTGGATCCGTTCTGAGGGAATTGATCTGTTGTGGGTGAATCAGGCTGGTGATAAACTGAAGATATCAGACTCCAGATATCAGATATCAGCTCCAGGACACTGTATCTTCACTCTGACTACAACACTCCTGAATGAAGATGACAACAGAGAGTGGAGATGTGAAGTTACTCAAGGAGATCAAGTCAAGTCCTCAGTCACATATACTGTCAAGATTTCAGGTGAGAAAACAATCTCATCAATCATTTTAGATCCTCATAATGTCAGTAACATTAAGGACTGTTAGTATCATTGAAGCAGAACAAACAGAGGACACTAAAGCTTCTTTCAGTCTGACAGAAGAGAAACTCAAAGCACTGCTGCAAACTAATGATCTACAGTCAAGTTTATCAGCCCAGAAAGAGCTGCTGGAAATAATGAAGAAATTAAAAGTTATTATTATGCAACATGGCGATCAAAGTTAAAATATGTTTCTGCTGCAGGTTATAACAGTGATTCAAGCTAAACTTAATGTAGCTGAGTGTTGAACATTATTTTTTTTATTTTTTGGTTCAAACAATATCTATTGTATTTGCAGTGAGCAGTATTTTTTGGAAAATATGTCAAAACAGGTCAATAAAGCAAAATGTTAACAAACATTATCAGCACTAGTATTTTCTGGCCCTCACTTCAATGATATTCATAACAAAAATTTAAAGTGCAGTGAAACATTTGACATTCATTAGACATTCACTTTCATACCAATTAAACAAACTCAGATAGATATATATATATATATATATATATATATATATATATATATATATATATATGCCCTTAATTTATGCAATGATATAAATCCATTAAACAACAACACCATTTGATCTAAAGTTAACAAACCAACTGTAAAATATTCAGAATATTATTCACTATAATGCACAAAGCTTTTTTTTCTGATTATATCTTTATTATTTTTATATGTGCAAATGCAAAATACTTAGTAAATCATTTTAGGTTGATGGCTGCATGAGGGAAAAAAAATTGCAGGCCAAATTAAATTTTTTAAACATTGCTGTGCTGACAATTTGTTGTTCCAAGTAAAATCATTTTACCATACTTTTTTAATATAATACTTTTTTATAATATTTTATTTACTATATTTTTTATTAGGGATGCATTTCAACCTGAAGTACAAAGCAAATTCATTCTCTGCCGTTAGGTGGCGCTTGGGTTTCCTTGGTTACTGCGGTAAACAAAAAAAGCGCTCGGATTTATGTCCGGTGGACCAGTGCTATTTTTATCACTGTTTAAATCACCCCTATATAAAAACTAACTCATACTAGGGTCATTCTGCTATATATATTGGATTCTGGGTGAATCGGGTGCAAGAGAATCATCTCCGTGGCACAATTCTCTTGTTTTTAGTGATTAGATGGCATCGTTAGTTACAAACAGATCAATCATTTATAATCACTTTAATTTAATGACATACTTCAACTGAATTTTAAGACAAATAGTTGAAACTAGGGCAGCGTACCTTTCATTTTGAAGTGGTACATCATGGCTTCGTAAATGCAGATCAAATCTCATTTTATGAATATGCTCCGTTTCGAACGGTTTATATCCAAAAGAAAACATCTGGGAGATTCTCTTACTTTCTGTAATTCTGTTTCTCTTAATTCTGCTTGAGCAGCGTCATGAACTGCGCAGACTCAGATCAATTCCGGGGCTTGCGTTTTGTTTATCAATATACGTTGCAAAATCACAATTATTTATTAATAAAACAATAATTATTACAGTTGTTATAAAGTCAAGTCATGAAGTTCAAGTCAAGTCAAGTCTCATGTCCATGGATCCCAAGTCAAAGTCAAGTCATTTTCTGTATTTGGTCAAGCAAATCACAAGTCCTTAAATTTGTGACTGGAGTCAGACTCGAGTCCTCCACCTCTGCTTATGAATATGAATTTTTAAAGTCAACCCAAAATAAAATGGAGAAAGGGCAATAGAAAAATAAATGTTCAATATATTTAACTGATATTTGTGTGGAGATGACATATAACTGCACATTCACTTGCAAATAAATGACTTTATTTAATTAACCAACATTTTGGCAAGAAGCCTTTGTCCAGACATACAAGATATACTAATATTAATTTGAAAAGAACATTTCAGATGGCCTTTAGAAGCTTTGCATCTTCTAATCCATATTAGTATTATATTCATAACCATCCCTATTGTGTACTTTCAATATTTACCTTCCATACTATGGTTTTATTTTTGTGTTATTATTATTATTATTATTATTATTATTATTATTATTATTATTATTATTATTTACTTACAGTATGTTGGCACACTTTATGTTGTTCTGCAGTTGAAGACCTTGTCAGCAAAACAATTTTCCTGTCTTTATTTTAAACACATTTGACAATAAAGTTCATTGTATTTCTGATTCTGAACTGCAAAATAATATATCTGTATATAATATATCTGTCCAGTTAATAATCAGGACAAATAAGCCTGGCATCAGCCAGAATAATATTCAGAGTAATTCACAGTTAGTTTGATTTATTTAGCTCAAGTTGTGTTCAAGAATATTAGGGGTTCCAGGATTGTCTAAAAAAAAAAAAAAAAAATCAATGTTCAAGTGCATTATAGGGAATAATATTCAGAGATTTTTACATTTGGTTTGATAGCTTCATCTCAAACAGTGGCATAGTTTAATGAATTTAAGTAGGTACAGTATATTAAACATCAAAAATATGGTTTCAGTACCACATATCAAAAACAATAAAAGAATAATAAGAAAAATAAATAAATAAACAAGCTTTGTGCATTTTAGGGAATATTATTCTGAATATTTTTTTAGTTCATTTGATACCTTTAGACCAAAAGGTTTTGCTGTTTAATGGATTTATATCATTGCATACATTAAAAGTTGTGTAAAATTATTACAAAACACATAAAAGGCTAAGCCTTGTGCAATAACAGGGATGTTTTTATGAACATTTCAGTATTGGTTTTATAGTATATTGTCATGTAGTTAAATTGTTTCATTAATTCATATGGTTTATTTATTTACTTTTTTCTTGAAATTAAGCCTTGTGCAATGTGAATGGCATATATTTCTGGCATATATATGGCATATATATATCTGAGTTAGTTTTGGCTCAAAACATAACAGGTGCAATTTGTTTAATTTGTATGAAACTGAATGTTTAATGAATGTCAAAGCAAACAGGTTTCCAGAAGCAGTAATCACTTGTGAACATATAGAGTTTACTTTAAATAGTTTTATTATTAGAAGGTTTTCTTTCTGGACCTAGAAGAGGACAATCATCAGAGCTGGACTGGTGCTAAAATTCAGTCCATCTGGTCCACACAGACCCCCATAAATGTTTTGCTGGTGTTTGTGCAATTGGAATAAATAAATGAATGATTTATTAATAAATAACAAATGTAAACTAATTATATTTTTCAAAATTTAAAGTACATTTAACAATATTAACATTACATTATATTGCAGGCTCTTAATTATTGAATTCATATTTTCCTGCAATTAAAGTTTATTAAATTCTCATTTGTAGTTGAGCTATAATGAAAAGCTAATTGTTGAATCCAGAGTTAACTGTATAGCATTAGCAGAGATAAAGGCAAAAGTACACACATCCTTCACTCAAGAAACTCATGGTTTAAAATACTCTGGTAAAAGTAGAAGCACTGGCTACACTTTTTCTTTACTCAAATTAAAGTAATGAATTATGGGCTCAGACATGTACTTCAGTATTAATACCTGTTTTAGTGTCACGCTGGTAACTGCACCTCACCTCATGCTGACACATTAATACAAAACAATTCAATAAAATGAGTTAAATAATGAATGTATCAAGGCTGAACAACCACCATGAAGAACAGGACTGGACTGAGACAACATTTCAGGATGAGAAATCTCACACTCATCCAGACCCCATACACCCACAACAAATTATGAAACCATGGACAACCGTATTATTATTGAGTTAGTTGGTTAGTTAGTTAGTTACATTTAAAGGTGCAGTATGTAATATTGTCAGCTAGTGGTTGTAATGAGTGCTGAAACGCACATTTCAGAGTAGAATTACTGGCTCTAGCATTAGTTTTCAGAGAAACAGTAAATGTAAACACAACAGGTTTCCTGAATATCTACAAACATATTAGGTTTTTTTTAGCTTAAGAAGAGTCAAGACTTACATACAGCATCTTTAAATTTGGCAGAGCAAAATAAGAAAAAGGTTATTTTATGTGCCCCTAAACATTTACCTCCTTTATTCATTTTGGTCATGTGACTGTGTCTGTGTCAAATGGTGAGCGTTTCATATCTTCTCAGTTTATAATAAATACATTTTTGAATTGATTAAAAATGCTAAAAAACACTAAATAAAACTCTTTCAATACATATTTGTTTAACAGCTAAGGTTTTGTTTATTAACGTTTTATAAAAAAAAAATTATCACATGAAATCTTCTGCAAAATAGCGCCCCCTATGCACTTCATATACTGCATACACCGTTTTGCGCCTCTGTATAGCAAATTATTTCTCAGGCACTTTGAAAAGCCCTCTTTTACAGAATGATGCATCTGAACTAATCCATGTTTTACAGCTCAAGATAAAACAACGACAGCAGTGAATCCAGTCCTCATTACAGACCCTTATAAACCCTCAACTACAAAACCACCACAAACTAAAGGTACATCATCAATGTCTTTCTCACATCAGTGCTGTGCATAATGCTGGAGTTATCTTGTTTGTAACTAAATAAAATATGATTGTAAAATTGTACAGTATGATTAATCTGAACTAACAGATTTCACCTTTACAGCTCAAGATAAAACAACAACAGCAGTGAATCCAGTCCACATCACAAACCCCAAGAATCCCTCAACTACAAAATCGCCACAAACTAAAGGTACATCATCACTGTTTTTCTCACATCAGTGCTTTGCATAATTATTATGATTATGCAAAATATGATTGTCATATTCTGCAGTTTGATTAATCTGAACTAATATTCATGTTTTACAGCTCAAGCTGATTCAACAACAGCAGTGACTCCAGTCCACATCACAAACTCTCAGAATCACAAAACTACAAAATCACCAGAAACTTCTAAAGATCAAGGTGCTACTGATTAAATCATGATGATGTTACTGATGATGCTTTAATTTAGATATAGTCATCAATCCCTGACTGTGACCATCTCTTCTTCAGTGTCTTCTTCTCCTCTAGTGATTTCTGTTTCTGCTGCTGCATTTGCTGTTTTCCTTCTTGTTGTTTTCTGTCTGATCTGGAGAAAAAGAGCTGGTGAGTTTTCAGATGTCCTCTTTTATAAAAATTAGAAACAGTTCAGATCTCTCTTTAATGAAGAGCAAACAAACACATTGAGTTTAGATCAATTTCAGAGAGTTATCAAGTCAAACAACATTCGCTTCTGTAATTCATTTGAATTTTGGTTTTGAAATCTGAATGTCATTAGCATTATTAGCATTCAGTGATTTGAAAGTGTGTTTTATCATAAATACTCATATTTACATGAGGCATGTTTTTTTTCCCTTCTTTTTCAGGTAATAAAATAGGGACTGGAGGATCGTCTGTGAGTTCAGTATTTCTGTCTGTTCTAGAATGTGATTTACTGAAAACTGTTGTGTTATTGAACATATTACAGTGAGAGATATGTCTGATCTGTGGATTAAACTTGATTTCATTGATGTTTAGGAGCAGACAGATGATGTGACTTATTCTGAAGTCTCTTCTTCCGGTAAAAAGCCAGTAAAATCACTGACTGTGAGTAGATAGAAGCTCATTCCCTTGTTCTTCATTAGTGACTGCTGTCACTAGAAACTCTCAGATAAATTAACCCTCTGTAGGAGTAATTGTGAACTCACAGCTTGAAAAAATACATTATTTGACATATTTTTAGGAGTAAAATCATATTCCAAAATGTTTTTCTACATCTGACCTTTGACCTTGACCTTTCTTTTAGGGTTCTGTCATTTATAACTGACATTGTCCCATTAGGGGTAAATTCTTTTTGGCAAATTGTCAGAAACTTCACACACAATCAAATGCTTTTTCACTATCTGAAAAGAAGTGAAAATGTCTTGTTTCTTGTCTATTCTTTCACTATTTGTCTTTCAACCAATTCTTCATTACAGCCCTCACCATCATTGCTTCTGTCCTTCTTTGGTCTTCTTATTTTATTACTACAGCCTGATTTTCTGATGTCCTCCTATTGCTATCATTATTACCTTCTGAAATAAGTACAGATTTGTCATTTTATCTTCCAAAAACCTTACAAAAATGAACCTAAAACACATTTATAAAGGCTATTATACTGTGTCCCGATGCTGGTCACTAGTGGCAGATACATCAAATATACATCCCATAATAGGACTTTGTCAGTTATGAATGATGCTCAGATTTTTTGATCTCAGAGTTATTGTTTTTAAAAAAGTTCATTAAAAATGACAACAAACTTTAGAAAACACATTTGGATGTACAATTATATTTTTTATAACTTGAATTTTATGTATTTTCTAGTCTAAAATTAGCTCTCTATAGAGCCTTGAGAGGATGTGTCCTAACATGTGTTAACGCCTCCTTTACGACAAGCACATGGCAAAGTCATTTGACATCACTAAAATAATTCTTTGTTGATGTTGTAATTAGTATTGTATTTTAAAAGCAAATTTCTTAGTGTCCTTTATACATGACGATATCCTATATAGGGTTAAGCTCATACGCTAATAATAATAATAATAATAATAATAATAATAATAATAATAATAATAATAATAAAAATAATAATAATAATAATAATAATAATGTGCTGTTGTTTCAGGATCATAATGATTCAGTGACTTACGCTGCCATCAGAGGAACAGAAAATGATCCAGGAGTTGAGCTTTACTCCTCTGTGAACAAGAACAAGAGCTCCACAAATAAACATTAATGATACAGATCACTGCTTGAGCTCATCATATCAGCAGCAAATGAGACGTTTTCTCCAGATGCTGATATTCAAACATTTTCTTATTGCAGTAAAAATGACTTTTGCTTTCAGTATATCAGCTGTTTCTTGTAGAAAAAGACATCAGGTAGACCGTTCAAATGACATTTCCATCAAATATCCTTCAAAAAATGAATATCAGTTATTTATTTTTCCCACATGTGACAGTTTTTATTAGGACAATATTTGTCAGTCATGCTGCAATCAGTCAAGTCATTATAACTTTGTTACTTTTATTTTTTCTCTTGTTATTTTGAAGATTTTCTTGCAGTTTATTAGTAGTAGCTCCACCCATTTCATTAGCATAATATTTTACCGTACAAAAAAATCTGTTTTAGGTCAATTGAGGTGTTTATCATCTTCATTACATTCAGTCATGATGTTTATTAGACTCTGATTACTGTAATTCAGTGTTTTTTAATCAGATTCAGTTAAATGTAGTGCAACAGATTCTACAATGATATATACTTTATATGCTATTCTAGTCTGATGGATGGCAGGTGTTTCATATTAAAGCATTATCGCCCCCTGCTGGTGCACTCATGAAATTCAATTCACTGTTTATAGCGATTTGTCTCGATAGTTTCCTGTCACTGTCTCTGTTTTTTTAAGCTCATTGATTAAAGTTGGTTGTTTTATCAACTTCTTTTATTGTCCGTTTATTGCCCATTGAATCTGTTTGTTCAAAGAATACTTTAATGATTTTGGCAAAGAGTCAGTATTTGCAGTGTTGGCCGTTCTTTTTCAGGACCTCTGCAATTCAACTGGGCATGCTCTCAATCAACTTCTGGGCCAAATCCTGACTGATAGCAACCCATTCTTTCATAATCACTTCTTGGAGTTTGTCAGAATTAGTGGGTTTTTGTTTGTCCACCCGCCTCTTGAGGATTGACCACAAGTTCTCAATGGGATTAAGATCTGGGGAGTTTCCAGGCCATGGACCCAAAATTTCAACGTTCTGGTCCCCGAGCCACTTAGTTATCACTTTTGCCTTATGGCACGGTGCTCCATCGTGCTGGAAAATGCATTGCTCTTCACCAAACTGTTGTTGGATTGTTGGAAGAAGTTGCTGTTGGACGGTGTTTTGGTACCATTCTTTATTCATGGCTGTGTTTTTGGGCAGAATTGTGAGTGAGCCCACTCCCTTGGATGAGAAGCAACCCCACACATGAATGGTCTCAGGATGCTTTACTGTTGGCATGACACAGGACTGATGGTAGCGCTCACCTTTTCTTCTCCTGACAAGCCTTTTTCCAGATGCCCCAAACAATCGGAAAGGGGCTTCATCGGAGAATATGACTTTGCCCCAGTCCTCAGCAGTCCATTCACTATACTTTCTGCAGAAGATCAATCTGTCCCTGATGTTTTTTTGGAGAGAAGTGGCTTCTTTGCTGCCCTTCTTGACACCAGGCCATCTTCCAGAAGTCTTGGCCTCACTGTGCTGCAGATGCGCTCACACCTGCCTGCTGCCATTCCTGAGCAAGCTCTGCACTGGTGGCACTCCGATCCCGCAGCTGAGTCCTCTTTAGGAGACGATCTTGGCGCTTGCTGGACTTTCTCGGATGCCCTGAAGCCTTCTTTACAAGAATTGAACCTCTTTCCTTGAAGGTCTTGATGATCCTATAAATTGTTGATTTAGGTGCAATCTTAGTAGCCACAATATCCTTGCCTGTGAAGCCATTTTTATGCAACGCAATGATGGCTGCACGCATTTCGTTGCAGGTCACCATGGTTAACAATGGAAGAACAATGATTTCAAGCATCACCCTCCTTTTAACATGTCAAGTCTGCCATTCGAACCCAATCAACCTGACATAATGATCTCCAGCCTTGTGCTCGTCAACATTCTCACCTGAGTTAACAAGACCATTACTGAAATGATCTCAGCAGGTTCTTTAATGACAGCAATGAAATGCAGTGGAAAGGTTTTTTTGGGATTAAGTTAATTTTCATGGCAAAGAAGGACTATGCAATTCATCTGATCACTCTTCATAACATTCTGGACTATATGCAAATTGCTATTATAAAAACAAAAGCAGCAACTTTTCCAATTTCCAATATTTATGTAATTGTCAAAACTTTTGGCCACGACTGTATACATACTAAGATTTAACAGTTAATTCATTAAGCTCAATACACTTAGGCTCTACATTATGTAATTTCTAGACCTACACTGTAAAAAAACCTCGTAATTTTACAGAAAATAACTCTAAATTTTTTACAGTAGTTTTCTTTTATTTCAGATTATATTCAAAACTCTGTAAAATTACAAACAATATCTGTAAATTAACAAATGGAACATTATTTCACGCATTATATCAATAAAAACAAATTAGAGTATTTTTTGTTTTTAATACAGGCAAATTACTGTATTATTTATACAGTATTTTCTTGTAATTTTAAATTACGTTCAAAATTTTGCAAAATTACAAACAATGTCTGTAAATTAACAACTTGACCATTATTTTAGGAATTATATCAGTAAAGACAAATTAAATTTTTTTTTGTTTTTTTATACAAGGAAATAACTGTATTATTTATACTGTACTTTTCTTGTAATTTTAAATTACGTTCAAAATTTTGCAAAATTACAAACAATGTCTGTAAATTAACAACTTGACCTTTATTTTAGGAATTATATCAGTAAAGACAAATTACAATTTTTTTTTGTTTTTTTATACAAGGAAATAACTGTATTATTTATACGGTACTTTTCTTGTAATTTTAAATTACATTCAAAATTTTGCAAAATTACAAACAATGTCTGTAAATTAACAACTTGACCTTTATTTTAGGAATTATATCAGTAAAGACAAATTACAATTTTTTTTTGTTTTTTTATACAAGGAAATAACTGTATTATTTATACGGTACTTTTCTTGTAATTTTAAATTACATTCAAAATTTTGCAAAATTACAAACAATGTCTGTAAATTAACAACTTGACCTTTATTTTAGGAATTATATCAGTAAAGACAAATTACAATTTTTTTTTTGTTTTTTTATACAAGGAAATAACTGTATTATTTATACGGTACTTTTCTTGTAATTTTAAATTACATTCAAAATTTTGCAAAATTACAAACAATGTCTGTAAATTAACAACTTGACCTTTATTTTAGGAATTATATCAGTAAAGACAAATTACAATTTTTTTTTTTGTTTTTTTATACAGGTAAATAACTGTATTATTTATACGGTACTTTTCTTTTAATTTTAAATTACGTTCAAAATTTTGCAAAATCACAAACAATGTCTGTAAATTAACAACTTGACCGTTATTTTAGGAATTATATCAATAAAGACAAATTAATTTTTTTTTTTGTTTTTTATACAGGTAAATTACTATATAATTTATACAGTCCATTTCTTGTCATTTTAAATTACACTCAAAATTTAGAAAAATTACAAACAATATCTGTAAATTAACAACATGACATTTATTTTAGGAATTACAAATTAAGGAAATTTAGGGGGAATAAAATTACATTTTTTTTGTCTTTTATACAGGAAAATTTCTGTTTTATACAGCACATTTCCTGTTATTTTAAATTTTTCAAATTTAGGTAAAATTATACTAATAACCTAATCAATATAAGGTTTATGACTATACTAACAACTTAACAGTTTTCTGATCATTTTAAACTAAGCCTTGTTTTAAATGTGTTTTTACAATTAAACTATGTAAGTCTGGATAACAAATTTGGATAGCTACCAATTAAAAATTTCTCCATGTTTGGCTCAGGAAACTTACATGACTAATATATTAACAATTTTAATAAAATGAGAGAGCTCATTAAAATTGCATGTTGTTTTTATTTAGTAATGTCCTGAATAAGCCATTTCACAGTAAAAGATACTCCACAAAACAAAATAATAAACCTGAATTTATAAAAAATTACCCCATACAAAAGTTTTCATACCATTGAATCCTATAATATTTTTAATACATTTTCTGGATGATCCACAACTGTTTTCCTGTTTTGAGGTTGTTGTTTGTGAGTCCTACATTGGTCCTGAGTGCACATCCAGATTTTTTGTGAGTTTGATGTGTTCCTGGGTCAGCATATTTTGTTGATATGCTGTCACTAAAAATGTAGTCTTGACCACATCCTTACACCTAAACCTAACCTTACCTATCAGTAATCCCTACATTAAGAGAAAATGTTAGATGAATGACACTGATGTACAAGCACCAAACACTGATTATAAGCCTAAACAAAAGAAGTTGATCCAGGAACATATTGCATTTGGTAAAAGCAGTTTGCAGTAGGTTCAAGGGTGAATGTGATTTCACCAAGTAAATCATTTTCCTGGATCAACATCCTTGTTGATCCTGGAACAACATTCCATTCAAACAATCAGAATCAAGGCATAGCATTTCAGGAAATGTTAGTTTTAGGCTTACGAACAGGATCAGATGATTTTACACACTTAATCAGTTATCATTTCCCTCTGATTTTAGGAAAATCAGAAAATTAGGAAAATTTAGGTTTAGGGGTAGGGATTAAGTCAAGTCTATATTTTTTCAAAATAATGCTGATCCAGGAACCAATTTGAAACTTGTGCAATAGTTTCATGAGTCTCTCAGCTATCCTCCGTGCAAAATGATGGATCACAAAATCATATAGTGACTTTTGATAAAGGTAGAAGATGCTAGAAAACCAAATAATGTGCAGGAGTTCTTTTTCTGAATAACAGAAGGCAGTTGAACTGGGATCAGCGCAACACGTATAGCTTATACAGTGTGTGTGTGTGTGTGTGTGTGTGTGTGTAAATAAAATAAACAGGATTTTTTCTTTTTTCTTTTTGTTTTATTGTTGTTGTATTTCCCTATTATTGGAATGCTATCACACTACTGGCTGCGTCTCAGTGCATCATTCAGCATGATAGGTTATTCCGACCGTCATCATGGATCTGGCCAATGACAGCTTTGCGCGCCTTCGGGTAAAGTTTGAATATATGTCCGTTGGCCTCCTTGGCATTTGCAGACTGCAGTAGTGCTTTGATACGGTTAGGTGTTTCATACATGGACAAGAATCACAACAGTCAGCGAACATGTTGCAAACTACAGAAGGTAAGAACTTTTCAAATGTTTTTGCTATGTCAGTATTTAACAGTGTGTAAAATGAGAATCTTATCGAATTAGCACAATAGCGATATTAGTATATTTCAGTTTACTGCCAGCTAATGTTACGAAGTGCTGCTAGCATGTGTCTGCTAAGTTAGTTTTACGAATAAAATAACTGGAACTTTGAATGAATAAACTGAGAACTACTTTGTCACTGGTTAAGCAGAGCAAGTCAAACCGAATTCATTGGACACCTTAACGTGGGACTAATTTACCGGACCGGTTATAATGAGAGTATTTTATGTGGAGCTGGTAAGTAAAACTTTATAAACTCTTTTTCTAATGTCTCTGTAAAGTAATATAAAGTAAGTAACTAATATGAATTATGTCGTGTGTGTTTGTTTCCCTCATGATCCAGAAATTTGGGTAATGAAAAATATCCAGCCACACCATCAGGCGGTGAGTATTGCCATGGTAACATTAAGACAGTTAATGTATGCACACTAGCAGCCATATTACTGGACGTTTGTCTGCATGTTAATTAAATTTGTTTTCAATAGGAATGACCTTTATGTGCAAAAAGATAAATAAAATAGAAATACAAGAGAGATAACATGCAAACAATTACTTTAGATCAAACAGACTATTTTACATTTTTTCTTAAGTTTACATATAGGCTATAGCTCACCACAAAATTAATGTTGTCTTCTCAAAATTAATGTATTTTCAAACCTCTAACGTTATGGCTGTATGGCCATAGATGCTGCTGGCGAATTAAACAAAGATTAAAGGTTACACAAAAGAAAGAAAGAAAGCCATACAGGTTTGGAACAACATTACAGTGGGTAAATGATAAGAGAATTCTCATTTTTGAGTATGCTTTTAAGGACCTGTTCCCAGAGTCCAATGTTAAATTAACCATGGCTTTATAGTACATGTTTAGTAACTGTTTTATGCACATTAAATGGATTAATTATAATGGACCTCATAAAATACTGTTAACTTAAAGACAGAGCTATTGTCATGTCCAGCAATGTGAATTCGAGAAAAAAAAAAATATATATATATATATATTATACTTGTCTTCATAGATAAAAACTGTTAATGATAAAACTCTTCACCTTTTTTCTATATAGATCTACCATTGGAACCATAAACTTGTTTTGGAGGCAGAACAAGCAGCAACAAAGAAACAAGCCCATCACTAGTAAGTGTCATCTGCAATCTATAACAAAACTTGCTTTTTGTCCGTTTTAATGGCATGCATCCAAAACAAATACAATATATTCTCTCCTTCATACTATAGATGTATGAAACTTTATTTCAGCTTTATACAACATGATTTACTCACCCTTAGGCATGGGCCGGTATGAGATTTTGACAGTATGATAACCTTAGATAAAAATTTCATGCTATCACAGTGTTTAGATTACAACTCTAAAATGTGTTATTTTTAAATTTCTGGGTAAAAAAACAACAACATTTCTTCTATTAAACACAGTTTATCTTATTTTTAAGAAACATATAGAACATTTTGGAGCAGTAAACATTTCAGGCGAAATAATTCAAATTAATAATTTAATTATTCCTAATTAAATTAAGTGCAGCCACTGCTAAACTTAAAGGGTTAGTTCACCCAAAAATGAAAATTATGTCATTAATGATTCACCCTGATGTTGTTCCAAACCCATTTTTGGGTGAACTAACCCTTTAAACCTCCGGCTCATCAAAACATAACATCTGTGTTGTTAAACCTGCAGCTCAACAAGGTGTTTGGAGACATGCTCATATTCTACACATTTATCTTTTAGTCCAAGTTTGCAGGAATGTTCAGGGATGCAGTACGAAGATATACAGAACGTGGTTCTCTTCTTCATTTAACACTCAACGTAGTGTCAAGTAATGAGAGCCAGCAGTTTGTTTGTGTTTTAAATGTCGGGATTTTGAACAGATGTAAACAGTGGCAGGAGTCCTAAAACTAGACAGGATACCAGATAGCACTAAATTGCAGATACCCTTCAGGGGTCGTTCACATGTCTGTGCGCTCAAAATGAAATAGATGTGCTCGTTTTTTCTAGGAATAAATTCATTATTTTGGGGTACAAATAATAATAATAATAATGTTGTTGTTGTTGTTGTTTTTAACAGTGCGCAGTGATCTTGAAAAGAGTGTCCATTACTGTTAGTCTATGTTTCTCTTTTGGTGATGTTTGCATTTTCCCATTAGAACATGTTTAAAGGAAAAGTTAAGAAATTAAAAATTGAAAAATTTTCTGAATATTGTTGTTTTTTTCTTCACAGATACACCAAGGATCAAGATGATTACTGTCTGTTTGGAGGATTCTTCTTAATGTGCTGTATATCTGTCTGGTAGGAATAATGGACCTATTAATGTATGCTTTGATTTTATTTATATTTATTCACTTGTATATTTAGAATGTTCAATTAAAAGACAAGTGAAATGTTTATTATCATGACATGGAGTACGCAGAGGTCAGGAACATGTGGAAACCGTGAAAATCCTGTAATTGTTTCAGTTTTCTGATTGTTTTTTGGTTTGGAATGGGTTACTGTATCCTAATAAGAATTTCATGAAACTGTTCTTCTTTTAATTACTGTAAATCTATCCTATTTCTAGTTCTATTTCATTTAAGATTTGTAACTGAATCACTCCATTTAACTTATACTTCAACATGTTTTAAATACTATACAGATGCTGTCTATTAAAGTTGCAAAATTATTTTATTGTTCAGAATTTTATCTTACAAAATAAAACTGTTAAATTACAAACTTGTGTATGTATTAATTTTATTGAAGGTATTAGATCGTAATGATTTAGGGGAAATCTGTTAAATAACATTGTTTTCTTTGTAGAAATATTGGTGTGTATTACTTAATTGAATGTATTTGATCATAATAACCTATGGAAAATCTGTAAAATAAAGGTTTAACCATGTAAAAAAGGTCCTGTAAAAAAACGGTCAAATGACTAGCAGCTATGGCTGCCAAACAAAAACCGTAATATTAAAGTAAAAGAATGTAATTGAAACAAGGAAAATCTGCAAAATAAGGGTTTTACACTGTAAAAAAAAGTCTTGTAAAAAAACGGTCAAATGACTGGCAGCTATGGCTGCCAAACAAAAACCGTAATATTAAAGTAAAAGAATGTAATTGAAACAAGGAAAATCTGCAAAATAAGGGTTTTACACTATAAAAAAGTCTTGTAAAAAAACGGTCAAATGACTGGCAGCTATGGCTGCCAAACAAAAACCGTAAAATTAAAGTAAAAGAATAGAAATGAAACAAGGAAAATCTGTAAAATAAGGGTTTTACACTGTAAAAAAAAGTCTTGTAAAAAAACGGTCAAATGACTGGCAGCTATGGCTGCCAAACAAAAACCGTAAAATTAAAGTAAAAGAATAGAAATGAAACAAGGAAAATCTGTAAAATAAGGGTTTTACACTGTAAAAAAAAGTCTTGTAAAAAAACGGTCAAATGACTGGCAGCTATGGCTGCCAAACAAAAACCGTAAAATTAAAGTAAAAGAATAGAAATGAAACAAGGAAAATCTGTAAAATAAGGGTTTTACACTGTAAAAAAAAGTCTTGTAAAAAAACGGTCAAATGACTGGCAGCTATGGCTGCCAAACAAAAACCGTAAAATTAAAGTAAAAGAATAGAAATGAAACAAGGAAAATCTGTAAAATAAGGGTTTTACACTGTAAAAAAAAGTCTTGTAAAAAAACGGTCAAATGACTGGCAGCTATGGCTGCCAAACAAAAACCGTAAAATTAAAGTAAAAGAATAGAAATGAAACAAGGAAAATCTGCAAAATAAGGGTTTTACACTATAAAAAAGTCTTGTAAAAAAAACGGTCAAATGAAAACAAAAACCGTAAAATTAAAGTAAAAGAATAGAAATGAAACAAGGAAAATCTGTAAAATAAGGGTTTTACACTGTAAAAAAAAGTCTTGTAAAAAAACGGTCAAATGACTGGCAGCTATGGCTGCCAAACAAAAACCGTAAAATTAAAGTAAAAGAATAGAAATGAAACAAGGAAAATCTGTAAAATAAGGGTTTTACACTGTAAAAAAGTCTTGTAAAAAAACGGTCAAATGACTGGCAGCTATGGCTGCCAAACAAAAACCGTAAAATTAAAGTAAAAGAATGTAAATGAAACAAGGAAAATCTGCAAAAATAAGGGTTTTAGCTGATATGAACGCGCATGCATTAAGCAATATTAAAAGGACCAGCCCCCCAATGCATTAAACTGCATGTTAAATATTTACCTCCCAAAAAAATCATTACAGCCTAAATAACACACGTAAAGTAGCTTTATGGACAAAATGAGATAAAGGGCTGTAGACTATGTAGACAGTTTATTCCACACGGGAAAACGCGAAACTTTGCGCTTTGCGTTTATTCCGTGCTCACCTGCTTGTCTGTACATATTAGTTACGTTTTAATAGCCCAATGAAGACGAGCAATTTGAGTTTGGCCTTTATCATCTTAGTCTGTTATGCCACGTTTTGCGGTACGAGAGGAGAACACTATATACATTATATTAATATACTGTAGGCTATATTAAATTAGATCTTTTAATTGCACTTAATGTATCTTAATACCAGGCGCGTAGCTAGTCAGTTCATAAGGTATAACCTAATCAGAATCAGCTCATCAGAATTCTCGGCCCAATGTGCGCTATTAGGCGCATATGATTTTTTTTTTTTTTGAGAGGAAAAGTATAAATAAATACATAGAAAGCTTTGAATTATTACTTAACGAAATAAAACAAATCGGAAAAAACATATTTCATTATGTAATCCGTAAAAATGCATTTTCTAAAGGTACGTTCAAAGAGGAGACTGCGAGTTGGGGTCTTTGCGACACTATCTCAGAATACACCAGTTAATTAATGGACCATTCATATCTCCTTACAGCGCCTTTTCTCCATTGGAGAGAACAGCAACATTACTTCAAGTGAGAGAGAGTGCAAGTGGCGAATGCAACTGACATCGCAATTTAGGGGGTCGCAATTCTTCTGTATAATCGTGAATCGCCCAAAGGTAAGTTCGTTTTAAGCATTTATGGTTTATATTTATATATTGTGTTAGGGTTTCCAGCATGTGAAACATCTGTCTAAGCAGTCTTTGGTGTTTGTTTTAAAGTATATTCGATGTAAAGGGGATTAGCATGCCCCGGTGTCTGTACCGGACGCGAACGCGCCGCGACACAACAGCTTGAAGTGACAAAGCATCCGTTGTAAAGAGCTTGGACTATGTCAGAAATAGAACGGAGAATCCGTTTGCGGTTAGGGACGTACCCTTCGAATGGAGTAAGGTACAGGGATGTAATGCTTACTCCGTGTCTAGACCGGACGCGAGCAGTGCGACGCGCCGCGCCGCGGCATAGACACGGCATCATGCTCACGTTACACCCTTTTACACCAAATACACTTTAAAACAAACACCAGATACTGCTTAGACAAATGTTTCACGTGCTGGAAACGCTAACATAATATATTAATATAAACCATAAATGCTTAAAAAGAACTTACCTCTGGGCATTCATGATTAGGCAGAAGAATGGCAGGCTTGCGCCACAAAACTACTGCAGCTCTGTAATTGGCCAATGGTTCGTTCGACCTTTCGGGGATCATCTACTCTTCCCTCTGGATGACCTCTGACCTACTTTCTGTACGATCTGAATTCTGCGTTTTGAATTTTAGAAAGCTGAATTTGATGTTCTGAATTTCTTCTTCATTTCGAAAACTTAAAGTTGTATTTGAAATATCTGCAGTCTAATAATTCAGAACCAAAAATCCATTGTTTGAAAATACATGTCAATAAAAACTCTGTTTAAAAAAAATACAATTGTGTTACATTTCAAATATTCAATATTCAAGTAAAAGAATTTCAAATTCAAATTAAGATTCAAAATAAAAACAAATTCAAAGCTATTTTAAATCCCATATAATATTCAGTTTTGTTAAATAACACATTCAAATTTCAAAATTACACAATTCAAATTCAAATAGTTTTGTCATAATTTTAGCTCCATAAATCCCAACCTCCCGAGCAATTGACAGGTGATAATGTTAACTGTACTACCTTATCAATTCGAGCCCGAATCTGATCCAGAAAATGCAGAAGACCAAGCTGATCAGTCAACTCGGCCAGCGCGACTTGATCAAAATGTAGCAGATTAGTAAGGTTTTACTTTACAAATAACTATTAGACCGTGTCTACATCTGACGCGACATTCGTTGCAACGCAACAGCAAAAGTCTGTGAACATATACAAAGCGACCACTGAAAATTATTTGAAATTTGTGTAAAAATGTCATAAATATAATGCAGCAGCAGTTTTATATCCGACATTTGTTGTGTCGCGTCACGCCTCTCGTTTCCGGTGTAGACACGTTGTTACATTTAACAGCTCACTAACGTTATATGTAATCACTTCAATATACTGTATATACGACATTATAAGAACTTTCAACGCTGTATTTATTTTATCATTAACTGAAGAAATATAATACTCTAAAAGCATACTGTTGTATTCTTACCATTTTTGTTTAGGTGCAAATGTACAAACTGTATTCCTTTGGATGGTGTTAGGCAAATCGTTACCACATGCTGACGTAGATACTTGGAGGTGTGTTAGACCCAGTCGTTTTAGGGGGTGTGGCAGACTCCTAACTTTAATAAAGAATATCTCTTTGAATTTGAGACTTTAGTCCTTGCAACTTTACAGATCTTCTTTATGCACCAAGAGCTTGTAACGGTCCAAAGAGAAAGGAAAACCTGAAAACTCATTCAATCACCACTTTAAGAACAAATATACTATAGGAATATGGTTTCAGTGCAAATTGTTAACAATTGCGATACAAGTTACTCTGTATTTTTTTTATTTCTCTTTTCAAACTTACAATCCCAACATTATGATGTGCAACAAACCCTTATTGAACAAATATTGTTACAGTAATGAAATTTCCAACCACTCGGTATAAGCATCACATGACAGTACCCAAACACAATATTCATAGAACAGCAAAAATGTTCTTTTCTTATGCTGTGTAGAAACACTGCGTACTAATAATGCATTTAGCACACTTTACATTACATAATGCTGAGTACATGCAGGCACACGCCTGCTCCGAACAGGTTGTGTAACTACTGCTGGTTGATCAGCCCCTACAGGATAACAGTTCACTGGACTCATCCGTTGTGCATGGAGCAACTGCAGGTGTCAGGTGGGGTGCATTCCAGCATCGTCCATCTGACAACTTATACGTGTACAGTCCTTTCTTACCCACAACCTTTAGGGGTTTTCCAAATTTAGAATGAGTCTTTGGCACAATTCAGAGTTTCTTTACCCAGCCGTCTGAGCCACACTCAAATGAAACATGCTTTGCACTGTTTTCTGTCACTGTACTGTTTACTTTTTTCCTGTTTCTCCCTCACGTGTGAAGCAAGTTAGTGAGGTGTGAGCCATTTGCCTGCAGGTGGCAAGCAAATACCTGAGGTTTTAAGTTTGGTTAACATGGCTCTCCCATGTTAACTGGTTCAGGTGGTGTGCTGTTGTGGAATGCGGCGTTGCACGATATGCCTGCAGAAAGTCTTTGGTGAACTCCTTCCACCCTTGTCCTTCCAGTGAAGCAGTTTGTAAACTATCCTTTAAGCTGCAATTAAAGCGTTCGACTTCCCCGTTGACTCTTGGGTAATACAAAGACAATGTCCTGTGTATGATTCCTCTGAGTTGCAAGAACAGCCTGAAGTTGTGTGAAGTCAACTGTACTCCATTATCAGAAATCAGCTCTTTTGGGTTCCCTTCCCTGCTAAACACTGTAGACAAAAACTGAATCACGGCCTGTGTGGTAGGACGGGAGACAAATGCTATCTCAGGCCACTTACTGTAATAGTCCACCAGAGTGACCACAAAACGACAGTCGGTGGGTGCTGCGTCAAAAGGACCCATGATGTCTATGGCGTCAGTGGGGTATGGTACTGACTGGAGTGGCGTGGTATGCGTGACAGCAGATTTGTCATGTAACTGACAAGTGACACAAGCTTTGACAGGGTTTTCTACTTGTTTGTCCATGCCAGGTCACCAGTAGAGCTCTCTCATCCTTCTTTTTGTCCTTACGATGCCTTGATGAGCATCATTTGCGAGCGCAGTGAACTTGGGCTGGAGACATTCTAGAACTAGGAGGCGTGTGGTTCCACGCAGCACGCAACCATCCTGCAGTGAAAGTTCATGACGCACTTGAAAATATGGCTGTAAAGTGTGATCCAGTGCCTTAGCACATTTTGGCCGATTTGAAGCGAGCAGTCTGCATAGTTCAGCTTGGACAGGGCAAGAATCACATGCCACTTTAAACTCAGACCTGTTTATTGCAGTGAGGGTAGAAGTGAGTGCGACGACTTCCAAATCACGTTCCAGACTTGGTTCAGTACTAGGAAGTGGTGAGTTAAACAGTCTGCAGTCACATTCTCACACCCCGGCTTGTATTGAATATCATAGGTAAACGCCATCAGCCTAGCTGACCATCTTGCTATATGCATACCTGCTCTGCCTTGACCCTTAGATGATAAAAGGGTGGTCAGTGGGCTGTGATCTGTCCGCAGTGTGAAGTGTCATCCCCACAGGTAGGTCCTCCACCTCTCTGTTGCCCAAACACATGCTAATGCCTCTTTTTCTACTGTGGAGTACAGCCGTTCTGTTGGGGTAAGGGTGCGTGAGGCAAAAGCCACTGTTCTCTCCGTGTTGTCTGCATGTATCTGGGTAAGAACACCTCCTATCCCACAGTCTGAGGCATCTGTGGTCACTATAGTAGGTAGTTGTGGATTGAAAAAGCGCAAGGGCAGCACTATTCACAATTAGTCCCTTAACAGTCTCAAAGCTCTCCTGAGCCTCAAGTGACCAACTGAATCGAGTAGAGCCTCGTATAAACACAAGCAATGGCTCCACCACTGTAGCATAATTTGGTTTGAATTAAGAATACCAAGATGTGAGCCCCAGAAATAAACACAGACTAATGACATCAACAGGAGGTGGTGCATCGAACACAACAGAGACATGGGAAGCATCAGGCTATAATCCCTTCCCTGAAGTGGCACTTTGCCATGAGCTGAACCAGCTCAATCCACTGCAGCACAGCCTGCAGATTTTTATCATGTTCATTAAGCGTTGCTCCTGCGACCATCATCCAAGTAACAAAGCTCCAGACTGACCTTTAAGGATTTCAGACATCATCCTCTGAAAGCAGCTTGGGGCTGAGGCCAGTCTGTATGGAACCCTTTTGAAAAGAAATAATCTATTGTGCTTGATAAACGCTGTAAGATTTTGCCTGTCCTCATGCAACGCTACCTGGTGATAAGCACTTTGTAGGTCTAATGTAGAAAACACTGTTGCTCCACACAGGTTCGCAAACATCTCCTCCTATAGATGAGACAGGATGCACACACTGGTCTGTACTGACATGACAGAGTTGTAAAGTCCAATAAAAAAAATCTGAAAAATCCAGTGTAAATGGACATCAGCAATATAGACACTGCTGATCCCATGTCAACCATTAACTGAATGTCCTTTTGTAGTCATGTGCTTGCACATATCTGTACTGTACACATTATTTTACCACAGTCATGAGCAGTGTGTTCAGTGTTTAATACAGTACACTTCAGGTACTGTAATTTCACTCATCCGTTTGTTTCCAATCATTGCATTAGCCTCAGCTGTAGCAGTTTCAATTTGTCGGGCGACAGTCATGGCTTTCTTAAGGTCGAGCGGCACTTTCAGCATCAGCCGCTCTCTGATGCGAGATGAATTAGCCTTGTTTTAAATGTTCAGTAAATAAAATAGTTATTAAGAATAATACATTAAGACAATAAAGAGAACAAAGAGGACTGTTTACTATTATTGTTACTTGTGATGAAAAGTTAGTTGGTTTAGAAAATGCATGATATTCTTGGGTATCTGTCTATGGAAGCATTATGCAATAAATCTGCATAATAACATTTCACAATAGTGAATTCACACACACACACACACACACACACACACACACACACACACACACCTGACAAATGCATCAAGAACTTACATGATCTAACAATGGAAAAAGGCCTATATTTGTAAATGGACATGAAGATGAACAAATGAATCAAAAATATATTAATTAATTAATGTATTCCAAGATCATAACCACATTATTTAATCATTTAAATATAATCATTTAAATAATAATCCTATGCACTTAAAAATACAGAATCAATTTGAAATCTCATTGTAAATCACATTGATTCATTTTGAATTAACAAAAATCATTCCTGAATCAAATTCAAAACCTACAAACCACAAATCAAATCAATTTACTGCCTAAAGATTAACACTTTTATCTCAGAGACATTATTTCTGTAAAGACATAAAGTACCTTCATATATACATTTTGAGGGTTTTTTAATCTGTCTTGAAGTTCAGATTTTTTTAATTTTCAGTCAAAACTGACCAAAGAGGGTCAGAGAGTTAAGACTTTCAATAGTTCAACTCCAGAAATTCCGCCAAACAGTCTTTCTATCATGTACAGCTTAGCAAAGAAATATTTCACTTTGTTTTTGAAACACAGACAAACTGTATTTGATTTGATTCCTCCAATGAGAAGAATAACATCTTCATCTGATGTCTTATTTAATATTTATTTCAGTGATCCGTATTCTTCTGATGGGCAGGAGGGGTTCTGGGAAAAGCTCATGTGGAAACACAATGCTGAGACAAAGGAAGTTTACAGACCAAAACCAGGAGAAGGAACATAAAGCTGAAGATGAGTCTGAAGTTTGTGAGGGTCAAACACAGATCGGTGGGAAGCAGGTTGCTGTGATTGATTGTCCAGATCTGATGGATCCAGATCTGAATAATGAGAAGCTGGAGAATATGAAAGAGCAGCTTATTTCGAGATGTTCAGCAGGACTCAGTGCAGTTCTGCTCATCGTTCCTCTAGATAAACCTGTGCAAAATGAAGAAGAGATGCTGGATTATATGAAGTGTTTATTTGGTCTTGAAGTTCAGAAATACATCATGATTCTGTTCACACACAAAGATGAACTAGATGCACTGGATCAGACCATTGATGGATATCTGAAACACAAAGATCATGCAGATCTCCAGCGACTGGTGACTGAATGTGGAGGAAAGTTTCACTGTTTCAATAACAAGAGAAAATTAGATGGTCAGATACAAGAACTACTGCAGAAGATTGAAGGAATGATGAAAAGCAGTGGGACATTTATGATGAAACAAATGAAGAGGAATGACAGCAAAGATGCTCCTCTTGTCAATTGTAAGTTGTCTTGTACATGTTTGCCATTATAAAGTTACTAGTATGTCACACTGAAAAATAATTATTTGATATTTCTGTTGCAGTTTCAAAGACAAAAGATCAGATCAGGATGGTCCTGCTGGGAAAAACTGGATCTGGGAAAAGTGCCACTGGAAACACTGTCATCAGCAGAAACGTTTGAATCATTGACTCAGTGTCATTCAGAAACCAGTGAGAAAAACAACACACATATCTTAATGATTAACAATGATGATTAAGTGTTCAAGAGTTAAAACCAAACGTAGTTGTTAATCAGTTTATAACGACTAGGACGTTATCATTTAAACATTTTATATATATAAGCTAAACATTTACAGAAGTTGTGGTCAGGAAGCATGTTTATTGAATCAGTAAGCTTGTGTTTTACCTGACAGACTTCAGTCTTTAGACAGAAATGATGGTGTTGGATATTTATGCTTTAGGAGAACTTTATGATAATTAATTTCCGTTTGAATTGCTGTATGCTGCTGTATGTCAGTATTTACTTAATTGCTTATCTTACTGAACACAATTCTTATTAGTTTATTTGCTAATTTAGCTCATTTTAATTGAGCATGAAGAAGGTGTCATGAAGTAGCTACATCACATGTGAGAATAGTTCATAGCCTTTTCTCACAATGGCTGAAATAATTAAACTTATCATTCTGATTGCAGAATGTATTCCAAAAAGTTTGTTTATGAAACACAAGTGACTGAAATTAGATAACCCCAGTTTTAGATGTGCATTTGATTGCAGATAGCCTAGGGCTGGGCGATACGGCAAAAATGTTATCTCAATCATTTTTTCCCATATTGATCGATAACGATATGTATTTTGATATATAAACTGTTAATGTTGCCAGCTTTAAAAGAGTATCCTAACTATGACTGAAGCCGCAAAAATTTGAGGGTTCATTAATTACATTTTAAAGTATAGTTTATAAATAAATTAAATAAATTAAAAATTAAAAGTTGTGACAAAAGAAGGTAAATGTGCAAAATGTAAACATAAAATTGTTGTAAACATAATTTGTAAGTTTTTTTATTTTTATTTTGCAGAAAGCCAAGCTTGTCCACATTGTCTGGCTTTAAGAGGTAGATTAAATGTGCAAAATGTAAACCAGGGGCGGAGCACAGGCCCACCCAGTCAGATCGAAGGAAATACATATTGTTTTGGAATACAATTAAATTAACTTTTAATATTGTAAATTAATTACTTCAACGTGTGATTTATGTTTGTGTTGTGTTTAATAAAATCAAGCCTATAATAATTAACGATAATAATAATTTGAATTATTGAATCCTCTGTCGCATTGAGCCAGTAGCCTATGTGTTTCGCGCTGCCCGGATTCCAACTAGAGCACCTATAAAATAGTTAAGTTTTGTATGCAATGGCAAAGTGATTATATTGCGTTTTTTAAAGTTCTTCTAGAAAAAACGTTTGAAGCATTTTTCTTCGTTAAATATACGTTTTTGTTTTTTAAAGTAACAAATAGTGGTCAGAGGAAGACAGTTGATAGGCTGTATTGGATATTCAATATGCCTTCCCAAATCATCATGACTTTACTAAAGTAAAAAGTACAGAGACATAACAATTTAAGTAGCCTATAAAACAATTTAAATGTGAAACCTAGATTAATGTGCGCTGTTGAGTGTTTATCCTATCGTTTGTGCGGGGAGTGGAAGCTAAAGCCGCTTTGCAGTACATGGACGCGCCAGTACCATTACTTGCATTTTTTCAGCGAAAACGATTTAAAATGATCTGTCATTTTTGCTCACAAAAAGGTGGGTAAGGGAAGAGTAAAATATCATTAGGAAGCAGGGGCATAGCAGGCATTTTAGAAGTCGGGGGACAACTGTATGGTGATGTTACGTTCATAATAATAAATTCTAAATAGTATACCAATTGGCATTTTAGGGAACATGCCATGATAGCTTACATGAACCTGTGAAATCATACTCAAAATTCAAAAATACCACAGGACTTTGAGACCACTCTGTGGACATCTATTTTATTATTTGCACCCCCCACTGAAGATTTTCAATAAGATATTCGGCACAAAACAAATTGAATTTATTGTGAAAGGATCATTCCGGTCGCGAGCAGCACGTAATAAGCAACAAGACAGATTATCGACGGCTAAATAGCAAAGTGAATGAACGCATGAACATGGTGCTTTGTAACAAGTTTTAGCCCATTGTGTGCAATACCTTAAAAATGAAAGAAGCAGGTTTTTACGATCAGAAATTAAGCGTATACCGCTTCTCCTAGCACCATGCATACACTAGTGCCTGGCTGTATGCAACCAGATGCATTTACACTTGTCCAGTTGGTTATGAAATGCATGCATTCGCCGTGTGATGCGACTTATTCAGGCCCTCCCACCCTTTCAGAGGTCCACCCACCAACCAGTTTCTGCCTCCGCCACTGATGTAAACATGAAACTATACAACTAGAAATTGCACACAATTTGTCAAACTTTGACATTTTTATTTTTCAATTAATTATTAACTCGAGGTTAGTTTCACTTTCGTCGCTGCTTCCACTCATTTTTGCCGTCCTTTGCTGTCGAGTTTGCTTTGCAAAGTGCTGTAGGAAATTGACTGTATTTTGACGTGAACGTTAAATGCTGCACGCTGCTTGGCTGTTGCTGCATATTTCTGCTGTGTGATTGGCTCTTATATTAATCCATATCGAGTTAAAATGCCTAGAGCATCTCATCGTTATTGACGTATATTTTATCGCGATTCGATATGATATCGTTTATTGGCACAGCCCTAAGATAGCCTACGTTGGTTTACACAAGTTTTCTATTTTAAAGAAAACCGGTGCTAAGGGAAAATGATTTGCTTTCTCAGCTAAAGGAATTTCTTCATATGAAAATTGAATTTTATGTCAATCAGAGATTAGCCTGTACAGAAACAGAAAAGCTAAAACACACTACATACACATTGTTACGCAATGCTTATGTTGTTAACATTAACAAGTTGAGAACAAAGTATAACAGTAATCTTGCTAGTTTGATGTGATACGAGATATCCGATCATTAGATTTAAACACATGTAGTGTTTTTCCTCAGTTGGTCAGAACAAAAGTTTCAAAACTTGTTACTTACTCTTAGATGACAATATCAGATGAAAATTATTATTTGGCCCATATATTTGAATCTGCTAATCTGTGATTCCTAAATACAGTGGATACCCACACTGTTCCTTATTTTACCTTTCACACTAATTATCTGTCAACTTTACTAGACTTTGTGGTCTACTATGGTAAACATTGTTAAATAAATATTTTTCCCCCTCTTTTGTACCATGTTTTTGAAATTATTTTGCACACTCACACACATACACACACACACACACACACACACACACACACACACACACGCAAACACACACAACACAGAGAGAGAGAGAGAGAGAGAGTGAGTGAGAAAGATCAAAGACTCAGACAGTTGACCAGTTAGTTGAGCAAAAATCTCACATTTTAAACAATAGAAAACTTTAAATGGTGACAAAAAAAAGTCATTGGTAAAGCCTAATAACTTCAAATGAAATAACTTCTGAAATCAATTGTGTTCTTAGGAAGAAGTTATACAAGCTTGTTTTAAAAATAGCCATCTAGTGGTTACATTATGTATTAAACACAGAGCTGTACAGTTGAACCTGGAAAATTGCAAACACCCCCCAAAAACACCTGAACGTCCCCCTTTCAAAGGCCCCCGTTTTTCTCTGAATGCCCTCGCATTCAAAAACACTACTTTAACGATACATACCTTATTATAGTTAACATACAATAAAGTTTTTTCTAATGTTTGTATATTTTATCTACATGACAAGTGGTGCATCATTTAGAAAAGAATATACATAGTGACAAAGTCTCCTCACAATACAAAGAAAGAAAGAAAAAACCCTAAATAATAGTAGATTACATTCACATTATGAAGCCACATTACTAACCAAACAATACATAGTTAATGTAAACAAAGCAAATCATTTAGAAGATAAGACTCTTCAAGTTTAAAATATTTTGCCATGATTTTTTTCCCCTGGTTTCACAGATAAGGCTTAAGCCTAGTCCTAGACTAAAATGTAAGTCTGAGCTGCTTCAACTGAAATAATATTGCACCAGTTGATCTTAAAATATATCAGTGCATTTGTTTTCTCTTAAGGTGCACAGATTTATTAATAAATGTTCTTAAATGTCCTAATTGAACTATGGTCTAACCCTGGCCTAGTCTAAGCCCTGTCTGTGAAACCTACATATATTAACACAACTCCTCCCTCACACATGACCATTTTTTTCTGTTGTTTCACAGCACTTTGCTTTAAAATATTTAACATAAAAGTTCTGTTTGTTCACATACAAATATCTAATTCCTCCAAACAGCAAAGATGTGAATATCAGCATCTGGAGAAACGTCTCATTTGCTGCTGATATGATGAGCTCAAGCAGTGATCTGTATCATTAATGTTTATTTGTGGAGCTCTTGTTCTTGTTCACAGAGGAGTAAAGCTCAACTCGTGGATCATTTTCTGTTCCTCTGATGGCAGCGTAAGTCACTGAATCATTATGATCCTGAAACAACAGCACATTATTATTATTATTATTATTATTATTATCATTATTATCATGAGCTTGATTTATCTGAGACTGAGATGCAGAGCTACATTTCAGAAGCATATAGATGAGAGAAGCTTCTTAGGGCTGGTAAGCGATTGCAATTTTTTAATCTAATTAATTACAGGATGTGGTGATTAACTAATCTAATGAATCGCAAATTAATCACACATCAAATTTGGCTGAGAAATTACTCCCCAACGATAAAGTCAATGTTATGTAAAGCATCAATGAGACATTAAAAAAAGTAAATATTTAGTTTGTTAAAATGTATTACATATCTTCTTTTGGACCATGAGGCTGAGTAAATGATGACTCAATTGTCATTTTTGGGTTCAGTGAACCTATAACTTAATTAATTTTATTACTATGGGAATATTATTTTTTTTTTAATGAAATGACACTTTAAATAAACTAAAACTGCCAGTAGGTGGTGGTAAATTAAATGGCTGATTCATTCAGGAGTGAAGTAAATGGTTCTTTAAGAATGCTCCACTGATGTGAATGTGATGTAGGGCACAATTTTCAGATTTTTTTAAGCATGATACAGAGCTTGACAACACAACCTATTATAGCCTACATACTAATAACAGCCTAGATTTTGTAGCCTAATTTGTGCACATTGGGGAGTCGCTCACTAAATGTATTAAAATTGCTTTTGAATGCGTGTGCACCTTTTACTTTCAGATTCATTTTTACGATCACGCTAAACTCTCGGGTGCTGAGCGTACATTCTACAATACAAGACATTCATTTAACAAACTATTTTAAAAGTGGAAGGGACACAAACAGTATTTTGAAAAGTGGGGGGATGTCCCCCTGTCTCCAGTGGAAATCATACCCCATGCATCAAAGTACCTCAAGAGCTACAGATGCTCCATGCTTTTGAATCGCTTTTGCAGTACTTTGATGACATACACCAGCAGGGTCTATGTGGCACCGTTTCAAATCCAATGCTCCAAATAATTCACACAATTAGTCAATGTGCATTCAGAAATGAAATGCCACTGTGTTGCTCAGAGACAAACAGTTCTGCTATGCAAAATTGATCAAAACAGACAACATTGTGTCTGAATAACTTTTTTACTTACATAACTGATGTAAGATCTGTATCTTATTTTCACTCGTTTGATATTGCACTTATATCAGAATCAGAAAGAGCTTTATTGCCAAGTATGCTTGCGCATACAAGGATTTTTTGTTTTTGTGACATTAGCTTCCAGTATACAGAGACAACAACACACAGACAATAAAAAATAAATAAAGATAATATGAGAATAGAAAATACACATGCAAATATAAATAGACTAAAATATATATATAGAAAAATAGATTAAGAAATAAGTGGCATGTACAGTTGTGCTATTGATGAAGGTTATTGCACATATTTTTATTGCACAATGGGGTGAACATTTAGCTGTTCATAAGGTGGATTGCTAGAGGAACAAAAAACTGTTCTTGTGCCTGATTGTCCTGTTATGGGCTCTGTAGCGCCAGCCAGATGGCAAAGGTTAAAGAGAGAATGGCTTGGATGTGAGGGATCCAGAGTGATTTTCTGAGCTCTTTTCCTCACTCTGGATGTATACAGTTCTTGAAGGGTGGGCAGATGAGCACCAATAATCCTCTCTGCAGTTCGAACCGTTCTCTGTAATCTTCTGATGTCTGATTTTGTAGCTTAGACAAACCAGACAGTTATTGGAGTCAATGTGAGTGTCCCACTTCAGGTCTTGGGAGATGAAAGATCCCAGGAACTTAAATGTCTCCACTGTAGCCACAGTCCTGTCCATGATGGTGAGTGCGGAAAGTGCAGGGGGGTTTCTCCTGAAGTCCACTATCATCTCTACAGTTTTGAGCGTGTTGAGCTCCAGGTTGTTGTGACTGCAACCATACAGCCAGCTCTTTAACCTCCTGTCTGTAGGCAGACTCATCACAGTCCTGAATGAGGCCGATGAGTGTGGTGTCATCTGCAAACTTCAGGAGCTTGACAGAGGAGTCTTTAGAGATGCAGTCGTTGGTGTAGAGGGAGGAGAGCAGAGGGGAGAGACACAACCCTGAGGAGCGCCGGTGTTGGTGGTGCGGCTGCTTGACGTGAATTTCCCCATTCTCACCTGCTGTTGCCTATCTGTCAGAAAGCTGTTGATAGGGCTAGGAATGGAGAGCTGGATTAGTTTGGTTTGGAGAAGTGTAGGAATGATGGTGTTGAAAGCTGAACTGAAGTCCACAATCAGGATCCTCACGAGTCCCTGGCCCCTGTCCAGATGTTGTAGGATGTAATGTAATCCCATGTTACCTGCATCATCCACAGACCTGTTTGCTTGGTAAGCAAACTGCAGGGATCCAATAAGGGTCCAGTGATGTCCTTCAGATATGCCAGAACCAGTTTTTCAAACAAATTCATGACCACAGACGTTAGGGCCACAGGTCTGTAGTCAGTCCTGTTATCTTGGGTTTCTTTGAAATGGGGATGATGGTAGAGCGTTTGAAGCAGGCAGGGACTTCACACAACTCCAGAAACCTGTTGAAGATCTGTGAGAAGATGGGAGCCAGCTCGTGAGCGCAGGTTTTCAGACAGACTGGAGTCACACCGTCTGGGCCTGGTGCCTTTTTTCTTTTGTTCTTCCTGAAGACCTGGTGCACATAATTTTCACTGATTTGTATGGCAGGATGGGGTTGCTGGAGGTGTTAATGGTTGTGAAAAGAGATCGTCTGAACAGGTGTGGGGGCTTTCCAATCTAAAATAATATTAATTCAGGTCTTCAGAATGTCGTTGATTCACTTAGTTGGGGATGGTGTCTTGTAATTTGTGATGGCTTTCATAAATTACCACACTAAAGATGGGTCGTTAGAAATGAACCGATCTTCTAACCTTTTTGCATAGGTCCTTATTCAGTGTGTTCAAGGACTTATTGTACAAGGCTCTATCCCTTTTTCTGTAGGCATCCTCTTTGGCCTGATGAAGATGTCTGAGTTTTGCTGTAAACCATGGCTTATCATTGCTGTGTGTTAAATAAGTTCTGGTAGGAATGCATATATCCTCACAGAATCTGATGTATGAAGTAACAGTCTATGTGAGCTCGTCCAGATCTGTGGCAGCAGCTTCAAAAATAGTCCAATCAGTCAATTCAAAACAGGCTTGTAAAACCTGCTCTGTTTTGGTGGTCCATCTTTTTACAGTCTTTACTACAGGTTTAGCAGATTTAAGGTTTTGCCTGTAGGTTGGTATAAGATCAACCAGACAGTGATCAGAAAGTCCCAAAGCCACCCGCGGGACAGAGTGATATGCTTCTTTAATTGTTGTGTAACAGCGATCCAATATATTACTGTCTCTGGTGGGACATGTAACATGCTGACTGTATTTTGGCAGTTCACATTAGGCAGTTCACTGTTATTGATTAAAACAGAGTCCGGGTGTTTTTGTTCGATCTCTGTGATCTGGTCAGCGAGTTTCTGTAATGCCAGATTCACATGCGCTTGTGGTGGAATGTAAACACTCAGGAGAATGAATGAGCAAAACATTGGGTAGAGAGCAGATATTCGCCAAGTGTATACTAGGTAGCGCAGTACAGAATCCACACTGACAAAGCTTTATGAGCGTAAAACAAAAAACAGGAAAAACTAACAAAAACACTAAAACAACTGGAGAGCTAAGCACAAAGGCTGCCATCTGCAGCACAACCTTAAACATCTTGCCTATAGCCTCATATCTTGAATTGTAGGGACATTCTAACCATGTTCTCTAGGCTCTTTAATGCAGTGAGATGTTGCACTGCCTCATATTTGTCATCAGTCAGCTGTATGAATGTGCATTAAAAGTGCGTTAAATGTGTTAATAATTTTAACATGTTATTTTCACCATAATTAATCTAATTAATGCATTACATTACCAGCCCTAAAGCTTCTATCTACTCACAGTGAGTGATTTTATTGGTTTTTTTACCTGGAAGAAGAGGCTAAAGAATAAATCCCATCATCTGTCTGCTCCTAAACATCAATGAAATCAAGTTTAATCCACAGATCAGACATATCTCTCACTGTAATATGTTCAATAACACAACAGTTTTCAGTAAATCACATTCTAGAACAGACAGTGAACTGAATGCTGAATGCTTTAGTTGACTCACATTGTCTCTTGCAGCAGCAGGAATGGACATGTTGATTGTTTCATATATCACTTCATATTCATTCTCATCCTTGACCTTCAGACAACAAACCGTTAAAACTGTGAAAATAACAGTTGAGCTTTAAAGACTGAAATCAGATCTAAATCACTGGCATTACTGAACTCACCGACGATCCTCCAGTCCCTCTTTTACCTGGAAAAAAAAAAACAATCCTCATGTAAATATGACTATTCTATTTATGATAAAATACACTTTCAAAACATTGGATGCTAATAATGCTAATGACATTCAGATTTCAAAACCAAAATTCAAATGAATTATAGAAATGAATGTTGTTTGACTGGATGTGTTTGTTTGCGCTTCAGTAAAGAGAAATCTGAAACTGTTTCTAATTTTTAGAAAAGAGGACATCTGAAAACTCACCATCACTTTTTCTCCAGATCAGACAGAAAACAGCAAGAAGGAAAACAGCAAATGCAGCGGCAGAAACAGAAATCACTAAAGAAGAGATGGTCACAGTCAGGGATTGATGACTATTGGAGTCTAAATGAAAGCATCATCAGTAACATCCTCATGACTGAATCAGTAGCACCTTGATCTTTAGAAATACCTGCTGGTTGTGTATCTCTGTGACTCACTGGATTCACTGCTGCCATTGTTTTATCTTGAGCTGTAAAACATGGATTAGTTCAGATGCATCATACTGTAGAACAGGGTTTTTCAAAGTGTCTGAGAAATAATTTGCTATACAGAGTTGCAAAAACAGTTTATGCAGTATATGAGTTGCAGAGGGGCACTGCACACATAGGGGGCGTTATTTTGCAGAAAATGTCCTGTGAACTTTTTTTTTTTATAAAACCTTACGTTTTACAAAAATATGTATTGGGAAAGTTTTATTTAACGTTTTTTAGCATTTTTAATACATTCAAAAATGCTTTTATTATAAACTGAAAAGACATGAAACGCTCACCATTTGACATTTTGTCACAGTCATGGTCACATGACCAAAATGAATAAAGGAGGTAAACGTTCTGGGGCGCATAACAGAATACAAAGGGGGGAAAATAAAATTATGCATTAAAATGAGGACAGCAATGTCCAAGTGAACTAACAGAAATTTGGTTTACCCTATTATTATTCTTTTTTTTTTTATTGTAAGTCATGAAGTCATTCAACATTAACTGTTGTTGACTAAGAGGGCAAAGTGATTAACAATATCAGTTCATTTCTGAGTGACGTTATCGCTATTGCTAAAAATAAATAAATAAATAAATAAATAAAAAATGTAAATGAATAGGTGTTTGATATACATTTGAGAGGAGAAGCATATGAATGAGGATACAAGTTAGCCACCTTTCAGTGATATTATCATTTTGAATTCAAAACAGGTCATTTGTGTGATTCAGATAGATGTGTTTTTGAAAATTCTTGTTACTTTATACACTACCAGTCAAGACTTTTTGAACAATAAGATTTTTAATGTTTTTAAAGAATATTCTTCTCTCACCAAGCCTGCATTTATTCCAGCAAACATTATTTCAGCAATATTATTGCTTTTATTTCAGCAAAAGTATATTGAGAACTGTTTTTACTATTTAAAATAACTGCCCTTTTTTTGAATATATTTTATAATGCAATTTATCCCTGTGATTAAAGCTAAATTTTCAGCATCGTTCTTCAGCTCCAGTCTTCAGTGTCTCATGATCCTTCAGAAATCACTCTAATATGCTGATTTGCTGTTCAAGAAACTTTTATTAGTATTATAATTATCAACATTTAAAACAAGTACATTTTGAAAAACGTCTACAGCTGTTTTAAACTGGTGCATAGATACACAATGTCATGGTCATGTCATGTCGCCAACGATAGCAACCCTCTCCAAGGGCTGCTGGGCAGCTGCTCTAAATGTGCTCCAAGGTCCCTCTCCTGGGAAAACGAGGTCAAGTTGAGACGTCACTCTTGCCCCAGACATACAGGTTAACTGGACTAGGAAGCACATCGTAGACAGCTTGTATCATGAACTTAATATGCTGTGGCTCTGCCTTCCAGATGTCATTCCAGGTCAGTTTCTTCTCCAGCACTCATTCTTGCCACCTCGTCCATGCCCCCTGCTGATGCATGCCTACCATCCTGCTGGTCCTCACCTCCTCTTCGCCTGCCCGGACCTCCTGCAGGACCAGATGGTGCCTGTCCTTGCCGCATACCTCGGCATACCAAGGCTGCGGGATGAGTCCCAGCCCTGTTCGCCTCCCTGCCACTGTTCCCACAAGAACTCTGTGTCTCAGTCAGCAATCCGCCATCTCTAGCCCCACCTTCACTATACACTTCCTGCCCTTCAATGCCCGCTGATGCCACTCTGGAATCTCTGGAGCCTTGGTACACCAATGCCTCTCTCACACGAGAGACTTTGTCCTCTCCTGCATCTCTACTGTTGATATTGTCATCTCATATACCAGCAAAAGCCAGAGAATATGGGGCAAGATGCCATGCTGGTATAACCATGCCTTGAACCTGCCAGGTAGGCCAGAATAACAACCAAACTTCGAGCCTCTTGATGGTTTTTTGGACTGACTCTGTATCTCTAAGGCTACAATCAAAAACCTTGCCTAGACTAGTAACAGGTTTCTCAGTGATGGATGGTATTAATACACCATCCACAACGAAGCAAAACGTATCCACCACTTTCCCTCTCTTCAGGACCATTGACCTAGATTTTGTTGGTTTAAAGCTCATTCTAGCCCAAGAAATGGGCTTTACCAGGCCCTGAAGGATCCAGCTGCACCCCGGCACAGATGTAGTGGTGACTGTCAGATCGTCCAAGAAGGACTTGATATGTGGCTGCCAGGTTGCAGACTTGAACACTCCACCTCAGCAGCCTTTACCAGCAAATTCATGGCAAGGGCGAAAAGGATCACAGAGATTGTACAGCCGGTTATAATCCCTTTCTCAAGCCGGTACCAGTTTGATGTTATACTCCCTGATGTAACTCTCAGCATGAAGTTCCTAGTAATCCAGGATGAGGTTCTTGATTTTGTCAGTCTAATGTGGTCTTAACCAGCTTGTGGGGCATCAAACCATATGCATTAGCCAGGTCCAATCAAAGCACTGCTAGGTCTACATTTCCCTCTAATGCCTCCCTGATCACTCCTATATGTTCCAGACATCCTGGCACTCCGGGAATATCACCCTTCTGTTCTGATGTATCAATCTAGGATGCTAAAGAAGATCTCCACACTTAGGAGTGAGATAGATCGAAACTGCTCAAGCTTAGCTGAATTCTCCTCCTTGGTGCCTGCCTCCATGGTTCTACGATTTCCCCTTTACGCTAAACCACTCTGAGTAACTTCCAGAGGATTCGGCGCAGCCCTGGGCAGTGCATGTACACCTTATAGGGTACTTGGCTGGGGCCTGGAGTAGAACTGGTTCTGGCTGCTGACACCATCTCCTCAACTTCCTTCCAGGTGGGTTCTGAGTTGTTATACTCCACTACAGGTGCTGGTACATCCAGGAGAGCTGTCTGCGGTCCTAGCGCTAACTAGGGCAGCCGTGGCCTAACGGTTAGAGAATCGGGCTTGTAACCGAAAGGTTGCGAGTTCGAGTCCCAGGTCCAGCAGGGATTGTCGGTGGGAAGTCAGGTTCTGGAGTCATACTTCTATGCATCCCTTAGCTGCTGCATTGATGATTCTAGATATATCCTCATCAAGCTTGTGCCAGAGTTTGACAAAAAATAATGTTTTAAATGTTATAATATTGATTAAATATTTATATATAATTGATTAAGCAAAACACAGACACTTAAAATTATACTCTTCAGAGTTTGTAGATATATTTCTCATGATTGTGTGAAATAGGCAGCACTCACAGAGGTTTGGTTTATTTTTGTGACGCTTCAGGAAGACGACTGTGGGAAGCACATTTTGTTTGTTTTCTTTATAAAAGCAGGATGTTTTGCTGTTATTTTTGAAGGTATACCTATAAAAATGACCCTTTGCTGTTTTCAATGTTGTTTTGACATCGCAGACTCTTCATCTTTAAAGCAGTGTTCATTTTGAAAACAAATTTTGAATTAGGCTTAGTCATAGTCTTTCGACTATAATGCCATTTAGTTTAAGTCTCATTTTAGACTTTTGAATTAACCATATGCACGGTTCACTTCCTTATTTAGTCAAGCCAGCTCAGTCATTTACAGCCAGCTGTACTGAGCCATAATAACAGTGTCCTTTGCTCATTTTCTCTACATAATCCATTCACAATCAAAGAAAAGTTTTGTTTGTTTAAAAGGACCAATGTCCATGTAAACCGTTTCAAAAATGACATGAGTTAAAAAAAATACAGAAGTAAATCTGCTAAATATGCACAAGTAATTGCTAATAACTAATTAGTAATTCAGAGTAACAAAACTACAGTAATAACAAGTTTGCATTGGTTTAATATATTTAATAGCTTTTACATTTCAAAAGAAAACTTGATGTAGATAAGATGTAGTTAACAAATTAAATCTAAAATATTTCAAATTCATATGGATTCATAATGAAAGCATTACTTAATTATTACACCATTAATATTTAACTTATTTAATTTGTGCTAAACTAAAAGTACTAACATTTGTTACACCAATAACTTTATAATGAATCAAATATTTTGACCATTTAAGCCCACCGGCAACTATAGCTGCCGCAGTTTATAGTTGTCATTTTTCTTTTGTAAGTATTTTTCTAGATGTGACCCATGTTTTATTTCTCAATGACATGCAAGTAAACAAGCAAATAAAAGATTTTAAGGGAAAAAAGAGGTATTGACTGACTTCCTGTCACATGAGGCAGTCAACTTCCTACCACTACTTCCAGGAAGCATGGCGAGGGAAAGTTCATTTTCATGTTACTAACAAGTATATTTTGTTGAGATGATAAAATGATTAGGGCTATTATTAGTTCCTAGTGCCAAGTTTTGTCACAGTAAGCACTACTTACATTTTCTTCAGAAAAACGTACATATATATTTATTTTCATTTAACTTTTTGATACACAATGCCCTGTTGGGGCAACTTAATGGTTGCAGTACTTATGGTTCCTTAGCTAAAACCAGATAATTCCAGCTTAAACCAGCCAACCAGCTTAGGCTGGTTTTAGCTGTTCATCCAACCTGGTCTTAGCTGGTCAGCAGACTGGTTTTAGAGGGGTTTTGGTCATTGGTCACCTCCTTAGATGGTCTGGCTGGGAGACCAGCTGGAACAACCAGCTAAAACCAGCCTGACCAGCCTAGCCAGCTAAGACCAGCTTATACTGGTTTTAGCTGTTTTTTTTTTTTTTTTCAGCAGGTTGTTAGATGCCAAATGCTCTCCTATTCAAATTTGACATAAAGGGGTACATACAACATATTTGCCCACCGGAAACTATAGTTGCAGCACATTCAAACACGATTTTCAAAAGGAAAAAAAAAAACTGGGGAAATAAATGCAGAACATGTTCACATAGGACACTATTACACAACTATATGCATGAAACCATTAAAAAAGGGGGGGGGGGGGGGGCACAAATGTGTTAATTTGTACAGCCATAAAAGTAAAATTTGTTATACCACTAATTTTATAATATATTGAAAAGCAAGACTTGAAATCTCAGCTGCAGACAATAAGATGCTCTACTGTCATCTTCTGGTTATACGTGTCATGATTTAAATCATAAAAAGTCATTGTTTTCCGTTTCATTCATGTCATGTTTATGAATGAAAACTTTGAAGTAAATTGTATTATTATTTGTATCAGTTTCTGATAAGAACGAGGCATGAGAGGAGTCTCAAGAGTTTCCAAATATTTAGCACATATAAAATGAACTTCTGTGTACTTTTCAGCAGCGCCATTTTATGTACATTACTGCAGGCTTCGCAGGAGTTTAAAAAAAAAAAACAATGTCCACTGAGTGGCGCTAAAACACAGGTTCAATATGTGAACCCTGGCATGTATTAATTACGCTGATACAGGTACATATAGCTGTGTTTTTATCATGTTTCTGAGGTGCGTATTGTGGCAGATTAGAGTCCAAATATCTGATACTGTAGCTAAAAGTTAATGCTCTATCATGTTGGAAATATGCCCTAAACCAAACCCAACCTACCTGATAGTGTTAGCAAATGCAAAATTGATATATAAAAGTATTTGTTGATGCCATTTGAAACTTTTTTGTACGTATATTTGAACTTTTTCATCAAACCATAGTTACACAGGATTTGAATTGGAGCTCTTCACCTCTCAAGTGCATTTCTGAACTGAGCTACCAAACAAACCTATTGTTTATGAAAACCCATAGATATGAAGCTAGACATGTCGTGCTAACATTCAAAAGCATCAGTTTTCAAATCTCCTAGCACATTAAAAATGTCATAATATAATAATCTTCAAGTAACTGTGTGAAAATTACGCTTCATCAAATTTTGTAAATCATACTTTGTATGAAAGGGAATAAAAGGTGTTGGAGTTTTACTGCCTCTAGTGTTTTTTTTTATTTATTTTTATTTATTTTTTTTTTTGGAAACTGCAGTGATATGTACTTACTGGTACGTGTTTCGCATCTCGTGAAAACAGTGCCCCAGGTAAGTTTTTGTCATGAGAACACACAATAGCAAGTAAATTGGGCTGCTGTCCCTTTAAAACTGGATTCACAAATGCAATGCACAGTGGTGTAGTGGTATTGTGTGTGTGTCATGTGTCATGTGCTCATGCCTTAAGAGGATTTAGCTTTTTTCTTCAATGAATGTTACATTCTTCTTCTTATTAGGCCTATTGATTTCATAGCACATCACCGCAAAACGCGCTGAGAGGATAATAAAAGATTAGGCTATTAGCTTATTCCTCACCAATAATAGTTTTTAAAAGGTTTTTAATAAATGTCTATTCATTTATACAATTAATTATACTGTAAGCCTATAATTAAAATGATTGCCACTGCAGTCATAAATTAAACGCGAAACATGTTTCTTCTCATGTTTTTCACTATATGACAACAACAGAAATATAAAGGGAACATTTTAAGACAGTGATATACCGTTATCAGCATATGATGAAGTAGATTCCCATTTCAACAACAATCATGTGTTCAAACATTCACACAGAAACTGCAGCTAACAGAGAAATGGAGTATGAACACTTCTCTAGCACAGTGATTTTCAGACTTTAAGCGCGACCCTATTTTTATTTATTTATTTATTTTTTAATTGTTGCAACCCACAACTGCGCCTCACACTGACAACACCATTTGATCTAAATCTATCAAACCAACTGTAAAATATTCAGAATATTATTCCTATAATGTTTATTTCATGATTATGCCTTTATCATATTTGCATATGGTACTGAAATCATATTTTTGATAAGTTGTAACAGAGGGTCCAATCTTGTGCATTATAGGCAACAATATTCTGAATATCTTACAGTTGGTTTAATAACTTTATCTCAAACTGTTTCAGAGTTTAATTAATATAAGTGGGTTCAGTATAATAAAACAAGTTTTATTTTCTTCATTATTTACAGCAGCTCTTTTTGGACTGATAAACTTGACTGAAGATCATTAGTTTGCAGCAGAGCTTTGAGTTTCTCTTCTGTCAGATTGAAAGAAGATTTAGTGTCCTGGTTTATTATAGTCCTTAATGTTACTGACATTATGAGGATCTAAAATGATTGATTGTTTTCTCACCTGAAATCTTGACAGTATATGTGACTGAGGTCTTGACTTGATCTCCTTGAGTAACTTCACATCTCCACTCTCTGTTGTCATCTTCATTCAGGAGTGTTGTAGTCAGAGTGATGATACAGTGTCCTGGAGCTGATATCTGATATCTGGAGTCTGATATCTTCAGTTTATCACCAGCCTGATTCACCCACAACAGATCAATTCCCTGATAACGGATCCAATCATCACAAGAGACTTCATCAGATGAATATGAATATAACTGACAGGAGAGAGACACAGAGCTGCCTGCACTGATCTCAGTCTGTGAGGATGATGAAGAGACTGAAACACAAAATAACACACAAATCACACACTTTTCAATCATCATGAGAGTTTAAATCAAGAATTATGATTAAATTAAATTGACCACATAATCATAAAATTACCATGAAGAACATGCAGATTAACACGTGCATCATCTCCTTGTCGTTGTCCATTCACATATTGTTGGCAGATGTAATATCCATAATCTTCTTTTGTGATGTTCTTGATGTTCAGAGAGCAGTCAGACCCCAGACTCAGTCTCTCATGACTCTCTGTGTCTTTCTTCTTTATCCCTAAAGCAATCAGTTCAACTGCTGATGAATTTCTGAATCTGTTATAGTTCCATGTAGTTGATCTGCAGTCAAGAAGAGCATTATTACAGGGCAGATGGACATTTTCACCAGAACTGATGAACACATGATCAGCATTACTTCCACTGGTACCTGAAACACAAGAACATTTGAGTGATCATTATGATATATGTAAATGAAACTTTGGTTAAATTTGACAAACGCTTGTATGCAGATATAAACTGAACTCTTTGACAGGAGTGTAAAGAGCATGTAGAAATGTGTTACCTGTGAGAAGTGAAGAGAGAAAGATCAGTCCCAGCAGACACAAATGACACTCATCAGCCATTTTCTCTTTCTGTCAGTCTTCCTCTTCATTATATGCTCACAACTCTTTCTTTAAATACTATCCACACTTCCTGTGTTTAACTTCCTCTGATCTGAGGGACCAAGCTTTTATGCCAGTCATAGTGCTTCTTCATATTTCTTGTAAATATTCTCTTGAATTCAAATAGATCTTACTAATATGTCTTTTTCATTGATGTTTAAATGCAATTTCCTTGAACTTGTGGTTGATGTTGAAGAGCACAATGCTAACAGCTCAGAGAGTTTTAACTTGCAGTCATTCAGTGAACACAAGACTTTGACACGACAGCAGATCTGAAACATGTTCTTCACTGTGAGAACTGCATATTGCTGCTCATTGTTGATCTATAGGCTGATCTTTACATTAATGTTAGTTTCACAGCAAAGGCAATATATTTGACGTCAGTCATCAAGTTTGCATTAATGAACACTGAACTAGACTGGATTGGAGCCATTAAGTGTCTCTAAGTTTCTGCAACTATTTGAGACGTTTGTACTAATTTATATCAACACACATTATTTATCATCTCAACACTAATGTTTGTCTTTTGTCTCTGTGTTGTGGTTTGTGTTTTACTATTTTCAGAAGTTAGTTTGACCACACTAGTTTATGCCACAGAAATATGAGATCATCTCTGAACCCAGTTTAGTCTCATAGCTGTGAATTGTCACACATTCAGGTGTCAGCTCCACTTTCTTTAACTCCGTTTAAAACTTAAACTCAGCTTCTTCCTTTCGTATCAATGTTTGCTGCAAACCATTTATAAATTCACTGTTAGTTTCATGTGTTTAATGAATCTAAAGTGTTTATTTCAAAGTGTCTCTCCAGGAGCACATTCATTTCTGCAGTTTATAGAGCAGCAGATCCTAAACCTGCTCCTGGAGCCTCCTCAACACTGCTAATGCTGAATGTGTCTATCATTGAGTCTCTATTGATGACTGAATGAGGTCTGTTTGATTAGGGAAAGACACAATGGCCATCTAATGTGATCTTGTTTGTGAACTCGTTCTCCATCATCAGCTGTTGAAGTTAAAGCAACACTCCACATTTTTGTAAATAAAACTCTCTAGAGTGAAATAGATGAGTTTTACCATTTTTGAATCCATTCAGCCCATTTCTGGGTCTGCTGTTAGCACTTTTTAACATAGCTTAGCATAAATCATTGAATCGGATTAGCCCAAATATTTTAGATTTTTTTTTTGTTTTTTGTTTTTTTAAACTTGACTCTTCTGTAGTTACAATTTGTACTAAGACTGACAGAAAATGAAAAGTTGTGATTTTCCAGGCTGATATGGATAGGAACTATACTCTCATTCTGGAGTAATAATCAAGGAGCTTTGCTGCTGTATCATGAGTGCAGCAGGTGCAGTGATATTACACAGGGCCTGAAAATAGTCTTCAGCTCGGTAACTTCCAACGTGGCCAGCACTGAGCCACTAATCTAATAATAAAATAGCTGGGGACTATTTTCAGGCGCTGCGTAATATCATTGTGCCTGCAGCACCCATGATACAGCAGCACTAAAAAAAAGCACCAAAAGTTACAGACACTCCCCAAGAGTTAAATAGATGAGTTTTACTGTTTTTGAATCCATTCAGCCAATCTCTGGGTCTGCTGTTAGCACTTTTAATGTAGCTTAGCATAAATCACTGAATCAGATTAGACCATTAGCATCTCGTTCGAAAAGGTTTTCAATATTTTTCCTATTTAAAACTTGACTACTTTAGGAAAGATCTCAATTAGAGGTCGGCTGTATATGGGGCCGACATTTGTCATAAAGTCAGGCATGTTCGTGGGCAGCCCGTGTTATTGGTGCGGTGGAACGTGCTGCTGCTGCATGTGAAGGACCCCAAGCCAAAGCTTTTGGAGGATTCAACAACAGTCCTGGAGATAACACTGCAGCGAGTCGAAGTTCATTTCAAATGTAGACATGCAGTATGTGCGCTTCATAATGGAAGTAACACTCGCTTTTCAGGCGCGTTCCCAGATGCCACAGAAGCGCAAGCTACAGAGCGCTTTGGAAAAAAGGAGAAAGCGGAGGCCCTCACATTGTCCACGTGTTTTTAGGTGCGACATATGAACAGTCCTTTACTCCGCTCCACTCACAGACAGCACCGCACTCTGAGACACAGTGAATGACATTTGTTCGGAAGCATGGTTTGATGCAGACATTAGACGGGTTTCCATCCAATTTTGCATTAATGACAATTCAGCTCAAGTATATGTGCATCTGTGTGTGTTTCCATCAACTGTGAAATGTGAATTATAATGGACATCAGCCTAATAAAGTGACGTGTTTCGACCAATGACTATATATACATCACACAGTTATTATCCTCATTAAACCTAACGTTAACCATCAAGAATGACAGCTGCATACAAGGCTGTGCAATGTGACTTTTTTTTTTTGGATTACTAAATTATGGCAATTTGGTTTGTAACTTGTAAGCAATCTGTTAACAACAAAAACAACATTAGTGAGTGGTTTTGGTTCTTTTTTATCTTTTGGTTCTGCACAACTATTATTTATTTTTTATAGACTTTATTATTATTTTTTTATATATTTATCAGTTGATTTTTATTTATAAAGTTGTATTTATTTTATTTAAATGTATATTTAAAATGTACATTTATGTTCCAACAAACTTGAAAAATTCTGCTTTTATGTATTTTTTTTTTATAGTACCTGTTTTATATATTTAATACTTGGTCAGTTTATTGATTTGTTTGATTAACTTTAGATAAATATTTTATTTTAATACTGTACAGTGCACAAAATTAAGATTCGAGAGATGGTTCAAATTAGTGTTTGATGGGGGCAACCGTGGCCTAAAGGTTAGGGAGTCTGACTTGTAACCGAAAGGCTGTGAGTTCAAGTCCCAGGTCTGGCAGGGGGAGTGAATGATTAGCGCTCTCTCCACCCTCAATACCACGACTGAGGTGAGACCCTTGAGCAAGGCACTGAACCCCCAAACTGCTCCCCGGGCGCCGCAGCGATAGCAATATGGCTGCCCACTGCTCCGGGTGTATGTTCACGGTGTGTGTGTTCACTACTGTGTGTGTGCACTTGGATGGGTTAAATGCAGAGCACAAATTCCTAGTATGAATCACCATACTTGGCCACACGTCACGTCACTTTCACTAAATGATGATGTTAAGTTTAGAAATGTTGTGAATCCACTTATTATTAATGTGTCATTTTAGCATACAAATGAAAGGGAAAATTTCATGATATCGGCCGTAAAAATTGGGCGAAAAAAAAAAATAACATATTGGCCTTCGGCTGACCCAACCTCTAAACATTGGCATTGGCATCAGTTATAGAAAAACCCATATTGGTCGATCTCTAGTCTCAATGGCTGTAACAGAGAGCTCAGATACAGTCCTTCACTACGTTGGAGAAAGTGTGTGTGGCCCAGACACACACACACACAAAAAAAAAAAAAAAAAATCACAGTTAATCCATTACAGAGAACACAGAGGACAAAGAAAAGCCCTCTGAGACCACCAATCTTGGGATGCAGGCCTTCGCCCCAACATTCAAGCCACATTGAATAACAGACTTCTCCACATGAGATAGATCCATAAGACATGACAGAAACACAAACAAACAGCCAACCATCAATCAACCGCTGACAAAACAGCAAAAGAAACACTAGAACTAGAAATATTCAGGGGCAAACAAGCTTAACAAGGTCATGAGCGCAGTGTCTGGGAAATGCATCACAGTACAGACGCAGCATACAGCAGTGTTGTGCATTGTGACCAGATGATGGGAAAAGTTATCTTAAAATGCAAATTCTGAATAAAATGCATTAAAAATAATTATTTTTGGCATTTTGATGTGCAATATTGTGCATTAGTCTAGTTGTGATTCGTCTCATGCTCTAAACACACCTCTTAAAGGGTACATAACATGCACAGTTTCGCCTAATCTCATGTTAATCCTGAGTACCTATAGAGTAGTAATGTATCCTTAATATCGCCAAAAAGTCTTTAGTTTTATTATATTTATGAAAGAAAATTACAGCTTTCCGATTTTCTCCGGAAAAAGCCGAACTTCTGGAGGCGTGCCGTAGGCGGAGCTAAATTCGACCATCAGATTAGGATTGCGAATAAAACAGACATTTGATGCTGTTTCACTTACCATCTGCAGTTGTGAATCATTACCGGGATCTTTTATAGCTGTAACCGCTCCGTCTTTCAGTATCAAACAATGTGCAAATCCAGCGTCAAACTGGTCCACGTAACGTTATATGAAACACACACTTGCTAAACTCCATTGCTGCCCCGGAAAAAGGAACTTTATCCACTGTTCACGTAACGCTGGGTTCTTCAGGAAGCTGAGCAACGTTATCTTTGCCTTAATACCATAGCCACACTTCTTTAGAGACATTCTTCCCGAATAAATCCTTTGCAGAGTGCAGCCGAATAAAGCACGTTGATGGCGCGCTCTTTCTCACGGTCTGGCCGACGTGATCTCGGGCGCCACGGACGCACTTTTCCGGGAAAAATGCTCAGAGCTCGTCATCACGTCATTAATGCCACGATCGAAAAAAATCAGCCGAAACTTGTACCAACCCGGTAGTAAGATTTTCGGCAAAGAAATTGTGTGTCATTTGTCCAAATTTTTTTTGTTTTTTCAAACTTAGGCCATGTTTAGCATGAGAATCCAACTCTTTAACACTGTAAACAACTCTGAATACACGAAACACCATTGTACCCCCCCTTTAAGCACAGAATAATGTAATTTTTTGTAATCGCGGCTTTGAATGTAACTGGTGTTAGTTTTTTGAAAATGTCAATGTAATGAGAAAGTAATGTGGTACTTTACTAGTTACTTAGAAAAAAAGTAATCTGATTACATTACTTGCATTACTTGTAATGTGTTTCCCCCAACACTGGTAATGAGACACAGCTAAAGAAGAAAATCACCCTGATCCAGCTTGTGTTTCCACCACCAACAGTACCCTTACTTCATATCCACCATAAAGACACACAATAGCCGTTTCTCAATATGACATAATGCACAACTCTGCCTCTTTCTGTTAAATGACGCTTTTAATGAATAATAGCAAATTATACAAATATAAGTACAAAGTATAAGAGGCTTATATAAGAGGAAATAAAGACAAAAAGCAAACAATTCAGTCAAATGTATGCTACAAAGTCAGTAAAGTTCAACACAAATATATAAAGTTAAACATATCTTCATGCTCACTTTGTGCTTTGTGACCAGGAACCAATAATAGATTCATGAGACCAACGATTGTCTGTTAGATAAACCCAAAACTAATGATATCTCATGTTTAATCACTACAGAGACGACAGATCCAGCAGCAAATGTCAGAAAGAGCACTAGTACTTCTGATACTAAAGTACTTTTATATCAGTGAGCATCTTTAACATTTACTTCAATCAGTTTCCATAAGAAGTTATTTTCATTCACTTCCGTGTAATGATTTGATAGGCTTTGTTATACTGACTGACTACAACCAGAAAATCTGATCTATTTCAAGTTTCAATGTTTCACAGCATCGTTAATGAAGAATCGGGAAAAAACACCAACCTCTTCTTTTCTTTCTTCTTCAGTATCTTCCTGCTTCACTCTGAAGAGTTCTGGATCACTCGTGTTCTCACTGTAATCTTCAATAAACTCTGTCTTTACAGGTTTCTGTTCTTCTGCTGCTCTGAATGCATGTCATCCTTGAAAACGATTCGTGGTTCTTTTTTGGAAAACGTCCAAATATTTTGTTTTGAAACATTAGTTTCGAAACGTGTCTCTTCCTTTTCTTCTTCTCGTGTTTTTGACAGTTTAGAGAAAAATAAAAGACCCTTTTCCGCCACCTACTGGTTTGGAGAGTGAAGCGCATTCAGTTTAGCACTTTTCTTCTTCTTCTTGTCTCTTTTTGGTCTTTACTGCCATCTGCTGGAGACTCGGACCAGAAACACTTTCATTTTCAGGAAACACTTCCCCGCCACAACAGAGACAAAAGCCTGGCTTATTTAACAGTCTTACATTTAGTTGGTTAAATTTTAAAGTCATAAAAGTCTTAAATTGTACAAGAAAGTCTTAATTACGATTAAGAGATCTTAAATTTTGGATACGGGACCAGAATTGTGATTATAGTTTGTGTGTCGATTAAATTTCAAAAGGCTCTGATTTCATTAAATAAACTTCCTAAAATTCAGACTTCAGTTGATTAGCCGCAGTGCAGTGCTTCATGTCTGATATGAAAACAATCGCGGTTCAAAAGCTAAATAGACTAAATGGAGATTGCTGACAGCCATCAAACACTCAAGTTCATGGCAGGCTTTTGTGTGTCTGCTAAATGTCTCAACAGCTGCAGCTGAGGCTCCCCATCAGAGGGGAAACAGTGCACAGCAACACTGTGTTGGAGGAGCTGACCCTGGTCCTGAACATTGCTGGGTAACCTGCCCTTGTGTCCCCCTCTGCCGCTGCTCTCCATGGTGCTGAAGATCACATGCTGCACTTCCTTTACAACTAATAGATGCCACTGGCACAACTTTAGTTAGTGGTGCTTGCCATAGGCAAAGCATCACTTGTATTATCTCACATACTACTTCTTCTTACTTCCGTACAAATTTCAGCGCGTAACTAGTCTCGCAGTTTTTGTCGCAGACCCACAAAACTGGCATCAAATCGTGCGGCCTATACAGGAATGGTGTGCTATGATTTTTATAAGCGATCGGGCGTACGGTGTTCGTACCCGGGGTCAAAAATCGCCCGAAAAATCCCATAGACTTAACATTGTGGCCAACTTTGACGGATTGTAGCGCCCAGCGAGAATTTCGTACAAACACGTGAATCACCACATTTGGAGCTGTGTGAGAACATACCCCGCAATGGGGTATAAGTTGTACCCCTGGGGTGCTAGAGTCCCCCAAAATTGCCCCATTGAGATATTATGGTGAGGGATGGCCCCATGAAACCTACTACTATTTTTCCCTACTATGGTAATTTACATAGGAATTTTGCATTGAACATAACTCTGCATCACAATGACATAGAGACTTAGGGGCAGGCTCATTTTACTCAGACAACCAATCATACTCTCAGAATCACTGTGAATCAGTCAAGCCACGCCCTAGCAACCATTTAGGGCACCCTAGCAACAGATCCCATAGACCCCATTATAAAATGCACAGATCAATATCTTTGGATCACAGGGTCATAGAGACATGGGGGTTGGCTTATTTGAATCGGGGCAGCAAACAGCCAATCATGGATCACCATAGACACACCTAGCCACACCCTAGCAACCATTATTGACCACCCTAGCAACCCAAACCCACACAGGCATATCTTCAGATCTAAATGTCATAGAGACATGGCGGTTGGTTTATATCATTCATACGGACAAGCAGCCTTTTAAGTATCATTATTGGCTGCTGTCAAGTCACTCCCTAGCAACCAAACAAAGTACCCTAGCAACCATTCAGCAAGACCTATATCTCTGCATCAGAATATCGTAGAGACATGGGAGTTGCTTCTTTTGACTCATGCTAGCAAAAAGGCTCTCAACACACATGCTAGCAGTGAATAGCTACATGCTAATAATGATTAGCTGACTGCTATAATGCACTACAAATCCTACCTAATTGTCAAAAGGGACTGCATAGTGCCGAGTTTTGCCACTGCAAGCACCACTCACATTTTCTTCAGGACGTCTAGATATTATCTGCTATTTACATTCAAACAAACACAATCCTTTCAGACTCAATCTAGCTTCCCTTCTATGTGCTGTTTCTAATCCATTCAAATTCATTCAAACTAACTTGATCATCATGCTAGAAACATGCTAGCTACTTGCTAATCATGCTAGAAACATGCTAGCTACTTGTTAATCATGCTAGAAACATATTAGCTACTTGCTAATCATGCTAGAATCATGCTAGTAACTTGCTAATCATGTTAAAATCAAGCTAGTAACTTCCTAATCATGCTAAAATCATGCTAGCTACTTGCTAATTAGGGATGGACGGATCGATCCTGAAGTATCGATATTGACGTGAGTATCGAAAGGATCAATGCTCAAACAAAAAATATTGACACTAAGGTGTATTTTATTTACCAGTGATTTAGTTTATTTTACAAAAAATAATGCGTACAATGTACTATGAATTGGACGAAACACATATGTTAATAAGTGTGTATGATATATAGTACTACTACTAAATGCATGTCGCACAGATGTTGTAAGACAGACCCAATCAATCACAGAGAGCATTCACTCACTTCAGTGCAATCAAACATTGCTGTGTTTCCCAAAAGAAAGCTGCTTTTGGAAACAGCAGCCCAGAACAATGCTAAAAACATTGCAAAAAACATATATGTTTGAGTTTATTTATATCATATATGAGTTATTTCACAATAAACAAACTGAAATTGCAGCCTGCATAGTTTGTGAATTACATGTTGAAATTAAAAGTTCACGTTGACCATGTTCTATTCTGTAATGTTAAGAAATCATTCATTGTCAGATTAAAAACACTGGCAGTTCCTTATGAAAATGAACCATGGTTTTTGTAGTATTCGTAGATTTGAATCATGTGTAAACAAAAAAAAAAAAAAGAACCATAAAGAAAAATATTGTTAGGATAAGTTACAATTTAGCCTGTTAATGCCTGTCAAAATGTGTTTCAAATATAAAGTTAAATGGTTATCATTACCCTTTTTACTCTTAGTAATTTAATAATTAAAAGTTTAGTTTAGAAGTATCATATCAGTATCGTCGATACTAGCCTTGAAGTATTGGTATCGTATCAAAAACAAAAAAAGTGGTATCGCCCATCCCTATTGCTAATCATGCTGGAATCATGCTAGTAACTTGCTAATCATGCTAAAATCATGCTAGTAACTTGCTAATCACGCTAGAATCATACTAGAATCATGTTAGTGATTTGCTAATCATGATAGCAACTGCATAGCAACACCCTAGCAACCACCCCAGTTACCCGAGCAACCACATAGCAACACCATAGGAACATGCTAATAACATGCTAATCATGCTAGTGACATGCTAGAAATGTGCTAGTAACATGCTAATCATGCTAAAGTCATGCTATCAACATGTTAACGATGTGTTAGACATGCTAGCAACATGCTAGCCATAATCATAAATGAAACTTTTAAAACTACTTTAAACTGAAAAAAACTCTTTAAGCTTTATAAACTTTTTAAACTTTTAAACTTTTTAAACTTTCTGGTCCGGTTGTCTCAAGTCAACTTATAGTTTGTCTCTGCAAACTTTTTTATCTAGTTTATTTATTAATATCGTCAGATGTCTGAAGTACTGTAGCTGCTCACTTAAACAATCTTACTCGTTTCAATCTGCTCAATCTTGGTGATGTCAGTGCCCTAAAAGATGTTATAATGGACTATTTGACATCCAGAGATGAAGGATTGGATGATGAATTACTAAGAGGAGTCTGATGACAGTCTGTTGTATGCACAGGTGCACTTTTCTAAATGTAAACTACAAGCTACACAGCATAACTTCACCATTTAGGTTCATTAACAATTACCCCATCAAGTTTGGGCAGACATGAGGAATTAGAAAAAACTATAAACCTAAATGTTTGAGTATCAGTTCAGTGCTGGCTTGCAAAAACTGAAATAACTTCTCATTCAACAACTGATTTGTTCATCTAATAATGTTTCTGTCTGAGAAATTCAGGAGAGTCACACTTAAAAGTTACTCCAGGGGGCGCCAGAATCCCACAAGCAGACATAATGTCTGTCTGTATAAAGACTTCAACCCTGGTTCAGTTTGAGTGGAAACTTCTGCTGGCCAGCAATACTGGAGAAAATCAGACTGAACTGATGGAGAACAACAGAAGATTCAGCTCCACCTTAAACAAAGTAAAGGAGATGATCTGTCTCATGATGGAGAAGACTACAATAGACTCAAATTAATATTCAGCACATCAGTGAAGACCAAAAACAAATTCTGAATTTATATTTTGCATATGGTTCTTCTCAAAGAAACATGCTGAATCATGATGAAGGTGGAGAAAACAATTATTCACATATTTTCCTAAATAAGAATTTGTCTCTGCATTGAAGTGAAAAACAGACTAATTCTGTAAATATGATCATTCAACGACATGTCACATGTTAAAATGGACTATTACAACATTTAAAAAACCTTCTGTAAAAAGTTGAATGTAATTATTATATTAATCAAGGTTAGAAAATGCCAATGTATTTACATTATAATAATCATTCATTGGTCATTAAAGCCATTTATCTTGCTCTTCTGACCACTGTATTTAAAGTTATATTTGAAGCATGCAGTACAATACATTGTGCAGATAAACTTAAAAGCTGCAAACAAATATCTATAACATCACTGATATGAAGATAAATCTTGCTGTAATCTGGCCTGTTATTAGTAGAGAGTATTTTATTCTAGTATTGTATTCATATTTCCTCTCGATGCTGTGAGTTCTTCCTCCCTGCAAAATAATTAACACAAAAGCATGTATTGAGCTCTCAGGAATCTGAATGAGATTGTGAATCATCAGATTGTGAGACGCTCAAGAACTCACCAGCTCTTCTCACACAGATGATCTGAAGAAGAATCACAGTAGGAGCAGCAAACACTGCAAACTCAACAATAATCACAATCACTGCAGTAAAAAAGTGTGTGGACAGATGAGAGACACAATCAAGAGAAAATAATTAAAAAGAATCATTACAATTCTTGCCAAAGCACAGCAGATTGACTGTTTCAGCATTAATGACCTGAATGTAAAGACTGTTGTACCTCTGAATGATGATCCAGCAGTTCAACTGACTCCTGGACCTGTGAACATGTCTGTTAGTTCAGTTCAAACATAATGAACATATAAACATAACATAATACTTCAGCTTCACAAAAAGACAAATATGTCCTGGACCTGTGTGCATTACATTAAAAGGGAGATTGAGGACTGTTGTAACAGAGTTTCTTGTAGTTTGACAGTCAGAAAGGAGCTGTGGTGATGTCTTCAATATCATCACATGTTTATGTTACAGGAGAAGAGGCATGTGAATGTGAGCAACATTGTAGAGAGAAAAAAAAAAAAGATTTTCAGGACATAGCTGTGTCTCTTGTTTAATTTGATACTTTGCATGCATGCTAACTTAAAGGTCCCATGGCATGAAAATTTCACTCTATGAGGTTTTTAAGCATTAATGTGAGTTTCCCTAGCCTGCATATGGTCCCCCAGTGGCTAGAAATGGCAATAGATGTAAACCGAGCTCTGGGTATCCTGAGTTGCCAAACGATGCTTTTGGGAAACGCACCCCTGGAATCTTCCCTGTATGTCGTCATACGTCTGATCTCCTTTTATGTCAAAAAAAATAAAATGAAAATTATCACATTTCCATATCTGTCCACATAAAACTTGCGTTACACACTCATTCTTTTATATTTCCTAAACACTTATGTATTTAATATTCTATATTTATTTACTAACCCTCATGTTGTTCTAAACCTTTATAAATATCTTTATTGTAGTGAACACAAAGGATGATAATTTGAAAAACATTCTGGGGCACCATTGATGTTATAGTATTTGTTTCCTATGAAAGTCAGTGGTGCCCTAAAACGGCCAGTTAACAATCTGTCTTCAAAATATCCTCCTTTGTGTTCATCAGAACAAAGAGATTTATACAGGTTTGGAACAACTTGAGGATGAGTAAATTAATATTTTTTTCAGCATGATGGATTTAATCATTGGATATACTAAAAGTCATTAAAGTATTCTTGGTACAAACAGATTCAGTATGCAATAAATGGACAATAAAATTGTTGATAAAACAACCAACTTTAATCAATGAGCTTTAAAAACAGCAAGAAATGTTCGAGACACATTGCTATAAACAGTGAATTGAATTGCATGAGTGCACCAGTAGGGGGCGTTAATGCTTTAATATGAAACACCTGCCATCCATCAGACTAGAATAGGATGTAAACTGATTATATATCATTGCAGAATAAACACCTTAATTGACCTTAAAAAAACTTTTTTGTACGCTAAAATATTATGCTAAAGTAATGGCTGGAGCTATTACTAATAAGCTGCAAGGAAATCTTCAAAATAACAGGAGAAAAAGACATTTAAGGAAGTTTTAGTGACTTCAAGAAATGCAGCATAAATATTATCACATGTGGGGGAAAAACAAACAAACTGATATATTTAACGTTTTGACATAGAATATTTGATGAATGGAAATCTCATTTGAACTGTCTTTTTCTACAAGAAACTGCTGACATACTGAAAGCAAAAGTAATTTCTGCCGCAATAAGAAAAAAAGGGAATTGGAAAATTCTTTACTTTATTATTATTATTTATTTATTTTACAGTGCTTTATTTTAAAACTTTTGACATACAAGTTCTGTTTGTTCACATACAAATATCTAATTCTTTAATGAATATCAGCATCTGGAGAAACGTCTCATTTGCTGCTGATATGATGAGCTCAAGCAGTGATCTGTATCATTAATGTTTATTTGTGGAGCTCTTGTTCTTATTCACAGAAGAGTAAAGCTAAACTCGTGGATCATTTTCTGTTCCTCTGATGGCAGCGTAAGTCACTGAATCATTATGATCCTGAAACAACAGCACATTATTATTATTATTATTATTATTATTATTAGCGCATGAGCTTGATTTATCTGAGACTGAGATGCAGAGCTCCATTTGAGCAGCATATAGATGAGAGAAGCTGCTGTGATTTTCTCTGAATAGGATGGACAGCAGTCACTAATGAAGAACAAGGGAATGAGCTTCTATCTACTCACAGTGAGTGATTTTACTGGCTTTTTACCAGAAGAAGAGACTTCAGAATAAGTCACATCATCTGTCTGCTCCTAAACATCAATGAAATCAAGTTTAATCCACAGATCAGACATATCTCTCACTGTAATATGTTCAATAACACAACAGTTTTCAGTAAATCACATTCTAGAACAGACAGTGAACTGAATGCTGAATGCTTTAGTTGACTCACATTGTCTCTTGCAGCAGCAGGAATGGACATGTTGATTGTTTCATACGTCCCTTTATCTTCATTCTCATCTTTGACCTTCAGACAACAAACCGTTAAAACTGAGAAAATAACACTTGAGCTTTAAAGACTGAAATCAGATCTAAATCACTGGCATTACTGAACTCACAGACGATCCATCAGTACCTCTTTTATTACCTGAAAAAAAAAAAAACATATCACATGTAAATATGAGTATTTATGATAAAACACACTTTCAAAACACTGGATGCTAATGACATTCAGATTTCAAAACCAAAATTCTAATTAATTATGTAAACAAATGTTGTTAGACTTGATAACTCTCTGAAACTGATACATACAATCTAAACTTGATGTCTTTGTTTGCTCTTCATTAAAGAGAGATCTGAAACTAATTTTCTAATTTTTAGAAAAGAGGACATCTGAAACTCACCAGCTCTTTTTCTCCAGATCAGACAGAGAACAACAAGAAGGAAAACAGCAAATGCAGAGACAGAAACAGAAATCACTAGAGGAGAAGAAGACATTGAAGAAGAGATGGTCACAGTCAGGGATTGATGACTATTAGAGTCAAAATGAAAGCATCATCAGTAACATCATCATGACTGATGTTCCTAGTGATTTTGTAGTTTTGTGATTCTGAGAGTTTGTGATGTGGACTGGATTCACTGCTGTTGTTGTTTTATCTTGAGCTGTAAAATATGCTTCAGATGCATCATCAAAAAAAAAAAAAACACCCTATAATTTTATGAAAAATAAATGCACTTATAATGTCAAATAATGAAAACACAGACACTTAAAATTGTACACTTCAATGTTTGTAGATATATTTCTCATGAGTTTTGGTTTATTTTTGTGACGCTTCATGAAGAGGATCGTGGGAATCACAACTAGTTTGTTTTCTTTATTTTACAAAAGTAGGATGTTCTGCTGTTATTGTTGAAGGTACACCTATAAAAAGACCCTTTGCTGTTTTTAAAGTTATTTTGACATAGCAGCCTCTTCATCTTTAAGCAAGTGTTAATTTTGATTTAGTGAAGTAGCCATGGTGTATAAAGGGCTCCTGGAGATAGGTAGACTTTTAGGTAGACCAGATGCATCCAGGAGGAGTATATCAACAAGTCATATAGTGTGATCAGACGGGAGTTTTGTTTTACTGTTGCCGGTAATTTGGATGTTCGTCTGTGTTTTGGTGTTCACAGTGTTAGTACATGACCCTAAAGTAAGTTTTCTTCTTTTGTTATGTATTTTCAAACATGTTTTAACTGTATTTTTATGAACCAGTAATATTGTCCTTTTGATGATTTGGAAAATTGCATTGTTCATTTAGGCATCTGGATTTAGTGATATCTATTACTACCAAAGTCATTTTATGTGACCAGACTCACAGTTATATCGTCTTCAATTGCATATCCGCTGCATATTTCAAGCTTTAACACTTATTTAGAAATGAGACTGAATGTTAGTGTGCTTAACTAAGAAGAGACTGACTCATTTTGTGAATGTCTATTTATTTTCATGTTGTTTTAGTTACAGTAGATTTAGTCAGTTAAAATCTTGGTCTTCTTTTCAATGAAATAGTGGTTATAAAGGCTAATTATGCATTCTTTATAATAACTTGTTTACCACATTCTTCATTTTTTCAAGCAGACGCATTTATTTATATAAACAAATGTAGATTAATGTATATTAGAGCATGATTTAGTCAAGATTCTGTGATTTTCTGTTTTTCTTTTGTTGCTTGATTAACATCAATGCCACAGACAGTAGCAAGTAGCAAGTAAATTGGGCTGCTGTCCCTTTAAAACCGAATGCACAAATGTAATGTACAGTGGCATAGTGGTATGGTGTATACATCTTATCATGGCAATATTAAGAAGATTTGGCATTTTTTTTATTAATTTTATATTCTTCTTATTATTAGGCCTATTACTCTTTTTATTAGGTTACTTTTCTTATTAAATTATAAATGAACTTGCCCCACAATAATTTCATAGGATCTGAGAGGATAATAAAAGATTAGTCTATTAGCTTATTCCTCACCAATAATGTAAAAGTTTTTTTTTTTTTTTGTACATTCATTTAAAATGATTAGCACTGCAGTCGTATATTAAAATTATGAACAGCTTTATGCCATTCACCGATTTTCAAAAACCTGTTTAATGCAAAACACGTTTATTCTCATGTTTTTCACTTTATAAACCACGAGAGAAATATAAAGGGAATATTTTAAGACAGTTATATCCCGTTATCAGCATTTGTTGAAGTAGATTCGACTGACAAAATGAGCCATTAATGCAGAGTTTCACTTTCTCTTTCTGTTTAATGAATTGACTGATATTAAGATGTTCACGGCCAGCTCTTGCGTGAGTTTCCAGGTTGCTTGTGTGATATTGATTGGCTCACATTCATGGTTTACAGGGTCGGCATCTATTCTGACATATCATATTTTGTCCAGTCCATTATTATGATTATCTCTGCGATTTCAAAAGGGAATCCCGCTTTTGTCACTCACAAAACAGTGTGTTAATCATGTTGTTCCTCTTAGCAGCAAGAAAAACTAAACTTTTATTAAAATTCTGAATGGATTAAAGAAAGAGCGCTCCCTAAAGCTGTCACTCATTTCAGTTTTTTTTTGCATCTCAGAAAATTGCGTTATTAGCTAATGAAGGAATCTCTCTCTAAACTGCACAATAAATCTCATATTTACATTGTGTCTACACACTTTGTTATAATGAGAGGATTAGTTTGCAGCAACAAAAAGTCTGGTGTTTTGAGCGGTGAGTGGATTCTGACTGATTCACACAAACACAGATATGCGCTGGAGTCTGCCGCTTACTTTCATTTTTGTTGATAATGTTTATTTTGTTAAGGTCTCAGGGTTTAAAACTGTTCTAGCATACAGTAACATACGGATTAATTTATTACCATGAATTAAACTGAGAAATTAACTTATTTAAAGTGAATTTGACATCAACTTTAGCTATTTTTATTAAGTCCAGTAATGTACAAACATGACTAAATTAGCAATTTCAAATAAAAAAATACCATAAATACCCAAATTCTACACAACTATAGCATATTATATATATATATATATATATATATATATATATATATATATGAATGTGTTATCCTGTGACAAAAAATAAATAAATAAATCTCAGATCTCTGGAACTCTAGACATTGTTATGATGCTATTTTAAACTCTTAGACTAGGATTTCTAGACTAGGACAACTTGGTTTACTTCATCTAGATCTTTTTATTTGCTCATAATTTATTACATCACATTACCTCTGTCTTTTTCTTCTCCTTCTTGTCCTCCTTCTCCTCCTCCTCCTCCGTCTTCTCCTTCTTCTCCTTCTCCTCCTCCGTCTTCTCCTCCTCCTTCTCCTGGGGGTATGAGTTTGTATAAAATGTGTGTAAAAGTGATTAACAAAGGAACATTAGAACGTGTGGAAACGCCCTGGAGAGACCATTTAAGTGTTGATTGTTAATTTTCACAAGCCACCATTGACTAAGAAAGTTGGTCCTGAATCCAACTGTAGAAGATAAATGTCCTTGTTCTGACAGACAGACAGTTTTATGCACTGTGGGAGACTAGGATCTCTTTTTATTCAATTAGGAGTTTTATTTTCTGCTGTGGATGAAATGTTTTCAATGATTGAATGAATTAGTTTGCAGTGAGAGACGCACAGATGCACAGCAGGCACACATACAACTGTCATCTCTGTCTTTCGTCCTCTCTCTCTGTCTTTCTCTCGATCAATGGATAATTGACCTTATGCACGGAGCGTTTTTTAGAACTTCCGCATAATGATAAGCAGCTCGTAAACTTCCGGTCAGACTCATTTTATATGTGCTATATATAGATAGAGACTCTTGAGACTGCTCTCCTGCCTCGTTTTTATCAGAAACTGAGAAAAATAATAATTGCAACATTGTAAATAATGATAGGGGCATGAGCATCCAGTTTCACATTATTTAACAATATAATATAAATGCGGAGCCTGGTCCAGGAGAGTAATAGTTGTACATTTAAATGCTGACACTATCATAACGTGTTTAGGCTTACGTTAGCGATGCTTCTCTTTAACGACATCTTAATAGTTTTCTTGATCATCAATAACTTGCCTTCATAGTCATGAACACAAATATTACATTATTTTAAAACTTTTATTAATTTTCCACTCCACAGCTGTGCGCTGTGCAATAAAATTCACTTCAAAGATTCACTTTTCATTCATAAACACGACATGGAAAAAAGGTAGTTTAACGGAAATCAACGAATTTTTAAGATCGATATGAAATTACCCTTATAACCAAAAGATGGCAGCAGAGGATTAGTTATTGGCTGCAGCTGCCATTTAAACTCCTCATTCTTGCTTTTCGATTCATTATTGGTTTAACAAATGTTCGTACTTTTACCGCACTACAAATTGAAAAACTTAACTATTAATCACATAGTAAATAAATAATGCATTCAATATGAATCAATATGATTTGAAATATTTTAGATACAATTTGATTAACTACATCTTTTATCTACATCGTTTTCTCTTGAATTGTAAAAGCTATTAAATAGCCTATATTCAACCAACACAAACTTGTTACTGCTGTAGTTTTGTTTCTCTGAATTTAGTCTGAATCATTGAATGCACAGCTCTGTTTCTGACATCGGCTTTATTTAGCGGATTTAATAATGTAATTTTTTTAAACTAGTGTTTGTCATTCTTGAAATGGTATACATGGACGTTTGGTCCTCTTAGACAAAAAAAAAAAAACTTTGGGGACAGTCCTATTATGGCTCAGTACAGCTGACCGGAAATGATTGAGCTGGCTTATCTAAACAAGGAAGTATTCCGTGCATATGGTCTATTGATTGAAATAAATGCTATATTCCATTCAAATAAATGTGATCTTACTGCACTATTTCATCTCTGTGTCTAATTTTAATCTGGCAGAATGATGGAGCTGATGAGCTGTAACTGACAAAAATAACAATTATTTACCCATTTGGTCAAATATTGCACTGTAAAGAGCAATACTACACACTTTGCTCTTACTGCTGGAATGTGCAATAAGTGAAGATCGGCCACCAGCTGCGCAAATATAGCCATGAAACCTCCAACACTATATTGGCCAGTGTTTCAGTTTCATTGTCCAACCCCTGTATTTCTGTCTGAGTTAGTTTATTTGGTATGTGTCAAAGGTATTAAACACGGCAATGTGCAGTGTCCTTAACACACACTAAATCCACTGGAAATCTTGAAAACCGCTCCGGAGCAGTATTCAAGGCTTAGTGTATCCTATAATGCATTATGTTCTGGAAACAACTTGTGAGACTTTTTGGCAAGATCTCGTGTGATGTCACCAAAACCTTTCCACTGTAATTTAAATTAATACAATACTTAGATATTACATCTAATTTAGGAGAAACACAAAGTGTTGCACATTTTATTGGTGCAAAGACGAGTAGTGGTGATATTTATTTTGTACAACATTTGCAACTGCTTTTTATCACTTAATTATGAGCACCACCAATTAAACTGATTAATCTGTTATAGGGACTATTGAGCAGACACTTAGAAGTTGATTTTAAAATGCAAAGTATTGAAAATAAAGCTCTGAAATTTTTTTTTTTTTTTAAACAACCCTATAAGCGTGTCCCATCAGGTAATGAAAAGTTCGACACACACTTGAGGTCTTCATCCTCATTTCAACACAAAAACAGGAAATGTGTCATAGAAGTAGTTAAGTGGGCAAGTGCAAAGACCGCAAGTGTGGGTATTTGGACAAGGCATCTGTTTGGATTACCCTTCTGCCTTGCGTTTACTCGCCAAAACATGGAGGAGAGCAGTGAACAGGCAAAAAAAAAATAAAATAACAAAATCTGATCTGAGCAGAAAATTGGAAATGAGCATTTGCAGCAGAGCTTTGAGTTTCTCTTCTGTCAGACTGAAAGAAGCTTTAGTATCCTCTGTTTGTTCTGCTTCAATGATACTAACAGTCCTTAATGTTACTGACATTATGAGGATCTAAAATGATTGATGAGATTGTTTTCTCACCTGAAATCTTGACAGTATATGTGACTGAGGTCTTGACTTGATCTCCTTGAGTAACTTCACATCTCCACTCTCTGTTGTCATCTTCATTCAGGAGTGTTGTATTCAGAGTGAAGATGCAGAGTCTTGATGTTGATACGTTATATCCAGAGTCTGATATCGTCAGATTAACACCAGTCTGATTCACCCACAACAGATTAATTCCCCCAGATTTATTCAAATCACCACAAGAGACTCCAGCAGATGAATATGAATATAACTGACAGGAGAGAGACACAGAGCTGCCTGCACTGATCTCAGTCTGTGAGGATGATGAAGAGACTGAAACACAAAATAACACACAAATCACACACTTTTCAATCATCATGAGAGTTTAAATTAAGCCCCTTTTAAATTAACCACACAATCATAAAATTACCATGAAGAACATGCAGATTAACACGTGCATATAATCCTTGTTGTGGTTTGTGTTCATTCACATATTGTTGGCAGGTGTAAGATCCATAATCTTCTTTTGTGATGTTCTTGATGTTCAGAGAGCAGTCAGACCCCAGACTCAGTCTCTCATGACTCTCTGTGTCTTTCTTCTTGTTCCCTTTAGCAATCAGTTCAACTGCTGCTGAATTGTTATAATATATCCATGTAGTTGATCTGCAGTCATGAAGAGCATTATTACAGGGCAGACTGACATTTTCACCAGAACTGATGAACACAAGAACATCATCCACTCCACTGATACCTGAAACACAAGAACATTTGAGTGATCATTATGATATATCTATATGAAACTTTTGTTTTGCATATATACATTTTATATCAACTTCTGTATGCAGATATAAACTGAACTCTTTGACAGGAGTGTAAAGAGCATGTAGAAATGTGTTACCTGTGAGAAGTGAAGAGAGAAAGATCAGTCCCAGCAGACACAAATGACACTCATCAGCCATTTTCTCTTTCTGTCAGTCTTCCTCTTCATTATATGCTCACAACTCTCTCTTTAAATACTATCAGCTCTTCCTGTGTTTAACTTCCTCTGATCTGATTGGCTGAGTGTCTAAATGCTGCTATTTAGTGACACAATGCCAGTCATAATGGAAAAGTAGAAGAACTGAGATCAGTTCAGTCTGTTTTAATTTTGGAAACAACTCAGTCAGTTAAATCTTCCGTCGAGAGCTGAGCTCTGACTGTTACTGCTGTTGAGATGAGCTCAGTTTCTTCTATATTTCCTATGAACTGCTTAACCACAACCAGCCCCACCTCCTCACTAAGATAAATGTTGTTTGTCTTTTCCTCAGAGTTGATCTTAGATTTGGTTCTGAATCATTTTAAAGCTAAGACTCCAACGTAGATTTTATTTTATTCATTTTTTTTAATCTTTTGTTCATCATTTGTCTGTTTGTGTTGTGGTTTGTGTGGCTAGTGTTTTCAGAAGCTGACTCTGTGAACTCAGTTATTTTGACCACTGCTTTAACCCACACAGATCTGAGATCAGCTCTAAACCCAGTTTGGACTGATAGCTGTGAATTTTCACACATTCAGGTCACAGTTCATCCTCTTTTTTAACTGTTTTCTACAACTGAAACTCAACTTTTCCCTTTGTGTAAATGTTAGCTGCAATCCATTTACAAGCTCTCTGTTTCATTGGTGCAGTTTATGTAAAGTCTTTATTTCAGTGTTTTCGCGTAAAGCCAACATTTTCTCACTCCAAACTCGTCACATATTGACACTTGGTCAGGGCTCTTTGGCGTCACTTCTTGATGCTCATGGTACCCCTTCAGCGTCTTTTTTTTCGACGTGCAGCGTCCTCCAGTGCTTTAAATAAGAAATGCTTGGCGTGCTGACACAAAAGGCGCTAAAAATTGTGTTGTCATTATTTAAATTATATATTGGGTAATAATATTGTTATTATTGCATATATGTTGGGGGGTGTTTTTTTTTCAGTGCAAACAGTCACAATAGTTTTACTTATTTTACACCATTTACACATGTAACTCAACCCCTGCCCCTAAACCTAAGCATTAGTCAACAAAACATAAGATATAACAGGCAGATACAACTATAAAAAGTTAAGTGCAGCATTATCTTCCATGTGTGGGTTGTGCTCCAGTGCGGATGAATCTAATGTTTCAGTAGCTGTCAGTCACCGCACCTTTGAGGATATTCACTGTACTTAGGAATCACAGATTAATAGATTCAAATATATGGCCCAAATAAGAATTTTAATTGGATATTGTCATCTAAGAATAAGTAACAAAACTTTTGTTCTGACCAACTGAGGAAAAACACTACAGGTGTTTAAATCTAACAATCGGTTATTATCTCATATCTCATCAAACTAGCAAGTTATTATTACTGTAATACTGTTCTTATTGTTCATGTTAAGCGCATCAGCACTGCATATCTATGTGTGTGTAGTGTGTAGGCCTATTAGCGTTTCTGTTTCTGTACAGTCTAATCTCTGATTGACATAAAATTCAAATTTCACATGAAGAAATTCTTTTAGCCGAAAAAGCAAATCGTTCCTCCTTAGGACTGGTTCTCTTTAAAATACTAAACTTGTGTAAACCCACGCAGGCTATCTGCAATCAAATGCATAAATGCATAAATACATAAAATGCTTATATTCCAAGGCAAATGTATTTGTGAGAAGAACAGATGCAATCGTCGTCTACATCCACTGTCCTGTATGCTGCATTTCAGGACCGCATTTCTGGGACTGCATTTCTAGGACCCTAGTTTTGGAGGACCGACCCACCAAGGCAGTATTTCCACCCAGTTTTAACTGCATTAGAGTTTTTTTTTTTTTTTTAGTTTTATTACACCCAAATACTACTTTCTTTATTGCAATTAAACTTGGTTCCTAGGAATGTTGAGAAATGATTGGGTCCAAGTAGCATAATATAACAACTCAAGTAAAATAAACAAGGAATCACAGACAAGGATGACTCTGGGGGTAGATTTATATTTATATATTGGACTTTAGTGTGGATCAGGAGGGGGGGCAGGGGTGGATATATATATTGCCGGTCCTCTAATTCGGTAATTCGGTAGGTGGCACTGTCATCAAAAACCTAGGGTCCTAGAAATGCAGTCCTGAAAATGCAGCCTCAGGTTTTGAACTCGAACCTGAACTCGAGAGATGAACTAATCAATTTTCTTTCCAGCTCAGACTGCGTTTCTTAAGCTTATGGGACTGTCTTGTGATTAACAAACGACTCAAACCCAAAAAATTTCCATCATTACAGTCCGTCTGTGTGCAAATTCAAAAAATGCGGCCAGAAGAAGCAAGCCTTGGTTGTGAAATGCCATTGGCTCTTGTGTGTTTTGTGACCGATTGTGTCACATTAAAGTTCGGGAGTATCTTTTTGAATGAGATGTGAGCACGTTAATGGAGCGGGAATTATTTTCAGCTATTAAAACATGTTTTTTTGCATAAAGAGAGCATATGGCTTCAGAAGACTTGTGTTTGTAATGCTTTTATACTGCTTGTTTATTGTCAGTTTTTGCAATAAACCCCTGTGTGTGTACTTATATTTGCCTGTTATGTGTTTTATATTGTTCAGAATTGGGTAGGTTTAGGGTTGGGTTGGGGTTAGGTGCTCCAAAGTACACATTTATATTAAATTATTTCTATTTTTTACAAATGCATGCAATCCATTAAATTAAGACAAACAACTGACAACTATGAAGGACCCTGCACATAGAAAAATGGTTCTAAAAGTGACGCCAAGGGGTCCTGACCAAGAGTCAGTATGTGACGAGATGGGAGTGAGAATGTGTTGGTAAAGCAGGGTTTCTTATCCAAACAACTGATTTCCAATGACCAGTGTTTCCCAAACCAGTTCCTGGAGTCTCCTCAACAATGTTTCTATCACTGGAGTCTCTATTGATGAACTGATGACTGAATCAGGTGTGTTTGATTAGAGAGAGATACAATGGCCATCTTATGTGATCTTGCATCTATCCAGCATTGGTCAAACGCTTTGGAGAGTTGAGCTAAAACACATCAAGATCTGACACAGAAAGGGCCAGATGTAGGAGCGTTCATGATAAAATCACACAATGTTTTTGGTGGAGATGTGGATGAGCTGCAGGCCTTACATCTGTTTCTTTAAAAGGTCAACTGTCAGCTCTGACTCTGACAACACTGAGACAAGTGTGAACACAAGATGCACGAATGAGGAACTTGTAAGTTTCCACACGTTCAAGGCTGTAAATGTGTCTCATCATGTAATGGAGACCATCAGAAGGTAGAGGTGTTTCATGAACACTTTTTAATTTCTCTGACTGACAGCATTGAGTGCAGCTGGATGAGGACAGAGTTATTTCTGCTGCAGCTGCTCTAAATCTAAGACCAGCTCATCCTATATGAGGATCACAAACTTCTCAATACTCAAGACTCTCACAACCAGACCCACGTTCTTCAATGAATGCCACAAGTTTAAGTGTCATACTTCCATGAGTGAACATATACAGATCATTTATTTGCTGCATTTCTGCAAATGATTATGATAATAGTGATTATGTGATCATCATATTCATATGAAGTTTTACAGCGATGTTTTGCATCTATTCCAGAGTCAAGACCTTCTTTCAATCTTGAGATGTTGACAGCCGTTCTTCACTTTCATCACTAAAATAGTGTATTATTTATAGCAGTTGTAGTGTTTCAGAGTGTGATCTCACTGTTGAGGAGTGGAAACATGCTATTGCTGAGTGTGAGAGCTCAGTTCATTTGACCGCAGAAGAGCAGAGATCATCTCTAAAACCAAGTTTAAACTGATGATGCTGTGAATATGAATCAACAAAAAACAACTTCTGCTAGAATATTTTCAAGAGTGTGTTTGTGTGTCAGTATCACAGTCACAGTGTTACTAGTCTCATCTTCAGACAGCATTAACACACACACTGTTGGATATATATAGCGGCTGGAGATGACATCAGTTCAATCTGATTGGCTGCTCACTAAATGCAGCTTCTATTGGTCTGTTTGTGTCTGAATGGGCGGGACTTGGCCTGAATTAGATCAGACAGCATTAGCCTTTGCCTGTATAGTGTTTACTATATTGTTATATTGTATTAACACACAGTGTGAGTAAGTATCTTTATTCTCAAACAAACTTTGAGTTTTACATTTTTACATTCAATTTTTTGGGGCAAATATTTATTCTAAACCCAATAAATCTGCCATTACAACCCAGCTGTGAGAAAAGGTGAAGTGTGTGGAAGTCATTAGTTTATCAAAATGAATTTCTGAATTAACCACAATAAAGTTATGTGAATTATTATGAACATTAATAATTTCATTATTTGTTCATCTTTTGCTTTGTTTCACAGTTGATCACATCCTCACATTAGCAGCTCATGAAGGGGAATCACCAAATGTGTGTCACAAACTTAGACTGAGGTCAGCCAGATGCAGAACCCAAGAGCAGTTTAATATCTTCAAAGTGAAACTAATAGAAAACAAACAAAGGTTTAGCATGACCTGAGAAAACATGAAGCTAACATGACAATAGACTCACCAACAGCAGCTACATAACACACAACAAAGAAGCAGATACTAAACTAGGAAACACATGATAGAAAGCAACCAATGAACAAACAGAACTGAAACCACATGACAGGACAATGAACCAATGAGAACATGACATGGACTAAAGGAAGACAGAGCAGGAACACATGAGAGCAAGGAAGACACATGGCTACAGCAAATTACAAAATAAAAGACATGAGCCAAAACACACTCAGAAACATCTCTGCAAAGGTGAAATATTAAACACAACTGCAGAGCTTTTATTAAGAATATTAGTAGCAATCACCCACAATAATAATAATTAAAAAAAAAATTATAGATTATTGTTGTTGTCAACCTACCAAAGATAATGATGGTGTTTCAAATCCATGAGGAAATTTGAGAGCGACACAATGATTGTAATCCTGTAAAGGCAATCCATAATCACAGTTGAGCAGAAACTCAAAAAGTTCTCAACAGGACTTGACTTGAGCAGCAGTTAACGTGAGCTCACCGAAACACTTTCCCTCTACCAAACAAACGCACTACTTCTTCTTCTTCTTCTTGGTTTTATGGCGAGTTACAATCAGTGCTCATATCGCCACCTACTGTGCTGTAATGCAATCAGGGTTTTCTGTATTTAGTTGATGATGTTCTTCTCAACTCTGAAGCATCAGAATCCAGGTTTCGGTTGGTGCTGTGTGTTCAGCTCCTCTGTCCTCCACACTGAACCCCTTAAACTCAGAGCTGAAACACTACCACTGTTATATTATATTCGCTCATCTAGTCCTGTTCTGTATAAATAATTCAATAGAAGCCTATATCTATTCTATCACTATTACATTCACAGCCCAATAAGTATCCCACATCTTTACTCTTACCTTTATCCTTTAAATATACTATTAGTTCCTTCCTATCCTCACTATACTTTACACATTCAAATATTACATGCTCAACTGTTTCTTTCACACCACAAAATCCACATAAGCCATTATCATGTGCACTGATTAAAAATAATGAATCATTGAGCCCAGAATGACCCAGTCTTAATCTAGTTCATATGCCCTCTTCCTTCCTCTCACAATCATTTCAGTATTTACCTGCTTTAGATACAGATGTCTTCCCTCAGAATCTGAATCCCATGCTCCTTGCCATTCTCTTGTAATATTCCTTTTAATAATACTTTTAATTTCCCCTTTCCTTAATGAAATATTGAAATCAATGTCCTTTCTTTTAGTGGCATTTTTATCCAGCTCACCATTTCATCCCCAACTACCCCTATACAGACTGAACCCAACAGAATCCTATTAACATTATAATATTTGAATTTGCCATATTAACATCAATATTTCACTCATTAGGTCTTCTCTAGATGACTGATGTCTGGATAATGATGTTAGGACAGAAGCAGAGTCTGTCATCACTTCCTCTACCCACATAAGTCCCACTATGATAGCAACCATTTCAACAGAATATATTGATCATTCAGATGATAATCTTTTACTTATGAATATATCCAAGTCACAGACATATATTCCTACTCCTGTCAACCCTTTATCTGGCTCCTTAGATCCATCTGTGTATATTTGTGTAACTGACTTATTCTATGGGAGCTGAGTTTGGTGACTAAATAAAACTTACAGCAGCCATATCTGTCCAACTTTGCATGTATACATACTAAGATTTAACAGTTAATTCCTTAAGCTCAATACACTTAGGCTCTATGTTATGTAATTTATAGGTCTACTTTATTACTCTACAAAAAAATGGCGGCCACAAACCCAGAAAACAGAATCTCAAAGCTGAGCTATAAACCACTGTCTAATCAGCACCATGGACAGCAGCAGAGATTTGAACACAGCACATATTTGTGGATTCACAGTTATGAGACATGGACAAGGCTGCAAATATATGTTTAACATATTTGATGTTTTGGGAGCACAGCTCAGAGAGAAGAGAGAAGAGAGCTTCCAATGAGCTCATGAACTGAACGAGCTTAAAGAAGAAACACTGATGAGCAGAAACACACACACACACTTCTTGAGACAACATCAACAAAAACAGCAGTGTTACATTATGAGATGCAAAAGATATTTATACAGGTTTGGTGAGTAAATGACATAATTTGTGGGTGAACGATCCCTTTAAGAAATGCTATTGATGATGGATTTTAATCACTGCTTGGATATAACAAAAGACATTAAAGTATTCTTTGTACAAACAGATTCAATGGGCAATAAACGGACAATAAAAGATGTTCATAAAAAATAAGTTTAATCAATGAGCTTAAAAACAGAGACAGGGACAGGAAACGATCGAGACAAATCGCTATAAACAATGAATTGAATTGCATGAGTGCACCAGTAGGGGGCGATAATGCTTTAATATGAAACACCTGCCATCCATCCGACTAGAATAGCATACGTTTGATTTAAAACACTTAATTACAGTAATGAAGATTCTAAACACCTCAATTGACCTAAAACAACTTTTTTTTTCTATGGTAAATATGCAGCTGCTACTAATAAACTGCAAGTAAATCTTTAAAATAACAGGAGAAAACATAAATGTAATGAAGTTATAGTGACTTCAGGAAATGCAGCATAACTGATTAATATTGTCCTAATAAAAACTGTCACATGTGGGAAAAATAAATAACTGATATAATTTTTTTGACATACAGAATATTTAATGGAAATTTCATTTGAACTGTCTACCTGATGTCTTTTTCTGCAAGAAACAGCCGATATAAAGCAAAAAGCAAAAGTCATTTTTACTGCAGTAAGAATTTTTTATTTTTTTTTTAACAGCACTTTGCTTTAAAATATTTGACATACAAGTTTTGTTTGTTTACATACAAATATCTAATTCATCCAAACAGTAAAGATGTGAATATCAGCATCTGGAGAAACGTCCCATTTGCTGCTGATATGATGAGCTCAAGCAGTGATCTGTATCATTAATGTTTATTTGTGGAGCTCTTGTTCTTGTTCACAGAGGAGTAAAGCTCAACTCGTGGATCATTTTCTGTTCCTCTGATGGCAGCGTAAGTCACTGAATCATTATGATCCTGAAACAACAGCACATTATTATTATTATTATTATTATTATTATTATTTTTATTATTAGCACATGAGCTTCTATCTACTCACAGTCAGTGATTTTACTTTCTTTTTGCCAGAAGAAGAGACTTCAGAGTAAGTCACATCATCTGTCTGCTCCTAAACATCAATGAAATCAAGTTTAATCCACAGATCAGACATATCTCTCACTGTAATATGTTCAATAACACAACAGTTTTCAGTAAATCACATTCTAGAACAGACAGTGAACTGAATGCTGAATGCTTTAGTTGACTCACATTGTCTCTTGCAGCAGCAGGAATGGACATGTTGATTGTTTCATACGTCCCTTTATCTTCATTCTCATCTTTGACCTTCAGACAACAAACCGTTAAAACTGTGAAAATAACACTTGAGCTTTAAAGACTGAAATCAGATCTAAATCACTGGCATTACTGAACTCACCGATGATCCTCCAGTCCCTCTTTTATTACCTGAAAAAAAACATATCTCATGTAAATATGAGTATTTATGATAAAACACACTTTTAAAACACTGGATGCTAATAATGCTAATGATATTCAGATTTCAAAACCAAAATTCAAATGAATTATAGAAATGAATGCTGTTTGACTTGATAACTCTCTGAAACTGACATACAATCTAAACTCGATGTGTTTGTTTGCTCTTCATTAAAGAGAGATCTGAAACTAATTTTTAGAAAAGAGGACATCTCAAAACTCACCAGCTCTTTTTCTCCAGATCAGACAGAAAACAACAAGAAGGAAAACAGCAAATGCAGCGACAGAAACAGAAATCACTAGAGGAGAAGAAGACACTGAAGAAGAGATGGTCACAGTCAGGGATTGATGACTATTAGAGTCTAAATGAAAGCATCATCAGTAACATCATCATGACTGAATCAGTAGCACCTTGATCTTCAGAAATACCTGCTGGTTGTGTTTCTCTGTGATTCTGAGAGTTTGTGATGTGGACTGGATTCACTGCTGTTGTTGAATCAGCTTGAGCTGTAAAACATGAATATTAGTTCAGATTAATCAAACTGTAGAATTTTATTTTAAATAAAATCATATTTTATTTAGTTAAACAAGATAACTCTAGCATTATGCAAAGCACTGATGTGAGAAAGACAGTGATGATGTACCTTTAGTTTGTGGTGATTTTGTAGTTGAGGGATTCTTAGGGTTTGTGGTGTGGACTGGATTCACTGCTGTTGTTGTTTTATCTTGAGCTGTAAAACATGGATTAGTTCAGATGCATCATACACTTTGAAAAGCCCTCTTTTACAGTATGTATGCAAGTCTTGACTCTTCTCAAGCTAAACAAATAATAATACTAATAATATGTTTGTAGATATTTAGAAAACATGTTGTGTTTATATAACTGTTTCTCTGAAATCTAAAGCTAGAGCCAGTAATTCTACTCTGAAAAGTGCGTCTCGGGCAGATTTCGGGACAGGATTGCAGTACTCATTTCAACCGCTAGCTGGCAATATTACATACTGCACCTTTAAATGTGATGGCCATACTAAATAAATACATTAATTAATAAATAAAAAAAAATAATAAGGTTGTCCATGGTCAACATGACATGAGGTGCAGTTACCAGTGTGACACTAAAACAGGTATTAATGGGTACCTTCTAATAATGAAACTATTTAAAGTAAACTCTTTAAAGTTGCTGTATATGTTCACAAGTGATTGCTGCTTCTGGAAACCTGTGTGATTTCAACAAATTAAACAAATTGCACCTGTTATGTTTTGAGCCCAGACTAACTCAGATAGACAGAAATATACGCCCTTAACATTGCACAAGGCTTACCTTTTTATGTGTTTTGTAATAATTTTACACAACTTTTAATGTATGCAATGATATAAATCCATTAAACAGCAAAACCATTTGGTCTAAAGGTATCAAATCAACTGTAAAATATGCAGAATAATATTCCCTAAAATGCACAAAGCTTGTTTATTTATTTATTTTTCTTATTATTATTTTATTGTTTTTTATATATGGTACTGACACCATTTAATATTTTAAACTGAAACTGTATACTGTACCGACTTAAACTGATTAAACTCTGCCACTGTTTGAGATAAAGCTATCAAACTAAATGAAAAAAATCTCTGAATATTATTCCCTATAATGCACTTGAACATTATTATTATTATTTTATTATTTATTTTTTTTCCAGTCCTGGAACCCCTAATATTCTTGAACACAACTTCAGCTAAATGAATCAAACCAGCTGTGAATTACTCTGAATATTATTCTGGCTGATGCAAGGCTTATTTGTCCTGATTATTAAATGTACAGATATATTATTTTGCAGTTCAGAATCAGAAATACAATGAACTTTGTCAAATGTGTTTTAAAAAAAAGACAGGGAAATTGACTTCAAGTGCAGAACAATGTAAAATGTGCCAACATACTGTAAGTAAATAATAATAAAAAGATATAATAATAATAATAATAATAATAATAACAACATTACACAAAAATAAAACCATAGTATGGGAGGTAAATATTGAAAGTACACAATAGGCATGGTTATGAATATAACACTAATATGGATTAGAAAATGCAAAGCTTTTGAAGGCCATCTGAAATTTTCTTTTCAAATTAATATTAGTATACCTTGTATGTCTGACAAAGGCTTCTTGCTGAAACATTGGTTAATTAAATAAAGTCATTTATTTGCAAGTGAATGTGCAGTTGTATGTCATCTCCACACAAATATCAGTTAAATATATTGAACATTTTATTTTGGGTTGATTTTAAAATAGACATACAAATAGACAATCTGTTGAAGTTTTATATTCACAAGTAAAAAAAAAAAAAAAGGAAACCATCATATATGACATTTTGTAACACTGATCCTAAATATATAATTTGAAACTCTTTCTAATATGAAATCACAAAATAAAAAAAAAACTTACAAAACAATAAAAAAAAAAAAAAAAAACTTTTTTAAACGTATGTAACTGTCCTGATATTATAATAGCACTTTTTTATCCTGGTATTTTTTATTTTAATTTATGTTAATATATTTTTTTTAATATACATGTTTGTTATGTTTTGTTGTTATTCTTCTGTTTTCCATGTATGACTGTATGATATTGCTCTGTATTTGCATGTGATGGAAGTAGTTTGTACCATTTACAGTAAATAAGGTACACAAATTAATTTTTACTTTTGCACCATACCACCCCAGTGACAGCATTGAACCCTTTTTTCTGAGATTATACATTTATATTCAGCTCTTTCATTTTTATGGCAAAGAAAATAAAATACTGATTGTCATTAATGTGAAAGTACTGTACCTAAACATAAGCGAGTGATACTGATGCTTATGGCTTTCCATTTTCAACTCTTCATATGCTTTTAATGTAGAAAAATACTATTAGCATAATCTGGTAAATTAGCCCTGTGTATCATAAGGAATAATATTTTCCATAATTTACATTTGGTTTGATAACTTTATCTCAAACGGTGGCAGAGGTTAATGAATTTAAGTGGGTTTAATATAATAAAACATCACAAATATGGATTCAGTGCCACATATAAAATAAATATTAAAAAAAAATGTTCTGCATTATAGAGAATAATATTCTGAATATTTTACAGTTGATTTGATAACTTTAGATCAAATGGTGGCAGAGTATAATGAATTAAAGTGGATTCAGTTCAGTATAATAAAACATATCAAAAATATGGATTCAGTACCATATATAAAAATAATAAAAAATATAATGAGAAAAATTATATGCTGAATATTTCAGTTGATTTGATACTTTTTGGTGTAGTCATTTAATGGATTTATATTATTGCATAAATTTAAAGTTGTGTAAAATTATTATAAAACACATAAAAGACTAATTCCAAAAATGGAGCCTTGTGCAATAACAGGGATGTTTTTTTTTTTTTTTTCCTGAACTTTTTAGTAAATAAAGTGAGACATTAACAAACATTATCAGCACTAAACATGTATTTTACTGGCCCTCACTTCAATGGTGTTCATAACTAAAAATTAAAGTGCAGTGAAATGTTTGACATTCATTAGACATTCGCTTTCAGACCAATTAAACTCTTTTGAGCCAAAACTAACTCAGATGGACAGAGATATATGCTCTTTAATTTGCACACGGCTTAATTTCTAGAAAAAAAATAACCATATGAATTAAACAATTTAACTACATGACATTACACTGTAAAACTAATACTAATATTTTACATTATTTTTGAATAATAATATAATTTATAATAATAAAATTTTTTGACATGCTTTCCGAAAAATACAGCACACTGCAAATACAAAAGATACCATTTGCACCAAAAAAAAAAAAAAAAATAAATAAATAAATAAAATTAATTGTTCAGCACTCACAGCTTACATAATAAAACTTTCAATTTAAATTTGTCATTGTTAGTATCATTGAAGGAGAACAAACCGAGGTACACAAGCTTCTTTCAGTCTGACAGAAGAAATAAATCTAAGTACAGCTGCAAACTAATGATCTACAGTCAAGTTTATCAGTCCAAAAAGAGATCTTATAAGGGTCTAAAACTAGACATAAGATTGTTTTCTCACCTGAAATCTTGACAGTATATGTGACTGAGGTCTTGAGTTGATCTCCTTGAGTAACTTCACATCTCCACTCTCTGTTGTCATCTTCATTCAGGAGTGTTGTAGTCAGAGTGAAGATACAGTGTCCTGGAGCTGATATCTGATATCTGGAGTCTGATATCTTCAGTTTATCACCAGCCTGATTCACCCACAACAGATCAACTCTCTCATAACGACCCGAATAATCATCACAAGAGACTCCATCAGATGAATATGAATATAACTGACAGGAGAGAGACACAGAGCTGCCTGCACTGATCTCAGTCTGTGAGGATGATGAAGAGACTGAAACACAAAATAACACACAAATCACACACTTTTCAATCATCATGAGAGTTTAAATCAAGAATTATGATTACATTAAATTAATTACATAATCATAAATTACCATGAAGAACATGCAGATAAACACATGCATCATCTCCTTGTTGTTGTTCATTCACATATTGTCTGCAGATGTAATATCCATAATCTTCTTTTGTGATGTTCTTGATGTTCAGAGAGCAGTCAGACCCCAGACTCAGTCTCTCATGACTCTCTGTGTCTTTCTTCTTTTCTCCTAATTTAATCAGTTCAACTGCTGCTAAATGACTGAATCTGTTATAGTTCCATGTAGTTGATCTGCAGTCATGAAGAGCATTATTACAGGGCAGATGGACATTTTCTCCAGAACTGATGAACACATGATCATCATTCTCTCCACTGATACCTGAAACACAACAACATTTGAGTGATCATTATTTCTACATTATAATCATTATTTATAGTGATAAAGAAAGTGAGAGAGCTGTTTGAATCACTAACACACTCTTAATATGAAAGTGATTGAGCATCAGCTGTTTGAGTGTGAAACTGTCTAGTTTTAGTTCATTCTGGAGTCATTCATTTGGTTTGAGAAACACAACTTACTGATCTGCTATTTTCTTCCTGACTGTATCTCCTCTAGAGCTTTAACTCCACAAACTACAAACTCAGATCTTCAGACTGATCTGACTCCAGCTGCTGTATCTCTAACTGATCTGGCTTATGATTTTGCTAAAAATAACGATTAAAACTGGGAAAAATCCCATAGAGTTACATTGAGGGAATGTTCAAATGAGCCAAGACTATTCAAACTCACACTGACAAAACTCCCACAATCCCTTCAGACTCAATCAAGCTTCCTTTCTATCTACTATTATAATCCATTCAAACTCATTCAAACTAACCCGCTAATCATGCTAACAACATGCTAGTAACTTGTTCATCATGCTAGAAACATACTAGTAACATGCTAATAATGCTAGAATCATGTTAGCAACATGCTAGTAACTTGTTCATCATGCTAGAAACATACTAGTAACATGCTAATAATGCTAGAATCATGTTAGCAACATGCTAGCAAATTGCTAATCATGCTAGAAACTATAGGGCTGTCGTGGTGAAGGAATTTCCCTTGTGGATTATCAGTATATTATTTTTATGGGTGATTCTTAGACTCTATGTTCTTTGATCATAATTTTAAAAAGTCCTCTTTTTGTCAAACTAACAATAAAACCACTTTAAAAAATGTACTACCTTTCTATTATGATTCTTCATACCTTATAGGTGTCAAAGTCAGTGTTTTCTCCTTGTCGCACACCCAGACTTTTAAACTTCAACAATGAAAATACAGTTTAAAATATGACTTATCTGGTAACTATTAATGTACCTGAATTAAGCACTAGTAAAATAATTAACATACATTATAGTATTTAATGTGGGATGGCTGTCAATATTACTTTAGCTGTCGCACTGAATTGGTGTCATTTCCACCACAACACAGACATGTCCCTTTAAGAAGTTTGTGTGAAGATTGTTGAGGTGGTTTCTATGGAAATTTCCATCAACAACAAATGAAGAAAAATCAAGGTAAACATCGCTTGATCAGTTTATATATTTATTCTCTGTCATTTCCAAACATGCTGCGCCTTCAAGGGTGTTTTTAAAAAGTTAAAAATTGTAAGTTAAATAAGAGTATTTTTGCATACATGAAAAGCTAAGTATTAATTCAAAGCTAATCAGTAAAACTATCTTCCATTTTTTCACAAAAACTACAGAAATATCATTTCCATCACACTGCCCTCTGTGGTGGAAATGACATTTATGGTTACAAAGTACATTTGAATGTTAATATTTCACTCTCATTTCCTGTAATAAATCTATTTTACACTAGGTACAAAATATAGTTCCTCTCAGCACCTTTTCGAATAATGATGCAATATTTGTTCATAGGCTTTTATTCTGTTGACAAGGCTTCAAAATTAAATTTGGACTCCTTTTTACACTTTAGTTTGCCATATAAAGCAAACTACTTGCTTTATTCCCATTTTCTGCAAAACAAAATCGTACTCAAAGCTAATTTTTTGAGATATCAACCTCAAATTCAGAACACAACTTCTTTAGATTTATGGCTTTGATTTTTGTTTGTTGTCTCATTCAAAATGTTTTATAAAATATATATTTTATATTTAAAAAAAACTTAAAAAATAACTTTTTTGGTTTACATTTTTTTTTTACAGCTTTTTAACTTTAACAATAATCTGTCAAGGGGCTTCTTTAAAATGAGACCACACTTAAGTCTGTACTCCCAATATTACAATTTTTAATTTTTATTATTTTATTTATTTATTTATTATTATTATTATTATTTTTGACATGGACATTTTTGTCCTCTATGAACCTCTGTGTAACTTTATTTTTAACTGATGCACAAAGGTTAATGACTTTGTGAATTGAGTTAACAAAAATAGCTTTAATCGGGCGATTATGAAATCGCAAGAAATCGTTCGCGATAATGACAGCTGTTTGCGTAGCTTCTCAGTGAACTATGAAATAAAATGTACTAAATATTTTAATGGAACATGATCTTTACTTAATATCCTAATGAGTTTTGACATTAAATTATTTGTATGAATTTTGACCCATGCAATGTGTTTTTGGCTATTGCTACAAATATACCTGTGCTATTTAAGACTGGTTTTGTGCTCCAGGGTCACATAATGAAATATTAACTTTAAATCTCAGTTGCTTCATCCAATGAAGATGCTTGAGAATCCCTGGACGCTTCTAGTTAAGATGAGACCCATTCAGAAAAGATTTGCACGCTGCTTCTCTTTAAATAACATGTGTCCAGGTCATTAAGAGCCGTTAACCTCAGGTTCATCTGCCGTTAGTGGAGCATGTTTGGTATTTGTTATCAGCGTGAGCTTCATCTCATGAAGAACGTTAACGGCTGGAGCAGACGAGTCTCTGCACGCTTTAATGCTCTGAGTATCACCATATTACACTACACCAATAATAATAACCAGACAAACAGCAGCTTACCTGGAATACATGAGTAACTAGAGATGGTGAAGCAGTCTATATTGCTTAATATAATATTGACATGATTTAATGTACAATATTTTAGTATAACATACATATTTAACATTAATATTAAATATTATGCTATTTAATGCAACTTCTTATTATTCTTCTTCTGAACCAAATGATCAACTCTACCTCCTCCTAGAGCTTTAACTCTACAAACTCCAAACTCAGTCCAGATCTTCAGACTGATCTGACTCCAGTTGCTGTATCTCTTCGAACTGATCGGACGATTTTCCTAAAAATAACGATTAAAACTGGGAAAAATCTCAGAATAGCTTCCTTTCTATGTACCATTTCTAATGCATTCAAACTAACTTGCAGAGCTGGGTAATAACTGATTAGATGTAATCTGTATTACGTAATCAGATTCAAAAAAAGAAGTATTTGTAATTAAAGTTATATTTTAAACTCGTAATCAGACTACAGTTACTTTTTATGGATTACATGATTACATATTATTCACACAATAGTAATAAATTATTCATCATTTATTGATTTCCCCCTTATTTCTCGTTTTCATTTTTACATTTTCCTTTCTAAAATAACTTACAGATTATATACACTCAGAAAGTCTAGTTTTGTGGACATTCACACATAGACTAGACATTATTCAGGTTTGAATTTGCAAAAGGGTTTCAACATTGCTTCAGCTACTGATGAACACATTCATTTTTATTTGAATTATCACTTGGTAGTTTTTTTTTTAACCATGTATTATTCTGTCTTTGTCTTTCATACTCTAACATTACTAATGCAACATTATTTCTTATTTACATGCAATGCAGGCATTTCCAAACTTTCTGTCATCTAAACCTTATTCACCAAATATAGTTAGCCCTGAGATTTTAAAATAAATATTTAATAATTGAGTTTCATATTTGCATGTTCATGTTTTTTTTTTTTTTTTTAAGTTGATTAATGGTCTCATGGCATGCAGGTAAATACAAATATTTCAGCTTTTTTAGTAAGCGTTTATTTTAATAAAATGGTCCTGCTTTCTCAAGCCAACTTAAAGTTTGTCTTGACAAACTTTTTTTTTTAATCTAGTTCAGTATGTTCTGTTTGTAACACAAAAATTAAACTGATGTTCATGTTCAAAATAACACTTTCTCAGACTAATTCCACTAAATGTCTTGTAGAGAAAACACAGATGTCTTTACCTGTGAGAAGTGAAGAGAGAAAGATCAGTCCCAGCAGACACAAATGACACTCATCAGCCATTTTCTCTTTCTGTCAGTCTTCCTCTTCATTATATGCTCACAACTCTTTCTTTAAATACTATCAGCTCTTCCTGTGTTTAACTTCCTCTGATCTGATTGGCTGAGTGTCTAAATGCTGCTATTTAGTGACACAATGCCAGTCATAATGGAGAAGTAGAAGAACTGAGACATTTAATTGTACGTGCAAAATACTTAAAATGAAAATGAGTATTTAGGTTGTGCATAAACCTGCATGTTTACAGCAATGTACAGCAAAGTTTTCAGAAGCTGGCTGTGAGAACTCAGTTAGTTTGACCACTGCTTTAACCCACACAGATCTGACATCTCTAAACCTCTAAACCCAGTTTGTACTGATAGCTGTGAATTTTCACACATTCAGGTCAGAGTTTCTATTCTTTTTCAAACTGGTTTTCTACAACTGAAACTCAACCTTTTCCTTTGTGTAAATATTAGCTGCAATCCATTTACAATCTCTCTGTTAGTTTATCAAAAGTCTTTATTTCAGTGTTTTCATGTAAAGTAGGGTTCCTCATCCAAACACCTGTCCTTTATTTTCAGGTAAACCCTCTATTAGTGTGTTTAATTAGAGTTGAAAAGTGTCTCTCTGGAGGAACCTGATGTGGCACATATATATTTCTGCACATTTCCAATGACCAGTGTTTCCCAAACCAGTTCCTGGAGTCTCCTCAACAATGTTTCTATCACTGGAGTCTCTATTGATGAACTGATGACTGAATCAGGTGTGTTTGATTAGAGAGAGATACAATGGCCATCTTATGTGATCTTGCATCTATCCAGCATTGGTCAAACGCTTTGGAGAGTTGAGCTAAAACACATCAAGATCTGACACAGAAAGGGCCAGATGTAGGAGCATTCATGATAAAATCACACAATGTTTTTGGTGGAGATGTGGATGAGCTGCAGACCTTACGTCTGTTTCTTTAAAAGGTCAACTGTCAGCGCTGACTCTGACAACACTGAGACAAGTGTGAACACAAGATGCACGAATGAGGAACTTGAAAGTTTCACACGTTCAAGGCTGTAAATGTGTCTCATCATGTAATGGAGACCATCAGAAGGTAGAGGTGTTTCATGAACACTTTTTAATTTCTCTGACTGACAGCATTGAGTGCAGCTGGATGAGGACAGAGTTATTTCTGCTGCAGCTGCTCTAAATCTAAGACCAGCTCATCCTATATGAGGATCACAAACTTCTCAATACTCAAGACTCTCACAACCAGTGAGAAAGTCTCACTTTGGGACTCATACGCTGGGGATGGCATCTGCTACCCAATGGGCCAGCATTAGAGACAGCATTCCCCTTCTGCTGTCCCCCAAAGCAGACAAAGAGCTGCTCTGAGAGTCTGAAGCTCTGGGTGTGGTCCACATAAATGCACAGGACACGATCGGGACACAGCAATTCCAAGGCCGGGTCTGCCTCCTCCTGAAGCAGAGTTTGCAGGTTTACCCTTGAGGACCATGGAGAGATCCCAAGAGGGAACGAGGTGCAGTCTAGGAGGATTAATCCTTCTCGCACCTCTCAGGAACCTGACGACCCATCAACCACATTGTAATATGCAGCAATGGCTGTGACATACACTTTCAAAGAGAAGGTAGGGCCTCCACTCCAACTTTTCTTGCAGGAAGGAGAGCACCACTCCATCTGAGCATCTCTGTGGATCCTCTCAGTGAAAGGAACATCAAACAATGAACAGAGCCCACCTTAGCGTGTATAGGCCTGCCTCATAGAGGGGGCTCTAGCCTGAGTGATAGTAAAGTCATGCCCTCCCCCTGAGAAAGAAGACCCTTCCTCAAAATGATCTTCCAGGGAGGGCCTGTCATGTGGAGCATGAGGTCAGAGAACCAGGTCCAGGTGGGCCAGTATGGTGCAACCAGCAGGACCTGTTCCTGATCTTGCACAAGGTCCGTGCTAGGAGGCTCACTGGGGAAAAAGTCGTACATGAGGTAACCCCGGGCCAGCTGTGAGCCAGTGTGTCTCTGCTGAGGGGGGCCTTGGTCAGGGAGTAAAAGAGCTGTCAGTGGGAGGATCCTGGGGAGGCAAACAGGTCTACCTGAGCCTGACCAAATCAACTCCAAATGAGCTGGACTGGGGATGGAGTCACCATTCTTCAGGAAGAGTGCGCTTTCCTGGGATGTGAACGGCCCGCAGCGATTTGAGCTGCGTCTGACTCCAGAGGAGGAAATGGCGGGTGAGTTGTGACTGCACTGCAAAAAATGCTTTTCTTACTTAGATTTTTTGTCTTGTTTTTAGCCAAAATATCTATAAAATCTTAAATCAAGAAGGATTTTCTAGACAAGTAAAACTTATTGTCTTGTTTTCAGAAAAAATAACTCAAAATTAAGTGTTTTTGCTTAAAACAAGCAAAATAATTTGCCAGTGGGTTAAGCAAAATAATCTTATTTCAAGATGAGAACTAGATTATTTTGCTTACCCCATTGGCAGATTATTTTGCTTGTTTTAAGCAAAAACTCACTTAATTATGACTTATTTTTTCTGAAAACAAGACAATAATTTTGACTTGACTAGAAAATCCTTCTTGATTTAAAAACTTTTAGATATTTTGGCTGGAAACAAGACAAAAAATCTAGGTAAGAAAAGCATTTTTTGCAGTGATGACAGAAGCATAGATCACCCTGATGGTTGATGTACACTACAGTCACTGTATTGTATAATTAAATAAAAATAAGGATGTTATATGATACAAATGACACTTATCAGCCATTTTCTCTTTCTGTAAGTCTCTCCAGATCCTCAGCAGCTTCTACAGTAGAGATATTGAGACAGATGCAGAATTCAACCTGCTATAAGAAAGAAGAGGAAATACCAACAGAATGTGTTCCCATCAGTCTTCTCTGGGTTTAGAGGTGATGTTGGCTCTATTGTGGGTTAAACCAGTGTGCTCAAACTAACTGAGTTCCCACAGCTCTGAAAACACTGTGGGAAACAGTGAGCTGAAATCATTTTAAACAACAGTAAAGTCTAAACGGTGACAAAAATAAGTCATTAGTAAAGCCTAAAGATAACTCCAAATGAAATAACTTCTGAAATCAATTGTCTTCTTAGGAAGAAGATATACAAGCTTGTTTAAAAAATGGCCATCTAGTGGTTACACTATGTATTAAACACAGTGTTGTACAGTAAAATCTGGAAATTTGGTGTAAATGAATGATGTCGAAAACATAGTTTTGAATGGATTAGGAAGGATCTCTGTGATACTGTACTTCACTACTTAATAATGTCAATAAAAATAACCTGATGAGAATGTTTGTGGCTCCTTATCTCTAAATCTATAATAATAATAATAATAATAATAATAATGTAAAATATTTAGGCAAGGTTTGGTTTTAGACTTTTAGACAGTTTCTGTGTTTGTCATGAGTGTGTCTTTTTAGCAGTTTGGACATCCTTATTAGTCAAATACATAAGAGCAATCAGTATTCATTGACAATGGTCACATGTTGAGGATTATATAGTTGATCAATGTATATCCTTAAACCTTAATGACAATTTTCATAAAAAGGAAGAAATAATCTACAAAAAGTTTGAAGGGAGTCTGTTGAGTTTCATGGTTTGAGGAATTGACATTAGAGGTTCAGAACAAACTGTGAACCTAAATGTTTGAGTATCAGTTCAGTGCTGGCTCACAAAAACTGAAATAACTTCTCATTCAACAACTGATTTGTTCATCTAATAATGTTACTGTCTGAGAAATTCAGGAGAGTCACACTTAAAAGTTTCTCCAGGGGGCGCCAGAATCCCACAAGCAGACATAATGTCTGTCTGTATAAAGACTTCAACCCTGGTTCAGTTTCAGTGGAAACTTCTGCTGATCAGCAATACTGGAGAAAATCAGACTGAACTGATGGAGAACAACAGAAGATTCAGCTCCACCTTAAACAAAGCAAAGGAGATGTTCTGTCTCATGATGGAGAAGACTACAATAATCAAATATGCAGCACATCAGTGAAGACCAAAAAAAAAGAGGGATTTACAAATTCTGAATTTATTTTTTGTGCATATGGTGCTTCTCAAAGAAACATGTTGAAGCATGATGTAGATGGAGAAGACAATTCACATATTTTCATAAATGACAATTTGTCTCTGCTTTGAAATCATTAGTGAAAATAAGATATATATATATATATATATAGATATAGATATATATAAATAGATATGAGATATATCTGTAAATAATATAGATATAAATATATCTGTAAATATGATCATTCAGTGACATCACATCATTCATTAAAACGGACTATTACAACATTTTAAAAAGCCTTTTGTAATGATTAGTTTAATTAAGGTTACATTACAATAATCATTTATGGTCATTACAGCTACTCGTCTTGCTCTGTTGATCTCTTTATATTTAATATTACATTTAAAGCATTCAGTACAGTATTTTGAGACAATATCCTTGAAAGCTGCAAGCAAATATCCATAATATCATTGAGATGAAGATAAATCTTGCTGTAATCTGGCCTGTTATTAGTAGAGAGTGTTTTATTTTAACACTGTATTCATATTTCATCTCTGTGCTGCTTCTTCCTCTCTGCAAAATAATTCAACAAAAGCATGTATTGATCTCTCATGAGTGCAGATTGTGAATCATCAGATTGTGAGACGCTCAAGAACTCACCAGCTCTTCTCTCACAGATGATCTGAAGAAGAAATACAGTAGGAGCAACAAACACTGCAAACTCAACAATAATCACAATCACTGCAGGAAAGATGTGTTGCATCCACAATCAGGATTAGAAAATAAATGAAAAAATTGGAAAATTCTTGACAAAGCTCAGCATTAATGGACTGCATGTAAAGACTGTTGTACCTCTGAATATTGATCCAGCAATCCAACTGACTTCAGTTTCTCCTGGATCTGGGATCAGGTCTGTTAGTTCAGTTCAAACATAATGAACATATAAACACAACATCTTAATACTTCAGCTTCATATCACATAAATGATAAATATGTACTGGACCTGTGTGAGCTATAATTGATAAATTAAAATGTCTCAGCTGCATACTGTATGTAACACTGGTTCCCTAAATAGTCAATGCTGGTGCATTTATAAACCATCCCCAGTGTGACGATTGTCTGAAGCCCTTATATCAGCAAGTGGTGCTTTGCACTGCCTCAGAGAAATAAGTCATATATGCCTCATAAGAGTGCGCTTGCAGCATCCCACCTCAGGGTTTCCATGATGAAAAAGCACTTAAAGCTGGAGAATGGCAATGCAGCAACTTGTTCCCTATTTAGAAAACCAGTGTTACACACATCACCAGACCAAACAAGGGCTGATAGACAGAGTCTACAGAGTGGAGCCTGCGCTTCAGTTGAGGATGACCACAGAAACATTAACGTTATGCTTCATGATGTTCATCTAACGGCAGTAGTTTTGTAGTTGTTCTTATAATGCTGAGATGGCTGACAGCTATTTTATCTTTTCAAAGCTAGTTAGCAAAGACAGTTTCCACACAGGCTAGCATGACAAAACTAGTGTATTTAATAGGTGAAAAAAGTAACACTATATAGAGATAAAAATGTGCCAAAATCACTGAACATTTATTTAACCAGAGCAAAAATAGGTTTCTTACTAATGTAAATTTTATCTCAATGTTTAGTGTTTATTTAAAACAAGTCAAAGCTACACTGTTTACTATTAGTGAGACTATTGTCCTGTATAATCGATTGTAGAGTGTATGTGTTTTGCTGTTTTCAATCTGAGCTGTTTCATAGGCAGAAATATGAAAATAGGCCTCACCAATACTGACCATAATATTAAACTAACCACTACAAACATACAACTGACAACTCATGTATCATTTACTGTCTATCATTTACTGCAGCAAGATTAATGTACAGAAAAACAGAGATATTTTCAAAACTGAATAAAAGCTACAAATCAGTGAAACCAAAGTATGAAGAAATATAGAGCAGGGTAAATGTACGATGGATAGAGGCCATAATATAATAATTAGTAACTACATTTAAGTTTTAAAAAGCTTGTCTTGTATATTTTTTGTCAACATCAGATAACTTTTTCAATTGTTAACCCCCATATTATGTTCAAGTCATTTTCTAAAGGGGATTTTCTGCAGGTTTTGTGTATTTTTTGTAATAGCTTGATCACAGGCCTCACTGAACTGATATTATATTGGCCAGAAATGAACATCCATTGGAAACGAATGGAGGAGATTGAAAATAAGTGAAGCATTAAGTGTTCAGGGTCATGTTTATCTTCATGTATGTACATGTGTGCCTTCAAAACCTCAGATCTCTGTGTGAATACAAGCACACTATTTCTGAAAACTATTCTGAGTATTACATTCTTTTATTGACACTATCCTCTAATCAATGAGTTTAAAACAAAAAGATGACAAAAAGACTGAATCCAATATTTGGTGATAATTATAGCATAATAAAAGATTTATAAGTTATTTTTGTAGGCTGGTCATGTTTAACCACGAGCACCAGAAGTGTGACTTTGTTCCATTTTACAAATAATAAAAACATTTCGAAACAAACTTTTTGTTATAGCACACTATAGAAGAATATAGTATCTGAGAGCCACTGCAAAGCACTGATGTGAGAAAGACAGTGATGATGCACCTTTAGTTTTGTGATCTTGAGATTTTGTGATGTGGACTGGAATCACTGCTGTCGTTGTTTTATCTTGAGCTGTAAAAAACAAACAAAATAATCTGTTGGTTCAGATGCATCATACTGTAGAACAGTTACTCATCGTGCGGCTCGCCAAGCTATAATTTGTGGCTCGCATGGCATTAAATATTACAATGATAGGATCCATACAGAGATTTCATAAAAAACATTAAAACAAGCAGGGCATGGCTATAACATAACCCATTGACAGAAGACAATAGAACCATTGTAATTAGGGCTCTATGATTTCCACGATGGTTTGGGGGTTGGACAGAAAGTAGCCTATATGCGTCTGCTTGTCCACGGCGGGTCATATCTGTGGAGATGTGTGTTGCTGTGGTAAAATCAATATAATGTTCAACATCCAGATGCATTTACACTTGTCCAGTTGGTTCTGGGATGCGTGCAGACCACCTCCTGTCCTGAAGTGTTTTGCAAGATCTGATTGTAATCAAATGCGTTTGTTTGGACCAGTCCATCGTTTTTTTCTTTTTCTTCCTTTCTTTTTCTTTTCTTCCTCTTTCTTTCTTTCTTTCTTTCTTTCTTTCTTTCATTATATATGAGCCGGGTGATGTGATTTATTCAGGCCCACACACTCTTTCAGAGGCACTTTCGCCTACAAATTTCTGCCTCTGCCACTGTTGCGCATATTTGACAGTCGAGAATGGTCCAATCACACGAGGCCAAAATATATAAAAACAATATTGATTGGCTAAGATCTAAAGTGGGATGGTCCGAAGGAAATCTGAAACGAGCCAATTATAGCTCAGCCTTAAGTCATGTGTGTTTCACTACTTCAACAGTTAAAAATAAGCTTATATAGTCGCAAAATAATCACGAAATTGCATTATTTAATCATGCTGTTCGGCTGCTATTCATGTTAGCACCTATTAAAAATAAAATAAAACGTTTTTCATTTGTTTGTGTGTAGGGGGTGGGTGTCTATTAGGTCTGTAAATTGTCTTCTTCTTGGCTAACTTGGTGGGGCCCTAGCGCCCCCTATTGACCAGCCACCACTGCTTGCTGCAGTCATGTCTTTTGGTTTTTGGCTTGTAATAGAAATATGGATGACAAATTAGGAAACTTGCTCAGTCCTGATATAAATAATGAAGCAGAAGAGAGCAAACAGCTCTGCTTTGAAGCTCTAAAGGATATTTTATATACCTGTTGAAAGAATGGTCAGTCTGGGTTTTGATTCTGATTTAAAAAGATAAAACAAAAACTTGATTGGCTGCATACAAAGGAAGAACCAGATACAAATTTTTAAATGTATGTGCCCATTTTCAGATGTTTAAAGTGGCTATTTGTTGAAAATAATCCCAGATGTAACAGAGTGTTGATTTAATCTTATTCTTTGTGCATGGAAGATTTAAATGACAAAGAATGATATCATAAATACAAAGTTCTGGCATGAAACTTTAGAATGCAGTCCGATGGTCTAATTCAATCTGACAACATGACATCATAATCACATGGCACAGCCGATTGGTTCTCTCCTGTGTCAGTAGCCAATGAGCTCACTGCACAACATTCAAATACATGACTAGTGCCAGTTTGCAGCGTGCTTCAGAAATCCTCCACCTGTGTAGATCTGCTATGAGATGATTCATGTATGCTATGGGGGTTATTCATATGTGTTATATGTGCAGCAGCAGTGTTTCTTACAGCAGCATGTTGTGGATGTATCAGCAGTAGCAAGTCTCGGTACTTGCTCTGTCACAGCAGCAGCGTAGCAGATCTCTTCCGCCAAGAACAAACACATTAACACTGTCATGTACATTACCATGCCAATCTCTGAGAGTTGTCATGACAGAAATCTGTTTCAGTCTCTATATAGTTGTTGTAAGCTCTGAGAAATGTATTGGACTGAATTCTGGGTTGGTGAAAACACTGTAGGCACACAATTTGGCATTAGCATTTTGGAAAAAACTTAGACGCTTATGTTTTGCTTTCAGAAGATAAGATTTATTTGACTGCAGTGAAACAGTTTGCTTATCTCGTGCTGTGTGCCTGAAGCTGTAAAAGTAACAGAGATATGTCCTGAGTGGAAATGAGTAATTACTGATATTTGGGCAAAAGACTAACTTTATCTTGGGATTAAAAACTAAATAAATACAAATTCAGCCACTCAGCATCACAGCCAAATGCCAGTGTTTAGTGAAAATTAAAGTTGGTATAGAGCTTTTAATATTGAAAACGAGTAAGAATTAGCCATCTATATCGGCAGCGTTTATTAATAGCATATATTCATCATTCAAAAGGAGAAACCGAAACAAAGATAAAAGAGATAAACGCAGGGCTTGCTTACCGATTTAAAATTCATTTTAAGCGTTCATGTTGTTATGATAATATTCACATACTGAAATGCTTGGGTAAGATCAGGTAACATTAGATTAGTCTTCTTCGTTTGTGACTCCTTCAATTAACTCCTTCGCTTTATTTATTTATTTATTTATTTTAGTATTATTTATTTTCTTTTTTGCAATAGCCAGTTAAGCAAGCTATTGTGAATGTAAAATATGTGAGGTTTTTAAGGCATTCTATTTATTTATTTACATTTCATATTTGTCTGAATTATATCTAGCTTATTTTCTAAGTTGTATGTATGTGTTTATTAATTTGATAAGTCAAAGTTATTTCATATCTTGTTTTGGCTCAAATATGTTTTTTTTTTTTTTTTTTTTTATAAAAAGGTCCAAAATAACAGCAGATACAACAATAATCATTCAACAGAGCAAATCACTCACAACTATCAAACTTAGTCAAAAGCCAAAAGCAAAACCACAGAAGTTGAGGAATTCTGAGAGTTTATGGTGTGGACTGGAATCACTGCTGCTGCTGAATCAACATTAATGTTAGTTAAAATGAATCATAATTGTAGAATTTTTTTATTTTATTTTATTTTTTTTTTTTTAGTTGACAAACAAGATAACTCTAGCATTATGCAAAGCACTGATGTGAGAAAGACAGTGATGATGTACCTTTTTTTTCTGATGGTTTTGTAGTTGAGGGTTTATTAGGGTTTGTGATGTGGACTGGATTCACTGCTGTCATTGTTTTATCTTGAGCTGTAAAACATGGATTAGTTCAGATGCATCATACTGTAAAACAGGGCTTTTCAAAGTGTCTGAGAAATACTTTGCTTTTCCAGGTTACAATTCAGATATCATCTGAAATGATCTGAAACTGCTACAAATTATATTCCAAAGAAACTCATATAAATGCACTTCTATCATCAAATAAGCAAAACACAGACACTTCAAATTATACACTTGAAGGTTTCTAATATATATATATATATATATATATATACACAGAGCCGATCCTGGCCTCCCTGGGGCCCTAAGCAAAATTCTGCTAAGGGGCCCTTCTACCTAAGCCATGAGCCATGTAAACCATTCTCTCCTTTAAATAAAACAATTCACTATATATGTCGGTCAAAGAATAAGTGGAACAATGCAGAATGAAATGTAGAAGTATTTATTATTTTTATCAAGTTGAATTTTAATATTATATTAAGTTGTATATTAAAGTGAATATTAACATTATTTTACAGAAAATAAGCAGAAAACTAACTGCACTGTTACTTGCAAAAATCATTCTTATTATTAAGACATTAGTAACAACTAAATTCCTGATATCATATAAATGCATATCCTGTTAAAGAATAACCTGGTTTATGCATGTAGAGCAATTCTTCACAGTGTACTTGATGGTGATGAATGTACATCCATGACCAGTCTACAGGATTGCAGTACTCATTGCAACCGCTAGCTGGCAATATTACATACTGCACCTTTAAATGTGATGGCCATACTAAATAAATAAATAAAAATAATGTTGTCCATGGTTTCAAAATTTGTTGTGGGTGTATGGGATGGCCTGGATGAGTGTGAGATTTCCAGCCTGAAATGTTGTCCCAGTCCAGTCCTGTTCTACATGATGGTTGTTCAGCCTTGATACATTCATTAGCAACTCATTTTAAATGCTTTTTTTTTTGTATTAATGCATCAACATGAGGTGCAGTTAAACACTAAAACAGGTATTAATGGTTACTTTATACTGAAGTACATGTCTGAGCCTATAATTCATTACTTTAGTTTGAGTAAAAAAGTGTAGCCAGTGCTTCTACTTTTACCAGAGTATTTTTCAGCATGAGTATCTTGAGTGAAGGATGTGTGTACTTTTGCCATCTCTGCTAATACTATACAGTTAACTCTGGATTCAAGAACTAGCTTTTCATTATAGCTCAACTACTAAGGAGAATTGAATAGTTATAATAAACTTTAATTGCAGAAAAATATGAATTCAATAATTAAGAGCCTGCAGTATAATGTAATGTTAATATTGTTACATGTATTTGAAGTTTTGAAAAAATATAATTTGTTTTCATCTGTTATTTATTAATAAATGATTAATTTATTCATTTCAATTGCACAAACACCAGCAAGACATTTATGGGGGTCTGTGTGGACCAGATGGACTGAATAATAGCACCAGTCCAGTCCTGATGATTGTCCTCTTCTAGGTCCAGAAAGAAGACCTTCTAATAATAAAACTATTTAAAGTAAACTCCTGAAGGTCACTGTATATGTTCACAAGTGATTGCTGCTTCTGGAAACCTGTTTGCTTTGACATTCATTAGACATTCATTTTCATACCGATTAAACAAATTGCACCTGTTATGTTTTGAGTCCAAACTAACTCAGACAGACAGAAATATATGATCTTTACATTGCACAAGGCTTAATTTCAAGAAAAAAAAAAAAAAAAGAAAAAAAGAAAAACAAAAATACATAAATGAACCATATGAATTAATTAAACAATGTAACTACATGACAATATACTATAAAACAAATACTGAAATGTCCATAACATCCCTGTTATTGCACAAGGCTTAGCTTTTCATGTGTTGTGTAATATTTTTACACAACTTTTAATTTATGCAATGATAGAAATCCATTAAACAGCAAAACCATTTGGTCTGAAACCATATTTTTGATGTTTAATGCACTGTACTTAAATTAATTAAACTCTGCCACTGTTTGAGATAAAGCTATCAAACCAAATGTAAAAATCTCTGAATATTCCCTATAATGCACTTGAACATTGATTTTTATTTTTTTAGACAGTCCTGGAACGCATAATTTTTTTTAACACAACTTCAGCTAAATGAATCAAACCAACTGTAAATTACTCTGAATATTATTCTGGCTGATGCAAGGCTTATTTGTCCTGATTATTAAATGGACAGATATATTATATACAGATATATTACTTTGCAGTTCAGAATCAGAAATACAATGAACTTTATTGTCAAATGTGTTTAAAAAAAGACAGGGAAATTATTTTGCTCACAAGGTCTTCAAGTGCAGAACAACGAAAATATTGAAAAGTACACAATAGGCATGGTTATGAATATAACACTAATATGGATTAGAAGATGCAAAGCTTCTGAAGGCCATCTGAAATTTTCTTTTCAAATTAATATTAGTATACCTTGTATGTCTTGACAAAGGCTTCTTGCCGAAACATTGGTTAATTAAATAAAGTCATTTATTTGCAAGTGAATGTGCAGTTGTATGTCATCTCCACACAAATATCAGTTAAATATATTGAACATTTATTTTTCTATTGCCCTTTCTCTATTTTAATTTGAGTTTACTTAAAAAATAAATAATAAATAAATAAATAAATAAATAAATAAAGCCCTTAATTTAGAACCAATTTAGAACCCATATTAAAAAACAAAAACAAACAAACATTATTAATCTGTTAATTATCTTAGGGAAGTTGTATATTCATAAGTAAAAAATAAATAAATAAATAAATAAAAAATGGGAAACCATCATATATTAGCTTTTGTAACACTGATCCTAAATATATATTTTGAAACCCTTTCTAATATAAGATCATAAAAAAAAACAAAAAAACAAAAAAAACCTTATAAAACAATAAAATAAACTTTTTAAATGTAACTATCCTGATATTATAATAGCACTTTTTATCCTGGTATTTTTTATTTTAATTTATGTTAATATATATATATATTTAATGTTATGTGTTGTTGTTATTCTTTTGTTTTCCATGTATGACTGTATGATATTGCTCTGTATTTGTCTTGTATTTGCATGTGATGGAAGTAATTTGTACCATTTAAAGTAAATAAGTAAATAAAATACACAAATGTATTTTTACTTTTGTATCATACCACCCCAGTCACAGCGCTGTACCCTTTTTTCTGAGATTATACATTTATATTCATTTTTATGGCAAAGAAAATAAAATACTGATTGTCATTAATGTGAAAGTACTCTACCTAAACATAAGAGAATGATACCGATGCTTATGGCTTTCCCATTTCAACTCTTCATATGCTTTTAATGTAGAAAATTACTAACAGTACTTAATTTAATTTATTTTCCATATTGAATTTAACTGGGTTCACAAATATGGATTCAGTACCACATATAAAAATAAACATACAATCAGAAAAAAAAGATACACACACATATATATATATATATATATATATATATATATATACAAGCCTTGTGCATTATAGGAAATAATATTCAGAATATTTTACAGTTGGTTTGTTAAAATTAAAAGTTGTGTAAAATTATAACAAAACACATAAAAGGCCAAGTCCTGTGCAATAACAGGGATGTTAACCTTTTTAGCATTGGTGTTATAGTATAATGTCATGTAGTTAAATTGTTTAATTAATTAAAATGGCTAAATTATTATTTATTTTTTCTTAAAATTACGCCTTGTGTGATGTAAAAGGGCATATACTGTATATTTATGTCTGAGTTAGTCTGTCTAAAATGATCGATGCGATTGTTTTCTCACCTGAAATCTTGACAGTATATGTGACTGAGGTCTTGACTTGATCTCCTTGAGTAACTTCACATCTCCACTCTCTGTTGTCATCTTCATTCAGGAGTGTTGTAGTCAGAGTGAAGATGCAGAGTCTTGATGTTGATATGTTATATCCAGAGTCTGATATCTTCAGATTAACACCAGTCTGATTCACCCACAACAGATCAATTCCCTCAGATTTAATCAAATCATCACAAGAGACTCCAGCAGATGAATATGAATATAACTGACAGGAGAGAGACACAGAGCTGCCTGCACTGATCTCAGTCTGTGAGGATGATGAAGAGACTGAAACACAAAATAACACACAAATCACACACTTTTCAATCATCATGAGAGTTTAAATCAAGAATTATGATTCAATTAATCATAAAATTACCATGAAGAACATGCAGATAAACACGTGCAGCATCTCCTTGTTCTTGTTCATTCACATATTGTCTGCAGGTGTAAAATCCATAATCTTCTTTTGTGATGTTCTTGATGTTCAGAGAGCAGTCAGACCCCAGACTCAGTCTCTCATGACTCTCTGTGTCTTTCTTCTTTATCCCTGAATTAATCAGTTCAACTGCTGCTGAATGACTGAATCTGTTATAGATCCAAACAGTTGATTTGCAGTCATGAAGAGCATTATTACAGGGCAGACGGACATTTTCTCCAGAACTGATGAACACATGAACATCATTCACTCCACTGATACCTGAAACACAAGAACATTTGAGTGATCATTATTTCTACATTATAATCATTATTTATAGCGATAAAGAAAGTGAGAGAGCTGTTTGAATCACTAACACACTCTTAATATGAAAGTGATTGAGCATCAGCTGTTTGAGTGTGAAACTGTCTAGTTTTAGTTCATTCTGGAGTCATTCATTTGGTTTGAGAAACACAACTTACTGATCTGCTATTTTCTTCCAAGACAAAATGTTCTGACTGTATCTCCTCTAGATCTATATCTTTTCTAACTGATCAGACTTATGATTTTACTAAAAATAATGAAAAAATGAAAAATCCCATAGGCTCAACCTCACACTGACAAAACTCCCACAATCCCTTGAGACTCAACCAAGCTTCCCTTCTATACTAATCTATTCAAACTAACTTGCTAATCATGCTAACAACATGTGAGTAACAAGTTAATCATGTTAGCAACATGCTAGTAACATGCTAATCATGCTAGAAACAAGCTAGTAACATGCTAATCATGCTATAATAATGTTAGCAACATGCTAGTAATTTGCTAATCACGCTAGAAACTAGGGCTGTTGCGGTGAAGGATTTCTCTTGTGGATTATCTGTATATTATTTTTATGGGTGATTCTTAGACTATGGGAACTTTTATATATTAATTCAAACACTGCGCCACACAGGGCACATTTATGGTTGCAAAGTTGATTTGAATTTTAATAGTTCACTCTCATTTCCTGTAATAAATCTATTTTACACTAGATACAAAAAAAAAAAAAAATAGTTCCCCTTGAAACCCATTAAAACTGTGATTTTTATTCCTAGGGCCATTTAACTATAAAATGATGCAATATTTGTTCATAGGCTTTTATTCTGTTGACAAGGCTTCAAAATTACATTTGGACTACTTTTTACACTTTAGTTTGCCATATAAAGCAAACTACTTGCTTTATTCCTGTTTTCTGCCATGGATCTTCTTTAAATGAGACCACAAGTCTGTACTCCCAATATTCAAATTTTTAATTTGTATTTTTTTTTGATATGGACATTTTTGTCCTCTATATGAACCGAGTCTAATGAGTGTGAAGAGTTTTTCTAATAAATATCTGTAGTTTCCCTACAATCAATTCATTGTCATTTCCATCACCACACACATTTATATATACTTTTTTGAATATATATATATATATATATATATAAAAAAAATTTCTCATCACAAATTAAAAATGTATCCACAGTTGATGAGATCTTGCTCTACTCAGTATAAAATAATCCAGTTATTTATTATCTAATCAGCTCTTTTTTAATTGTAGAGTGTGACAGGTGTACAGTTCAGCATTTGGTCCTTAGGGCAGATCATTGATCTCATTGACAAATGTATAATTATTGTACATTGTGGAAAAACTGGTAAAACTAGTTACAAAAAACTTAGACCATTCTTGGGTGTCATAAGTTATTTATTTTTTTTTAAATAGCAGCTGTATATTGAGATGTGCTGGGAATGGCATTTGTTCATTGCAGGTCAAAAAAAAAAGTAATATATTAACTATTTCTCTTGTATTCTAAATTTGTCCTCTTACAGACCTTAAAACTAGACAAATTATTTAAACTTATGAGACATTTGAACAAGTTTTTTATTCAACTTCACAAGGCAAAAAGTGCAGCTAGTTGAAGAAACACCCATATAAATATATGGATTAATTGAAGGCGATTGTCATGAGCATTTTGTCAGTAAATCTCCTGCACCTGCGTTCAGATGGAGCAGGTCTGAAAAAAGCAGGTCTGTGAACGATCTGCTCCACAAATGATTCATTAGATGAGTTCATAACTTCAGCCATTTACACTCTCTATTCCTCAACAATGGGCTATGAGAAGCAGGTTCCCCAAACTCATACAAATTACAATAAATAAATGCATAATGAAAAAGTAAAATTGAGGTAAAAGTAAAGTACTTTTAAATAAAGAAATGAAGTAAAATTCAAATAAAATAAATAGTAAAATGAAACAGTTGTCAAATAATACAATTAATTTAAAATAAAAAGCAAATTAAGAAAATAATGAAAGTGTAAATACAAAAATAAATAAATAAACAAATAAATACAAAACTAATCTAAAAATATTTTTAAATGAAAAAAAAAGTAATGAAATACCAAAAATGTAAAATAAAATATTTTTTTAAAGCAGGTTCCCCAAACTGAAGTGATGAGAAGCTAATAATTATTAAACTCAAATAAATAATAAATTGTGAAATTGAATGAACAAATTAATAAAAATAATGAAAAATGTAAAACTGAAGTAAAAGTAACTCTTAAATAAATAAATGAATTAAATTCCAAATAAAATAAATAATAAAATGAAACAGTTGTCAAATAATACAATTTAAAATAAAAAGCAAATTAATAAAATAATCAAAGTGTAAATAAAAATAAATAAATAAAAACTAAAATAAACTAAACATATTTTTAAATGAAAACAAAAAGTAATGAAATACCAAAAATGTTAAATAAAATATTTTTATTAAAGCAGGTTGTCAAGTTATTTAAATAATTTCAAATAAAAAGCAAATTAATAAAATAATGAAAAATAAAATAAATAAATAAAATATTTTTTAAATGAAAAAGTAATGAAATACCAAAAATGTAAAATTATATATATATATATATATATATATATATATATATATATATATTATTATTATTATTATTATTATTATTATTATTATTTTTAAAGCAGGTTGTCAAATTGTTCAAATAAAAAGCAAATTAATAAACTAATGAAAATGTGGGAAAAAAAGAAAACAAAAATCAATACAAATCAATAAATGAAACAAAAATTAATTTTAAATGAAAACAAATAAAAAGTAATGAAATACCAAAAATGTCAAAATAAATAAATTTTTAAAGCAGGTTCCCCAAACTGAGGTGATGAGTGTAGTGAGGGCTCAGTAGGTTGAGAATCCAAATGCAACTTCATTAAACAACTCATAGTCAGACAGGCAAGATCACTACACGGCAGACAGGGAAAACGTAGCAGAGCTAGCGAGTGGTCAATGTCCAAGCAAGTGGTGGAGACAGGCTGCTAGCAAACAAACATAATCCAGTGAACAGGCGTGGGTCAATAGGCAGGAGGAGAACAATCAGAAAACAGGAAACAACAAGGTCAACAACAGGAAAGCAAATGCAAAAAAAGCAAGTGTGTGATAGAGTTCAGAGTTTCGGTGAAGGCTCCCTCTAGTGATGGAGGAAGGGAGCAGCAGCAGCATGATTCATGACAATGAGAAACTAATAATTAATCAACTCAGAAAAATGACAATAAATAAATACATTTGAAATTTAAAACACAAATTACTAAAAAATAATGAAAATGTAGAAGCAAAATAAAAGTTGCTTTTAAATAAATAGAATTAAAAGTCAAGAAGTAAAATTTAAATAAATTAATTCAATTAATTTAAAATAAAAAACAAATTATTAACATAATGAAAGTGTAAATAAAAAAAATAAAAATAAAACACTAAAAATATTTTACAATTAAAACAAATACAAAGTAATAAACTACCAACATTTTTTTAAAGCAGGTTCCCCAAACTGAGAAGCTAATAATTAATCAACTCATAAAAATAAATAAATACATTTGAAATTTAAAACACAAATTACTAAAAAATAATGAAAATGTAGAATCAAAATAAAAGTTGCTTTTAAATAAATAGAATTAAAAGTCAAGAAGTAAAAATTAAATAAATTAATTCAATTAATTTAAAATAAAAAACAAATGAATAAAATAATGAAAGTGTAAATAAAAAAAAATAAAAATAAAACACTAAAAATATTTTAGAATTAAAACAAATACAAAGTAATAAAATACCAACATTTTTTTTTAAAGCAGGTTCCCCAAACTGAGAAGCTAATAATTAATCAACTCATAAACATGACAATAAATAAACACATTTGAAATTGAAAGCACAACTTAATAAAAATAATGAAAATGTAAAACTGAAGTAAAAGTAACTTTTAAATAAATAAAGTAAAATTCAAATAAAATGAATACAATGAAACATTTGTCAAATAATACAATTAATAAAAAAGCAAATTAATAAAATAATAAAAGTGTAAATAAATAAATAAATAAAACATAACAAAAAAATTTTTTAAATGAAAACGAAAAAAAATTAATAAAATACCAAAAATGTAAAATAAAATATTTTTTTAAAGCAGGTTCCCCAAACTGAGGTGATGAGAAGCTAATAATTATTCAACTCATAAAAATTACAATAAATAAATGCATTTGAAATTAAAAGCACATATTAATAAAAATAATTAAAAAACTAAAAATCTAAGTGAAATGAAGTAAAATTCTAATATAATAAATAATAGTTAATTAAAAAAAAAATTATAAAATACTAATATTACATGTCTATATATATATATATATATATATATATATATATATATATGTATATATAAGCAAACTTGCTAATCATGCTAGGAACATGCTAGCAAATTGCTAGTAACATGCTAATCATGTAAAAATCATGCTAGAAATCATCTGTCTCTCTGTCTATCTGTGTAAGCTTTTAAAACAACTTTAAACTTAAAAAAAAAAATGTACAAATTTAAAACTTCATAAACTTTCTGGTCTGGCTTTCTCAAGCCAACTTAAAGTTTGTCTGACAAGCTTTATCTAGTTCAGTATGTTCTGTTTGTAACACAAAAAGTAAACTGATATTCATGTTCAAAATGACTATTTCTCAGACTAATTCCACTAAATGTCTTGTAGAGAAAACACAGATGTCTTTACCTGTGAGAAGTGAAGAGAGAAAGATCAGTCCCAGCAGACACAAATGACACTCATCAGATATTTTCTGTAAGTCTCTCCAGATCCTCAGCAGCTTCTACAGTAGAGATCTTGAGACAGATGCAGAATTCAACCTGCTATAAGAAAGAAGAGGAAATACCAACAGAATGTGTTCCCATCAGTCTTCTCTGGGTTTAGAGGTGATCTTGGCTCTATTGTGGGTTAAAGCAGTGTGCTCAAACTAACTCTGAAAACACTGTGGGAAACACATTGCTCAATTTAAACTAGACAAAAGATTGTCCAAAGAGTATCACCAAAATACACAGACTAATTGGGGAAAATAGAGTCTTTAATATATATTGTCTTCAACGGGGTTTAGAATATTTTTCAAAATGTCACTGTAAGCTGATTGAATGGATTTATAGTTAAAAGAATCACCATCAACATCACAGCAGTGTGTTCCTGTCCATATTTAGAGATAGAGTAAGATCAAACCAGTGACCAGTTAGTTGAGATAAAATCTCACATTTTAAACAACAGAAAAGACTAAACTGACAAAAAGAAGTTATTAGTAAAGCCTAAAGATAACTCCAAATGAAATAACTCCTGAAATCAATTGTTTTCTTAGGTTATACAAGCTTGTTTTAAAAATATCCATCTAGTGGTTATACTATGTATTAAACACAGTGCTGTACAGTAGAACCTGGAAATTTGGTGTAAACTTTCAAAGCCCCCTGATTTTCTCTGAATGCCCCCGTATTGAGAAACACTACTTTAACAATACATACTTCATTATTGTAAAAATAGAATAAATCTGTTTTTTCCAATATTTGTATATTTTAGTTACACGACAAATGGAGCATAATTTAGAAGAGAATATACATACATATGACAAAGTCTGTCCAAAGAAAGAAAGAAAGAAAGAAAACTAAATTGTAGTCAATTCAATTCACAATTATGCAACTGAGGTGAGACCCTTGAGCAAGGCACCGAACCCCCAACTGCTCCCCGGGCGCCGCAGCAATGCAATGGCTGCCCACTGCTCCGGGTGTGTGTTCACGGTGTGTGTGTGTTCACTACTGTGTGTGTGCACTTGGATGGGTTAAATGCAGAGCACAAATTCCTAGTATGGGTCACCATACTTGGCCTCACGTCTCGTCACTTCACTTCACTTCACTTTACATTACATATAATACATTTTAATGTAAACAAATCAAATAATGTAGAAGATTTTTGCCATGATTTTAATCCCTCACCACAGCAACACAATTCAAGATATCCAAAATCTGCCAGTAATTTATTATCCCCAATATGTTGACATTGTGTTGACATACTTTGTTTGAATCGCCCAAATCACAGAGGAGGAGTGTGTCAAAATGCAGAGCCTGAATTAAAAAAAAAAAAAAAAAAAAAATCCACATTCAAAGCAAAACCTAGAAACTTGTCTTTCTATATGAGATTATATACACATATATAATCTGAAGTGTGTGTCGAGTTTCATGAAATTCTAAGAAAGTGGTTCCAAAACCACAGACAATAGTATTAAAGTTTGATGAGTTGCTACAGCAACAATATTTGAGATATCTAGAAATCTTTGCATTTTTGGGCTTGGGCCCTAAATATAATGGCAATCATCATGGTCCAAGCGCATAATGAAAATAACATTTAAAGGGTTTTTAAAGCAGAAATTATGGAAAATATTAAAAGAGACTTGTGAGAGTGTCTTTCCTCAATAGACAGCACTCATTCAAATAATTTTTTTCATTACAAGACATAAACATGCAGTAATAATAAAACATCTATGTTACTAAACCTTGATCAATGTATAAACATTTCCTTGCAAATTGTTACAGTAAATTTCTACAAGCAAATATACTACTATACCACTTTCAGTCAATTAAGCTTCCAGTTCAGTAGTTCAGTCTTTGCATGTATACATACTAAGATTTAACAGTTAATTCCTTAAGCTCAATACACTTAGGCTCTATGTTATGTAATTTATAGGCCTACTTTATTACTCTACACAAAAATGACGCCCACAAACACAGAAAACAGAATCACAAAGCTGAGCTATAAACCACTGTCTAATCAGCACCATGGACAGCAGCAGAGATTTGAACACAGCACATATTTGTGGATTCACAGTTATGAGACATGGACAAGGTTGCAGATATATGTTTAACATATTTGATGTTTTGGGAGTACAGCTCAGAGAGAAGAGAGCTTCCAATGAGCACATGAACTGAACGAGCTTAAACTATTAACTTGTATTTGCACTACATGATCACTCATATGCACTAAGGGACTTTAAAACCACCTAAGGGACTATTCTAATGCTCATTTGCACTACCTGTCTGTCTTCACTCTCAATCATTGTATAATTGCAGCATATATTATACTGCAATTCACTACTCAATCCACTGCACTGATACCTCGGATGAACATCTGATCAAAATTTCACCTGCAGTATTTAATATTCTATTCAGTATTTAATATACACTGCACTTCATTGCACATTTTACTACATTGTAACTATCCCATTTGTAAATATCCCATCTGTAATTCCTGCCTATAGTACATAACCATCTGTATATTATGTTCATAGTATGTATCCATCTGTAATTATTACCATAGAACACTTTATCTACATTTAAATTATTTAACTTATTTCCTGCACTTTACTTCTTATTGCACTTCTGGTTAGACCTAAACTGCATTTCGTTGCATTGTACTTGTACATGTGTAATGACAATAAAGTTGAATCTAATCTAATCTAAAGAAGAAACATTGATGAGCAGAGACAGACTCACACTTCTTGAGACAACATCAGCAAAACCAGCAGTGTTACATTATGAGATGCAAAATATATAATAGACATTTATACAGGTTTGGAACAACATGAGGATGAGTAAATGAAATAATTTTTGAGTAAACTATCCCTTTAAGAAATGCTATCAGCATGATGGATTTAATCACTGCTTGGATATAACAAAATCATTTTTCTTGGTACAAACAGATTCAGTGGGCAATAAACAGACAATAAAAGTTGTTCATAAAACAACCAACTTTAATCAATGAGCTTAAAAAAACAAAGACAGGGACAGGAAACGATCGAAATAAATCGCTATAAACAGTGAATTGAATTGCATGAGTGCACCAGTAGGGGGCGTTAATGCTTTAATATGAAACACCTGCCATCCATCAGACTAGAAAAACATCTCTTTATCATGAACAGAACCAATCCAAAAATTACACATATAGACTATGACCCTGATAGAGAAATAAGAGACATCTTCATTCATATCAAATGATCATCACTGGAATATGAATAAAAATATGATGTAAAGTGTTTATATATCATACATCTGTTGCATTACATTTAATTGAATCTGATTTAGAAACAATGAATTACAGTAATCAGAGTCTAATAAACATCATGACTGAATGTAATGAAGATGATAAACACCTTAACTGACCTAAAACAGCTTTTTTCTATGTTAAAATATTATGCTAATAAAATGGGTGGAGCTGCTACTAATAAACCAAGAAAATCTTCAAAATAACAGCAGAAAACATAAATGTAATGAAGTTATAGTGACTTCAGGAAATGCAGCATGACTGATTAATATTGTCCAAATAAAAACTGTCACATGTGGGAAAAATAAATAACTAATATACATTTTTTGACAGAATATTTGATGGAAATGTCATTTGAACCGTCTACCTGACGTCTTTTTCTACAAGAAACAGCTGATATACTGACAGCAAAAGTAATTTCTACTGCAATAAGAAAATGTTTTTTTTTTTTTTTGTTGTTTTGTTTTTTACTGCACTTTGCTTTAAAATAATTGACATACAAGTTCTGTTTGTTCACATACAAATATCTAATTCCTCCAAACAGCAAAGATGTGAATATCAGCATCTGGAGAAACGTCTCATTTGCTGCTGATATGATGAGCTCAAGCAGTGATCTGTATCATTAATGTTTATTTGTGGAGCTCTTGTTCTTGTTCACAGAGGAGTAAAGCTCAACTCGTGGATCATTTTCTGTTCCTCTGATGGCAGCGTAGGTCACTGAATCATTATGATCCTGAAACAACAGCACATTATTATTATTATTATTATTATTATTATTATTATTATTATTATTAGCGATGAGCTTGATTTCTCTGAGACTGAGATGCAGAGCTCCATTTGAGCAGCATATAGATGAGAGAAGCTGCTGTGATTTTCTCTGAATAGGATGGACAGCAGTCACTAATGAAGAACAAGGGAATGAGCTTCTATCTACTCACAGTGAGTGATTTTACTGGCTTTTTACCAGAAGAAGAGACTTCAGAATAAGTCACATCATCTGTCTGCTCCTAAACATCAATGAAATCAAGTTTAATCCACAGATCAGACATATCTCTCACTGTAATATGTTCAATAACACAACAGTTTTCAGTAAATCACATTCTAGAACAGACAGTGAACTGAATGCTGAATGCTTTAGTTGACTCACATTGTCTCTTGCAGCAGCAGGAATGGACATGTTGATTGTTTCATACGTCCCTTTATCTTCATTCTCATCTTTGACCTTCAGACAACAAACCGTTAAAACTGAGAAAATAACACTTGAGCTTTAAAGACTGAAATCAGATCTAAATCACTGGCATTACTGAACTCACCGATGATCCATCAGTCCCTCTTTTATTACCTGAAAAAACATGCCTCATGTAAATATGAGTATTTATGATAAAACACACTTTCAAAACACTGGATGCTAATAATGCTAATGGCTGATTTCAAAACCAAAATTCAAATCAATTATAGAAACGAATGTTGTTTGACTTGATAACTGTCTGAAACTGACATACAATCTAAACTCGATGTGTTTGTTTGCTCTTCATTAAAGAGAGATCTGAAACTAATTTTCTAATTTTTAGAAAAGAGGACATCTGAAAACTCACCAGCTCTTTTTCTCCAGATCAGACAGAAAACAGCAAGAAGGAAAACAGCAAATGCAGCGACAGAAACAGAAATCACTAGAGGAGAAGAAGACACTGAAGAAGAGATGGTCACAGTCAGGGATTGATGACTATTAGAGTCAAAATGAAAGCATCATCAGTAACATCATCATGACTGAATCAGTAGCACCTTGATCTTTAGAAATACCTGCTGGTTGTGTTTCTCTGTGATTCTGAGAGTTTGTGATGTGGACTGGAGTCACTGCTGTTGTTGAATCAGCTTGAGCAGCAAAACATGAACATTAGTTCAGATTAATCAAACTGCAGAATATGACAATCATATTTGATTTAGTTACAAACAGGACAAACTGTAGCATTATGCAAAGCACTGATGTGAGAAAGACAGTGATGATGTACCTTTAGTTTGTGGTGATTTTGTAGTTGAGGGATTCTTAGGGTTTGTGATGTGGACTGGATTCACTGCTGTTGTTGTTTTATCTTGAGCTGTAAAACATGGATTAGTTCAGATGCATCATACTGTAAAACAGGGCTTTTAAAAGTGTATGTATGTAAGTCTTGACTCTTCTTAAGCTAAAAAAAAATGATAATACTAATAATATGTTTGTAGATATTCAGGAAACATGTTGTGTTTATATAACTGTTTCTCTGAAATCTAAAGCTAGAGCCAGTAATTCTACTCTGAAAAGTGCGTCTCGGGCAGATTTCGGGACAGGATTGCAGTACTCATTTCAACCGCTAGCTGGCAATATTACATACTGCACCTTTAAATGTGATGGCCTTACTAAATAACTAAATTAATTAATAAATAAAAAAAATAATAAGGTTGTCCATGGTCAACATGACATGAGGTGCAGTTACCAGTGTGACACTAAAACAGGTATTAATGGGTACCTTCTAATAATGAAACTATTTAAAGTAAACTCTTTAAAGTCGCTGTATATGTTCACAAGTCATTGCTGCTTCTGGAAACCTGTGTGATTTCAACAAATTAAACAAATTGCACCTGTTATGTTTTGAGCCCAGACTAACTCAGATAGACAGAAATATACGCCCTTAACATTGCACAAGGCTTAGCTTTTTATGTGTTTTATAATAATTTTACACAACTTTTAATGTATGCAATGATATAAATCCATTAAACAGCTAAACCATTTGGTCTAAAGGTATCAAATCAACTGTAAAATATGCAGAATAATATTCCCTAAAATGCACAAAGCTTGTTTATTTATTTATTTTTCTTATTATTATTTGATTGTTTTTTATATATGGTACTGACACCATTTAATATTTTAAACTGAAACCATATACTGTACCGACTTAAACTGATTAAACTCTGCCACTGTTTGAGATAAAGCTATCAAACTAAATTAAAAAAAAATCTCTGAATATTATTCCCTATAATGCACTTGAACATTCATTTTTATTTTTTGTATTTTTTATTTTTTATTTTTTCCCAGTCCTGGAACTGCTAATATTCTTGAACAGAACTTCAGCTAAATGAATCAAACCAGCTGTGAATTACTCTGAATATTATTCTGGCTGATGCAAGGCTTATTTGTCCTGATTATTAATTGTACAGATATATACAGATATATTATTTTGTCAAATGTGTTTAAAAAAAAAACTTACAAAACAATAAAAATAAACAAACAAACAAACAAAAAAAACTTTTTTAAATGTATGTAACTGTCCTGATATTATAATAGCACTTTTTTATCCTGGTATTTTTTATTTTAATTTATGTTAATATATATTTTTAATATATATGTTTATGTTATGTTTTTTTGTTATTATTCTTCTGTTTTACATGATTGACTGTATGATATTGCTCTGTATTTGCATGATGGAAGTAATTTGTACCATTTACAGTAAATAAGGTACACAAATTTATTTTTACTTTTGCACCATACCGCCCCAGTGACAGCGCTGTACCCTTTTTTTCTGAGATTATACATTTATATTCAGCGCTTTCATTTTTATGGCAAAGAAAATAAAATACTGATTGTCATTAATGTGAAAGTACTGTACCTAAACCTATGAGAGTGATACTGATGCTTAGGGCTTTCCCATCTCAACTCTTTATATGCTTTTAATGTAGAAAAATACTATTAGCATAATCTGGTAAATTAGCCCTGTGTATCATAAGGAATAATATTTTCCATAATTTACAGTTGGTTTGATAACTTTATCTCAAACGGTGGCAGAGGTAAATGAATTTAAGTGGGTTTAATATAATAAAACATCACAAATATGGATTCAGTGCCACATATAAAAATAAATATAAAAAAAAAAAGTGTTCTGCATTATAGGGAATAATATTCTGAATATTTTACAGTTGATTTGATAACTTTAGATCAAATGGTGGCAGAGTATAATGAATTAAAGTGGGTTCAGTTCAGTATAATAAAACATATCAAAAATATGGATTCAGTACCATATATAAAAATAATAAAAAATATAATGAGAAAAATTATATTCTGAATATTTCAGTTGATTTGATACTTTTTGGTGTAGTCATTTAATGAATTTATATTATTGCATACATTTAAAGTTTAAAATTATTATAAAACACATAAAAGTCTAATTCCAAAAATGGAGCCTTGTGCAATAACAGAGATGTTTTTTTTTTTTTTTTTTTTCCTGAATTTTTTTTATAGTATTAGTTTTACAGTGTAATGTCAAGTAGTCAAATTGTTTAATTATTTCATATGGTTATTTTTTTCTAGAAATTAAGCCTTGTGCAAATTAAAGAGCATATATCTCTGTCTATCTGAGTTAGTTTTGGCTCAAAAGAGTTTAATTGGTCTGAAACTAAATGTCTAATGAATGTCAAATATTTTACTGCACTGTAAGTTTGTGTTATGAATGTCATTGAAGTGAGGGCCAGTAAAATACATGTTTAGTGCTGATAATGTTTGTTAATGTCAACAATCCGAGGTACACAAGCTTCTTTCAGTCTGACAGAAGAAAAAAAATCTAAGTACAGCTACAAACTAATGATCTACAGTCAAGTTTATCAGGCCAAAAAGAGCTGCTATAAGGGTCTAAAACTGGACATGAGATTGTTTTCTCACCTGAAATCTTGACAGTATATGTGACTGAGGTCTTGACTTGATCTCCTTGAGTAACTTCACATCTCCACTCTCTGTTGTCATCTTCATTCAGGAGTGTTGTAGTCAGAGTGAAGATACAGTGTCCTGGAGCTGATATCTGATATCTGGAGTCTGATATCTTCAGTTTATCACCAGCCTGATTCACCCACAACAGATCAACTCTCTCAGAACGACCCGAATAATCATCACAAGAGACTCCATATAATGAATATAACTGACAGGAGAGAGTCACAGAGCTGCCTGCACTGATCTCAGTCTGTGAGGATGATGAAGAGACTGAAACACAAAATAACACACAAATCACACACTTTTCAATCATCAGGAGAGTTTACATCAAGAATTATGATTATATTAAACTAAACACATAATCATAGAATTACCTTGAAGAACATGCAGATAAACACGTGCATCATCTCCTTGTTTTTGGTCTCTATTCACACCTGTCCATTGTTGGCAGTTGTAAGATCCATGATCTTCTTTTGTGATGTTCTTGATGTTCAGAGAGCAGTCAGACCCCAGACTCAGTCTCTCATGACTCTCTGTGTCTTTCTTCTTTTCTCCTAATTTAATCAGTTCAACTGCTGATGAATGACTGAATCTGTTATAGATCCATGTAGTTGATCTGCAGTCATGAAGAGCATTATTACAGGGCAGATAGACATTTTCTCCAGAACTGATGAACACATGATCATCATCCACTCCACTGATACCTGAAACACAAGAACATTTGAGTGATCATTATTTCTACATTATAATCATTATTTATAGTGATAAAGAAAGTGAGAGAGCTGTTTGAATCACTAACACACTCTTAATATGAAAGTGATTGAGCATCAGCTGTTTGAGTGTGAAACTGTCTAGTTTTAGTTCATTCTGGAGTCATTCATTTGGTTTGAGAAACACAACTTACTGATCTGCTATTTTCTTCCTGACTGTATCTCCTCTAGAGCTTTAACTCCACAAACTACAAACTCAGATCTTCAGACTGATCTGACTCCAGCTGCTGTATCTTTTCTAACTGATCAGACTTATACTCACTAATCATGCTAACAACATGTGAGTAACAAGTTAATCATGTTAGCAACATGCTAGTAACATGCTAATCATGGTAGAAACATGCTAGCAACTTGCCAACCATGCTAACATGCTAGCAACTTGCTAATCATGCTAGAAATAAGGGCTGTTGCGGTGAAGGAATTTCCCTTGTGGATTATCAGTATATTATTTTTATGGGTGATTCTTAGTCTATGGGAACTTTTATATATTAATTCAAAGCTAATCAGTGAAGCTATCTTCCCCCCTTCACTGCCCTCTGTGGTATAAATGACATTTATGGTTACAAAGTACAACTGAGTTTTAATATTTCACTCTCATTTCCTGTAATAAATCTATTTTACACTAGATACAAAAAAGAAAAAAATAAATAGTTCCTCTCAACACCTTTTTGACAAAAATGTTCTTACTGAAACCCATTAAAACTGTGATTTTTAATCCTAGGGCCATTTAACTATAAAATGATGCAATATTTGTTCATAGGCTTTTATTCTGTTGACAAGGCTTCAAATTTTAATTTGGACTACTTTTTACACTTTAGGTTGGCATATAAAGCAAACTACTTGCTTTATTCCTGTTTTCTGCAAAACAAAATCATACTCAAAGCTAATTTTTTGAGATATCAACCTCAAATTTGGAAAACAACTTGTTTAGATTTATGGCTTTGATTTTCTTTCAATTTCTGAGTTGTTTCATTCAAAATGTTTTATAATATATATATTTTATATTTTAAAAAGTACTCATAAATCATTTCCATAAACTTAAACCTCTCTAACTTTTTTGGTTTCAATTTTTTTTTACAGCTTTTTAACTTTAACAATAATCTGTCAAAGGGTCTTATTTAAAATGAGACCACACTTAAGTCTGTACTCCCAATATTAAATATTTTTATTTTTTATTTATTATTATTATTATTATTATTTTTTTTTTTTTTTTTTTTTTTGACTTGGACATTTTTGTCCTCTATGAACCTCTTTGTAACTTTTTTTTTAACTGATGCACAAAGGTTAATGACTTTGTGAATTGAGTTTAATGAGTGTGAATATTTTTTTCTAATAAATATCTCTACTGTTTCCCTACAATCACATTAATTCATTGTCATTTCCATCACCACACTCATTTCTTTTAAATATTAAAACAGTTCTCATCACACATTAAAATGTATCCACAGTTGATGAGATCTTGCTCTACTCAATATAAAAAAAGTTATTTATTATCTAATCAGCTCATTTTTAATTTGAGAGTGTGACAGGTGTACAGTTCAGCATTTGGTCCATAGATCATTGATCTCAGTGACAAATGTATAATTATTGTACATTGTGGAAAAACTGGTAAAACTAGTTACAAAATACGATCTTAGACCATTCTTGAGTGTCATACGTTTTTTTATTTTTAAATAACAGCTGTATATTGAGATGTGCTGGAAATGACATTTGTTCACTGCAGGTCGGAAAAAAATATATTATTAACTATTTAATATATATTAACTATTTCTCTTGTATTCTAAGTTTGTCCTCTTACAGACCTTAAAACTAGACAAATTATTTAAACTTATGAGACATTTGAACAAGTTTTTTATTCAGCTTCACAAGGCAAAAAGTGCACCTAGTTGAAGAAACAGCCATATAAATATATGGATTAATTGAAGGCGATTGTCCTGTGCATTTTGTCAGTAAATCTCCAGCACCTGCGTTCAGATGGAGCAGGTCTGGAAAAAGCAGGTCTGTGAACGATCTGCTCCATAAATGATTCATTAGATGAGTTCATATCTTCAGCCATTTACACTCTCTATTCCTCAACAATGGGCTATGAGAAGCAGGTTCCCCAAACTGAGCTGACAAGAAGCTAATAATTAATTAATAATGAATTAAATCTTACAATAAATAAATACATAATGAAAATGTAAATGAAAGTAAAAGTAAAGCACTTTTAAATAAGTAAATGAAGTAAAATTCAAATAAAATAAAAAAAGTGTAAAATGAAACCGCTGTCAAACAATACAAATAATTTAAAATAATTTAAAATAAAAAGCAAATTAAGAAAATAATGAAGGTGTAAATACAAAAATAAATAAATAAATACATACAAAACTAACCTAAAAATATTTTCAAATGAAAAAAAAAAAAAAAAGTAATGAAATACCAAAAATGTAAAATAAAATATTTTTAAAGCAGGTTCCCCAAACTGAGGTGATGAGAAGCTAATAATTATTCAACTCATAAAAATAACAATGAATAAAAACATGAAATTGAATGAACAAATTAATAAAAATAATGAAAAATGTAAAACTGAAGTAAAAGTCTCTCTTAAATAAATTAAATAAAGTAAAAACTCTTAAATAAATAAATGAAGTAAAATCCAAATAAAATAAATTATAAAATGAAACAGCTGCCAAATAATACAATTTAAAATAAAAAGCAAATTAATAAAATAATGAAAGTGTAAATAAAAATAAATAAATAAATAAAAACTAAACTAAAAATATTTTTAAATGAAAACAAAAAGTAATGAAATACCAAAAATGCTAAATAAAATATTTTTATTAAAGCAGGTTGTCAAATTATTCAAACAATTTAAAATAAAAAGGAAATTAATAAAATAACGAAAATGTATTAAAAAAAAATTTAATTAAAATAAATATCAATACAAATCAATAAATAAAACAAATTTTAAATGAAAACAGTAAGTAATGAAATGCCAAAAATGTCAAATTAAATATATTTTTAAAGCAGGTTCCCCAAACTGAGGTGATGAGTGTAGTGAGGGCTCAGTAGGTTAAGAATCCAAATGCAACTTCATTAAACAACTCATAGTCAGACAGGCAAGATCACTACACAGCAGACAGGGAAAACGTAGCAGAGCTAGCAAACAAAAGTAATCCAGTGAACAGGCGTGGGTCAATAGTCAGGAGGAGAACAATCAGAAAATGGAAAACAACAAGGTCAACAACAGGAAAGCAAACACAGGTAATGATGCTCAGAACTGTAGCCAGGGAAAAACAAGACTTCACAACTAGCACACTGAAATCAGGGTCTATTTATAGTCCGGGTGTGATGAGGTGTAATGGCTGACACCTGTGAAGGTGAAGGTCACGAAAGGTGTTGTGGGTAATGGAGTGTGTGATAGAGTTCAGAGTTTCAGTGAAGGCTCCCTCTAGTGATGGAGGAAGGGAGCCACAGCAGCATGATTCATGACAATGAGAAGCTAATAATTACAACAATGACAATAAATAAATACATTTGAAATTGAAAGCAAAAATTAATGAAAATGTAAAATTAAAGTAAAAGTAACTTTTAAATAAATAAAAATTCAAATAAAATAAATGATAAAATGAAACATTTGTCAAATAATACAATTAATTTAAAATAAAAAGCAAATTAATAAAATAATGAAAGTATAAAAAAATAGAAATCAATAAATAAAACATAACGAAAATGAATTTTAAAAGAAAACAAATAAAAAGTAATAAAACACCAAAAATGTAAAATAAAATAATTATGCATTTGAAATTAAAAGCACAAATTAATAAAAATAATGAAAACGTAAAATCGAAGTGAAAGTAACTTTTAAATAAACAAATGAAGTAAAATTCTAATATAATAAATAATACAGTTAATAAAAAATAAAAAAATAAAAAAATACAAAAAAATAAAATAAAATAAAATAATAATTATATATAAGCAAACTTGCAAATCATGCTAGGAACATGCTAATCATGTTAGAATCATGCTAGCAACTTGCTAAAAATCATGCTAGAAACATTCTAGCAACATGCTAATCATGTTAGCAACATCCTAGTAATTTGTTAACCATGCTATCAACACGCTAGTCATGCTAGAAATCATCTGTCTGTCTGTCTATCTGTGTAAGCTTTTAAAACAACTTTAAACTTCAAAAACGTAAAAATGTAAAACTTCTTAAACTTTCTGGTCTGGCTTTCTCAAGCAAACTTAAAGTTTGTCTTGACAAACTTTATCTAGTTCAGTATGTTCTGTTTGTAACACAAAAATAATGATGTTCATGTTCAAAATAACACTTTCTCAGACTAATTCAACTAAATATCTTGTAGAGAAAACACAGATTTGTTTACCTGTGAGAAGTGAAGAGAGAAAGATCAGTCCCAGCAGACACAAATGACACTCATCAGCCATTTTCTCTTTCTGTCAGTCTTCCTCTTCATTATATGCTCACAACTCTTTCTTTAAATACTATCAGCTCTTCCTGTGTTTAACTTCCTCTGATCTGATTGGCTGAGTGTTGAAATGCTGCTATTTAGTGACACAATGCCAGTCATAATGAAGAAGTAGAAGAACTGAGACATTTATCTGTAAGTGCAAAATACTTCAAATCAAAATGAGTATTTCGGTTCTGTATAAACCTGAATGTTTACAGCAATTCAAGTTTTTTTTTTTTTTTTTCCTCCTCTGAACTCAAATGTTCATCTTTTGTCTGTTTGTGTTGTGGTTTGTGTGGCTAGTGTTTTCAGAAGCTGGCTGTGAGAACTCAGTTATTTTGACCACTGCTTTAACCCACACAGATCTGAGATCAGCTCTAAACACAGTTTGGACTGATAGCTGTGAATTTTCACACATTTCCTCTTCTTTTATAACTGTTTTCTACAACTGAAACTCAACTTCTCAATACTCAAGACTCTCACAACCAGACCCACGCTCTTCAATGAATGCCACAAGTTTAAGTGTCATACTTTCATGAGTGAACATATACAGATCATTTATTTGCTGCATTTCTGCAAATGATTATGATAATAGTGATTATGTGATCATCATATTCATATGAAGTTTTACAGCGATGTTTTGCATCTATTCCAGAGTCAAGACCTTCTTTCAATCTTGAGATGGTTGACAGCCGTTCTACACTTTCATCACTAAAATAGTGTATTATTTATAGCAGTTGTAGTGTTTCAGAGTGTGATCTCACTGTTGAGGAGTGGAAACATGCTATTGCTGAGTGTGAGAGCTCAGTTCATTTGACCGCAGAAGAGCAGAGATCATCTCTAAAACCAAGCTTAAACTGATGATGCTGTGAATATGAATCAACAAAAAACAACTTCTGGAGGAATATTTTCAAGAGTGTGTTTGTGTGTCAGTATCACAGTCACAGTGTTACTAGTCTCATCTTCAGACAGCATTAACACACACACTGTTGGATATATATAGTGGCTGGAGATGACATCAGTTCAATCTGATTGGCTGCTCACTAAATGCAGCTTCTATTGGTCTGTTTGTGTCTGAATGGGCGGGACTTGGCCTGAATTAGATCAGACAGCATTAGCCTTTGCCTGTATAGCGTTCACTATAGTGTTATATTGTATTAACACACAGTGAGTAAGTATCTTTATTCTCAAACAAACTTTGCATTTTACATTTTAAATAATTTTGGGACAAATATTAATTTTAAACACAATAAATCTGCCATTACAACCCAGCTGTGAGAAAAGGTGAAGTGTGTGGAATTTATAAGTTTACCAGAATGCATTTCTGAACTAACCACAATAAACTACATGATATACATAATATGAATTATGAACATTAATTAATCATTTCATTATTTGTTCATCTTTGTTGCTTTGCTTCTCAGTTGATCACATCCTCACATTAGCAGCTCATGAAGGGGAATCACCAAATGTGTGTCACAAACTCAGACTGAGGTCAGCCAGATGCAGAACCCAAGAGCAGTTTAATATCTTCAAAGTGAAACTAATAGAAAACAAACAAAGGTTTAGCATGACCTGAGAAAACATGAAGCTAACATGACAATAGACTCACCAACAGCAGCTCGACACAAACATAACACACAACAAAGAAGCAGATACTAAACTAGGAAACACATGATAGAAAGCAACCAATGAACAAACAGAACTGAAACCACATGACAGGACAATGAACCAATGAGAACATGACATGGACTAAAGGAAGACAGAGCAGGAACACATGAGAGCAAGGGAGAAACATATGCCTTGTCCAAATACTCACACTTGTCTTGTGGTCTTGGCCACTTGAAAGGAAGTAAGACAGGAAGTAAGTGCGCAAGACTGTCCAAGGTTTTAAACACACCAAAGTGTAGTGCCCTTAACACACACTAAATCCCCACTATCTTGAATACAGCTATGTAGTGATATTGAAGTGAGACTCATGAGACTTTTTGCATTTGACTGTTTTTATTACTTAATTAGAAGCACCACAAATTAAATTGAGTCATCTGTTATAGGGACTACTGAACAGACACTTAGAAGTTGATTTCAAAATGTAAAGTATTGAAAATATTAAAATATAAAAGAAGTATTGCATTTTAAAACACTATAAGAGTGTCCCATCAGGTAATGAAAAGGTCGACACACACTTGAGGTCTTCCTCCTCACTTGAACACTTGGGCCAAAAACAGGAAACACGTCATATAAGCAGTCAAGTGGTCAAGTGCAAAGACTGCAAGTGTGGGTATTTGGACAAGGCAATAGCTACAGCAAATTACAAAATAAAAGACATGACCCAAAACACACCTGACAATTTGTAAGAAACATCTCTGCAAAGGTGAAATATTAAACACAACTGCAGAGCTTTTATTAACAATATTAGTAGCAATCACTCACAATGATAATAATAATAAAAAAAACAAAAACAAGAATGTAAAATAAAGAATGTACAAGATTCACCAAAGCATCTCCATCAAACAACAAAGTGAGAATTATTCTACAAACTATCTGTCCATTTCTGCATTTAATTTTATATTTAAAGTAGTTTATAAACCAAAGACAAGAAAACGTCTCAGTGATGAAGGTAACCCTCGTTCCCCAGAGGGAATGGAGACGTTATGTCAATGATGTATTTTGGGGATTGACCTCAACACCCTATCACCTCTGAGCTTAAGAGAAAAGGCTGTGTGGAGTGAGCTCAGACTCCTAGGGGGCATGGCTCACTTTGGGACTCATACGCAGGTGATGGCATCTGCTACCCAATGGGCCAGCACTGGAGACAGCATTCCCCTTCTGCTGTCCCCCAAAGCAGACAAAGAGCTGCTCTGAGCATCTGAAGCTCTGGGTGTGGTCCACATGAATGCAGAACGGGACACAGCAATTCCAAGGCCTCCTCCTGAAGCAGAGCTTGCAGATTCACCATCTGATCCCGAAAGGAGTGGTGGAAACCTTGGGCATGTAACCGGGCCATTGTCTCAGGATAACATGAGAGTCATCCAGTCCAAACTCTAGGCACGCTTCATTGACTGAGAATGTGTGCAGGTCCCCAACCCTCTTGATGACGCCAGTCAGGAGCGAAGTTTAAGCGGCAGATATTTCAGCTCGACTGAACTGAGCGGCTCGAAGGGGGCTCTCCGAAGGCCCTGGAGGACCATGGAGAGATCCCAAGAGGGAACGAGGTGCAGTCTAGGAGGATTAATCCTTCACGCACCTCTCAGGAACCTAATGACTAAATTGTGATATGCAGCAATGGCTGTGACATACACTTTGAAAGTAAAGGGAGGGCCTCCACTCCAACTTTTCTTGCAGGAAGGAGAACACCACTCCATCCGAGCATCTCTGTGGATCCTCTCAGTGAGAGGAACACCAATCAATGAACAGACCCCACCTTAGGCCTGCCTCTTTAAAGAAGTCATTAGTAAAGCCTAAAAACAACTCCAAATGAAATGACTTCTGAAATCAATTGTCTTCTTAGGAAGAAGTTATACAAGCTTGTTTTAAAAATGGCCATCAAGTGGTTACACTATGTATTAAACACAGAGCTGTACAGTAGAACCCCCTTTCAAAGCCCCTCCTGATTTTCTCTAAATGCCCCTGTATTGAGAAACACTACTTTAATAATACATACTTCATTATTGTAAAAATAGAATTAAATGTTTTTCAAATGTTTGTATATTTTATTTACATGACTAATGGTGTATAATTTAGAAGAGAATATACATACATATGACAAAGTCTCCCCAAAGTGCAAAGAAACAACCATACAATACATTAATGTAAATTTACATTTAATGTTAAAGCAAATAATTTAGAAGATTTTTGCCATGATTTGTGCTATTATTTGTTATCAGCTGCAATCAACTATATAATATAAAATGTAAAAAAGAAAAATCATATACAGCAATGCCAAGATCTCTGGGTATTTCTGTTCTCTGTGGTTGAGCTGGTAGCAGTCAGTGGGAAAAGGAGCAGGAATCTGTTTCAACAACCTTGAACATGAAGCGCTGGAAGATGCTGATCTCCTGGAGCACCAAAGGGTCCTAAGATCTGGAGCACACAGATGTGGCTGGTGTAGGTGCTGAAGGCCCTTAGCGTGGATCACGCAAGCAAAAATACCTGAAGTGAAGGGTTTGCTCAGCAGAGCTTAACCTTTTTGCAAATATCTGTTTGTCTTCTGCCTCTCTGGGCTAGAGACTCAGGACTTGGTAAATCCACTTTGTCGCTCTAGTATGGACTCAGGATGTGCTGCTGTTGCGGTTTCAAAGCTGGAGACTTAAAGCGTGGAGCATCTGTTTTTGTTTCTCTGGAGGGGAGACTCAGAACAAGGAGTGTCTTTTGGAAGGGTACCTTTATCCCTTTCAGATGAGAAGGAGACTGCAATTTTGCACTTCTCCATTTCCTGTCTGTCTATCTATCTATTTTCTGTCCCCCTTATTTCTGAAATGATGGCTACGGTCCTGTACTTCACTACTTAATAATGTCTGTAAAAATAACCTGATGGGAATGTTTGCAGCTCCTTACTTTTCTACAAATGAAGAAATGAACAAAAATTCCAATGTACCTGTGCAAATTAAAATAAAATCTCTAACTCTCTATAATAATAATAATAGTGTAAATTATTTAAACAAGTTTTGGTTTTAGACTTTTAGACAGTTTCTGTGTTTGTCATGAGTGTGTCTTGTTTCCTGTCAGCTGTGTATGAGATTCAACACATAACACTCACATACTCATTTTTTTGTGTCCAAATCTATTGAACTATTTACAAATATTGTAAAATTAGTTTAAAGACATTAATGTATAATCAATTCTAATGACAAAATGGAAAACATAAAACAAATTCAAAACACCACCTGACATTTTTAAAGTCTTTAAATGTATATTCTTGTAGCAATTTGGACATCTTTATTAGTCAGTACAAATACATAAGAGCAATCAGTATTCAGTATGCAAATATTACAATGACAGTGGTCACATGTTGAGGATTATATAGTTGATCAATGTACATCCTTAAACCTTAATGTCAATTTTACTAAACAGGCAGAAATAATCTACAAAACAAAGTCTGAAGGGAGTCTGTTGAGTTTTGTGGTTTGAGGAATTAACATTAGAGGTTCAGAACAAACTGTGAACATAAATGTTTGAGTATCAGTTCAGTGCTGGCTCACAAAAACTGAAATAACTTCTCATTCAACAACTGATTTGTTCATCTAATAATGTTTCTGTCTGAGAAATTCAGGAGAGTCACACTTAAAAGTTTCTCCAGGGGGCGCCAGAATCCCACAAGCAGACATAATGTCTGTCTGTATAAAGACTTCAACCCTGGTTCAGTTTCAGTGGAAACTTCTGCTGATCAGCAATACTGGAGAAAATGGTTATTTGTGAAGAGTATTTCATTCTAATATTGTATTCATCACTACTTTTTCTCGCTGCTGTGAGTTCTTCCTCCCTGCAAAATAATTAAACACAAAAGCATTTCCTGAGCTCTCATGAGTGCAGATAGTTTCAGATCAATGTGAATCATCTCAAAAACTCACCAGCTCTTCTCTCACAGATGATCTGAAGAAGAATCACAGTAGGAGCAGCAAACACTGCAAACTCAACAATAATCACAATCACTGCAGGAAAGATGAGAGACACAAATGAGAGAAATAAAAAAATCATTGAAAAATTCTTGACAAAGCACAGCAGATTGACTGTTTCAGCATTAATGAACTGAATGTAAAGACTGTTGTACCTCTGAATAATGATCCAGCAATCCAGCTGACTCCTGAAACAATATGAGTCTGTTAGTTCAGGTCAAACATAATGAACATGAACACAAACATCTTAATACTTCAGCTTCACAAAAATGATAAATATGTGCTGGACCTGTGTGAACTGTATTAATAAGGAGACAGAGGAGTGTTGTGACACAGGGGTTAGTTGTAGTTTGACAGTCAGAAAGGAGCTGTGGTGATGTCTTCAATATCAATATTTTTTTTTTCATTATTTATTTATTCATTTATTTTTTGTCTAGCAACAATTCTTTGACTTTCATAACCTAAAGTAGCTGTTTCTCTGGTTTAATTTGATACTTTGCATTCATGCTAACTTAAAACCCACATGCTAAAACAGTTTGCTATGTTATGGCTGTTTGATGTGGGGATAGTTTAACAGTTCATTAAAAATGTTACCAACTCCAAGTATCCAATCACATCCTCTATTGAGGCAAAGTCATGTGAGGTTTTTGTTGCACATCAAGAGATTTATGTAAAATGTGTTTCCATCATAGTTTATGTGCATCTTCTTATTGGATTAAAGCACTATCCGCCTCAAATGAGCACATATGTTTTTGAGCACGTTTAGAATTTATGCACATCTTGACATTTCCATCCAACATTTTTTTTATGTGATATTCCAAAATTCACATGTAAATAGGTAGATGGCAGCACAGCTAGAGACTGAATACAGTACACACACACACACACACACACACACACACAAACACACACAAACACACACACACACACACACACACACACACACACAAAGCAATTGATTTGGTGCTAAATTTAAAATCCTAAAATGAATACAGTATAATGTTTTTGTCACTTATGTACGCATTTTACATTCACTTTCAAATTAGCGGCAATTCAGCATCATTGTTTGAACTGAATGCAATTCAAATACGTCAAACTCAGCCAATAAATAAATCATATAACTTTTATTAACCAAACAATAACAAATACACATAGAACATTTATTAGAAAATGAATAAAACATGCTTAGAGACACGGCATACACTTTGATGTCAAATAAAATAAATATGTTTAGTTTAAATAAAAGTAAAAAAAGAGCAAACACTGTGGAACCAGTTAAATTATAATAATAATAATAATAATAAACAATATCACCTTAAACAGCAAAAGTTGAGCAGCCACATTCAGTTTTTAATTTTACTGTCTGTTCTCTAACTGAACTAAATTATTTTTATTACTATAAAAAAAAATGAAAACTATGGTGGCGGGCGGTGGTTCGGTGGGTGGGTGATGTAACTGGTGTTGCAGCTTAACACCGTTATCACTAGCTGTGCTTCCATTACCCTTTAAATTGCGCAAATTGAAAATATGCCTAATGGAAACATGTCAATTGCACAAAAACTCCCATATATCGCAAAAAAAAAAAGTTCTAACACTTGCATGAGGTGTTTTTTCAGGCAATTCAAAAAAGGAATATTTCTCAAAACAGCAATGGAAATTTCACATTTACAGCTCACATTTGATTAAATATAGCCAAAATCTCACCAAAATCCATTGCCATGATCGCGAGAAGAAAAATAAAACAGCCTTTACAGCATTGGTTCTGGCTTTTGTTCACACAGCACTCGATGATAAAGAACCACTGTGGAATATCCAGCCCGATCTCGTATGTATTTTTTGAGGCGGCTAATTAGTACAGATTTGTACGACCTCACTCTTACGAATTCATACGTCTTTGGCTAAATCGTACGTATTTTACAAGTTCCCAATTCATATGAGTTTGTACGAATGCCCATCAACTAACCCTAAACCTACACATCACTGGGGTCTAGGCAAATCATACAAAATCGTATGAGTGAGGTCACACGAATTCGTATGAATTAGCCACCTCCTAAAATACATACGAATTTCTCTGAGATAGAGTTGCAATATGGGACACAAGAGTCTCTGCTTACAGTTGGCTATAGCTACTCAGATCATCTATCTGTCCTCCCTGATTAAAGCGTTACACAGTATGTGGAAATTCTGGAATATACTTCGCAGTTTCAACACGCAGAAGCTAAGTGCTATTGGTAAGATCACCGCCTCAGTCTCTTGCTGCTATCATCTCTTTTGGTTTTTGGCTTGTGATAGAGATATGGATGACAAATTAGGTAACTTGCTCAGTCCTGATAGAAATAATGAAACAAGAGAGCAAATGCTGTAAACAGCTCTGCTTTGAGGCTCTAACAGTAAAGAATATGTTTCAAACTCATTGAAAGAATGGTCAGTCTGGCCTTTGATTCTGATTGGAAAGATAAAACAAAAACTTGATTGGCTGCATACAAAGAAAGAATCAGATACACATTTCTAAAGGTATGTGTCTATTTTCAGATGTGTAAAATAGCTATTTGTTGACAATCATACCAGAAGTAAAAGCATCATCAGTAACATCATCATGACTGAATCAGTAGCACCTTGATCTTCAGAAATACCTGCTGGTTGTGTTTCTCTGTGATTCTGAGAGTTTGTGATGTGGACTGGAGTCACTGCTGTTGTTGAATCAGCTTGAGCTGTAAAACATGAATATTAGTTCAGATTAATCAAACTGCAGAATTTTATTTTAAATAAAATCATATTTTATTTAGTTAAACAAGATAACTCTAGCATTATGCAAAGCAATGATGTGAGAAAGACAGTGATGATGTACCTTTAGTTTGTGGTGATTTTGTAGTTGAGGGATTCTTAGGGTTTGTGATGTGGACTGGATTCACTGCTGTTGTTGTTTTATCTTGAGCTGTAAAACATGGATTAGTTCAGATGCATCATACACTTTGAAAAGCCCTCTTTTACAGTATGTATGCAAGTCTTGACTCTTCTCAAGCTAAACAAATAATAATACTAATAATATGTTTGTAGATATTTAGAAAACATGTTGTGTTTATATAACTGTTTCTCTGAAAACTAAAGCTAGAGCCAGTAATTCTACTCTGAAAAGTGCGTTTCGGGCAGATTTCGGGACAGGATTGCAGTACTCATTTCAACCGCTAGCTGGCAATATTACATACTGCACCTTTAAATGTGATGGCCATACTAAATAACTAAATTATTTAATAAATAAAAAAAATAATAAGGTTGTCCATGGTCAACATGACATGAGGTGCAGTTACCAGTGTGACACTAAAACAGGTATTAATGGGTACCTTCTAATAATGAAACTATTTAAAGTAAACTCTTTAAAGTCGCTGTATATGTTCACAAGTCATTGCTGCTTCTGGAAACCTGTGTGATTTCAACAAATTAAACAAATTGCACCTGTTATGTTTTGAGCCCAGACTAACTCAGATAGACAGAAATATACGCCCTTAACATTGCACAAGGCTTAGCTTTTTATGTGTTTTGTAATAATTTTACACAACTTTTAATGTATGCAATGATATAAATCCATTAAACAGCAAAACCATTTGGTCTAAAGGTATCAAATCAACTGTAAAATATGCAGAATAATATTCCCTAAAATGCACAAAGCTTGTTTATTTATTTATTTTTCTTATTATTATTTTATTGTTTTTTATATATGGTACTGACACCATTTAATATTTTAAACTGAAACCGTATACTGTACCGACTTAAACTGATTAAACTCTGCCACTGTTTGAGATAAAGCTATCAAACCTAATGTAAAAATCTCTGAATGTTATTCCCTATAATGCACTTGAACATTATTATTTTTTATTTATTTATTTTTTCAGTCCTGGAACCGCTAATATTCTTGAACACAACTTGAGCTAAATGAATCAAACCAGCTGTGAATTACTCTGAATATTATTCTGGCTGATGCAAGGCGTATTTGTCCTGATTATTAAATGTACAGATATATTATATACAGATATATTATTTTGCAGTTCAGAATCAGAAATACAATGAACTTTATTGTCAAATGTGTTTAAAAAATAAAAAAGACAGGGAAATTGACTTCAAGTGCAGAACAATGTAAAATGTGCCAACATACTGTAAGTAAATAATAATAAAAAGATATAATAATAATAATAATGATAATAATAATAATAATAACAATAATAACAACAACAACAACATTACACAAAAATAAAACCACAGTATGGGAGGTAAATATTGAAAGCACACAATAGGCATGGTTATGAATATAACACTAATATGGATTAGAAGATGCAAAGCTTCTGAAGGCCATCTGAAATTTTCTTCTCAAATTAATATTAGTATACCTTGTATGTCTTGACAAAGGCTTCTTGCCGAAACATTGGTTAATTAAATAAAGTCATTTATTTGCAAGTGAATGTGCAGTTGTATGTCATCTCCACACAAATATCAGTTATATATATTGAACATTTATTTTGGGTTGACTTTAAAATAGACATACAAATAGACAATCTGTTGAAGTTTTATATTCACAAGTAAAAAAAAAAAAAAAAAAGAAACCATCATATATGACATTTTGTAACACTGATCCTAAATATATATTTTGAAACTCTTTCTAATATGAAATCACAAAATAAAAAAAAACTTACAAAACAATAAAAATAAACAAACAAACAAAAAAAACTTTTTTAAATGTATGTAACTGTCCTGATATTATAATAGCACTTTTTTATCCTGGTATTTTTTATTTTAATTTATGTTAATATATATTTTTTAATATATATGTTTATGTTATGTTTAGTTGTTATTCTTCTGTTTTCCATGTGTGACTGTATGATATTGCTCTGTATTTGCATGTGATGGAAGTAATTTGTACCATTTAAAGTAAATAAGGTACACAAATTTATTTTTACTTTTTGCACCATACCGCCCCAGTGACAGCGATGTACCCTTTTTTTCTGAGATTATACATTTATATTCAGCGCTTTCATTTTTATGGCAAAGAAAATAAAATACTGATTGTCATTAATGTGAAAGTACTGTACATAAACATATGAGAGTGATGCCGATGCTTATGGCTTTCCCATCTCAACTCTTCATATGCTTTTAATGTAGAAAAATACTATTAGCATAATCTGGTAAATTAGCCCTGTGTATCATAAGGAATAATATTTTCCATAATTTACAGTTGGTTTGATAACTTTATCTCAAACGGTGGCAGAGGTAAATGAATTTAAGTGGGTTTAATATAATAAAACATCACAAATATGGATTCAGTGCCACATATAAAAATAAATATAAAAAAAAAAGTGTTCTGCATTATAGAGAATAATATTCTGAATATTTTACAGTTGATTTGATAACTTTAGATCAAATGGTGGCAGAGTATAATGAATTAAAGTGGGTTCAGTTCAGTATAATAAAACATATCAAAAATATGGATTCAGTACCATATATAAAAATAATAAAAATATAATGAGAAAAATTATATTCTGAATATTTCAGTTGATTTGATACTTTTTGGTGTAGTCATTTAATGAATTTATATTATTGCATACATTTAAAGTTTAAAATTATTATAAAACACATAAAAGTCTAATTCCAAAAATGGAGCCTTGTGCAATAACAGAGATGTTTTTTTTTTTTTTTTTTTTCCTGAATTTTTTTTATAGTATTAGTTTTACAGTGTAATGTCAAGTAGTCAAATTGTTTAATTATTTCATATGGTTATTTTTTTCTAGAAATTAAGCCTTGTGCAAATTAAAGAGCATATATCTCTGTCTATCTGAGTTAGTTTTGGCTCAAAAGAGTTTAATTGGTCTGAAAGTGAATGTCTAATGAATGTCAAATATTTTACTGCACTGTAAGTTTTTGTTATGAATGTCATTGAAGTGAGGGCCAGTAAAATACATGTTTAGTGCTGATAATGTTTGTTAATGTCTCACTTTATTTACTAATATTTTACATTATTTTTGAATAATAATATAATTTATAATAATATAATTTTTTGACATGCTTTCCGAAAAATACAGCACACTGCAAATACAAAAGATACCATTTGCACCAAATAAAATAAAATAAAATTAATTGTTCAGCACTCACAGCTTACATAATAAAACTTTCTATTTAAATTTGTCATTGTTAGTATCATTGAAGCAGAACAAACCGAGGTACACAAGCTTCTTTCAGTCTGACAGAAGAAAAACAATCTAAGTACAGCTACAAACTAATGATCTACAGTCAAGTTTATCAGGCCAAAAAGAGCTGCTATAAGGGTCTAAAACTGGACATAAGATTGTTTTCTCACCTGAAATCTTGACAGTATATGTGACTGAGGTCTTGACTTGATCTCCTTGAGTAACTTCACATCTCCACTCTCTGTTGTCATCTTCATTCAGGAGTGTTGTATTCAGAGTGAAGATACAGTGTCCTGGAGCTGATATCTGATATCTGGAGTCTGATATCTTCAGTTTATCACCAGCCTGATTCACCCACAACAGACCAATACTCTCATAACGGATCCAATCTTCACAAGAGACTCCAGCAGATGAATATGAATATAACTGACAGGAGAGAGACACAGAGCTGCCTGCACTGATCTCAGTCTGTGAGGATGATGAAGAGACTGAAACACAAAATAACACACAAATCAAACACTTTTCAATCATCAGGAGAGTTTACATCAAGAATTATGATTATATTAAACTAAACACATAATCATAGAATTACCTTGAAGAACATGCAGATAAACACGTGCATCATCTCCTTGTTTTTGGTCTCTATTCACACCTGTCCATTGTTGGCAGTTGTAAGATCCATGATCTTCTTTTGTGATGTTCTTGATGTTCAGAGAGCAGTCAGACCCCAGACTCAGTCTCTCATGTCTCTCTGTGTCTTTCTTCTTTATCCCTGAATTAATCAGTTCAACTGCTGATGAATGACTGAATCTGTTATAGATCCATGTAGTTGATTTGCAGTCATGAAGAGCATTATTACAGGACAGACGGACATTTTCACCAGAACTGATGAACACATGAACATCATCCACTCCACTGATACCTGAAACACAAGAACATTTGAGTGATCATTATTTCTACATTATAATCATTATTTATAGTGATAAAGAAAGTGAGAGAGCTGTTTGAATCACTAACACACTCTTAATATGAAAGTGATTGAGCATCAGCTGTTTGAGTGTGAAACTGTCTAGTTTTAGTTCATTCTGGAGTCATTCATTTGGTTTGAGAAACACAACTTACTGATCTGCTATTTTCTTCCTGACTGTATCTCCTCTAGAGCTTTAACTCCACAAACTACAAACTCAGATCTTCAGACTGATCTGACTCCAGCTGCTGTATCTTTTCTAACTGATCAGACTTATACTCACTAATCATGCTAACAACATGTGAGTAACAAGTTAATCATGTTAGCAACATGCTAGTAACATGCTAATCATGGTAGAAACATGCTAGCAACTTCCCAACCATGCTAACATGCTAGTAACTTGCTAATCATGCTAGAAACAAGCTAGTAACATGCTAATCATGCTATAATAATGTTAGCAACATGCTAGTAACTTGTTAATCATGCTAACAACATGCTAGTAACTTGCTAGCAACTTGCTAATCATGCTAGAAATAAGGGCTGTTGCGGTGAAGGAATTTCCCTTGTGGATTATCAGTATATTATTTTTATGGGTGATTCTTAGTCTATGGGAACTTTTATATATTAATTCAAAGCTAATCAGTGAAGCTATCTTCCCCCCTTCACTGCCCTCTGTGGTATAAATGACATTTATGGTTACAAAGTACAATTGAGTTTTAATATTTCACTCTCATTTCCTGTAATAAATCTATTTTACACTAGATACAAAAAAGAAAAAAATAAATAGTTCCTCTCAACACCTTTTTGACAAAAATGTTCTTACTGAAACCCATTAAAACTGTGATTTTTAATCCTAGGGCCATTTAACTATAAAATGATGCAATATTTGTTCATAGGCTTTTATTCTGTTGACAAGGCTTCAAATTTTAATTTGGACTACTTTTTACACTTTAGGTTGGCATATAAAGCAAACTACTTGCTTTATTCCTGTTTTCTGCAAAACAAAATCATACTCAAAGCTAATTTTTTGAGATATCAACCTCAAATTTGGAAAACAACTTGTTTAGATTTATGGCTTTGATTTTCTTTCAATTTCTGAGTTGTTTCATTCAAAATGTTTTATAATATATATATTTTATATTTGAAAAAGTACTCATAAATCATTTCCATAAACTTAAACCTCTCTAACTTTTTTGGTTTCAATTTTTTTTTACAGCTTTTTAACTTTAACAATAATCTGTCAAAGGGTCTTATTTAAAATGAGACCACACTTAAGTCTGTACTCCCAATATTAAATATTTTTATTTTTTATTTATTATTATTATTATTATTATTATTATTTTTTTATTATTTTTTTTTGACTTGGACATTTTTGTCCTCTATGAACCTCTGTGTAACTTTTTTAACTGATGCACAAAGGTTAATGACTTTGTGAATTGAGTTTAATGAGTGTGAATATTTTTTTCTAATAAATATCTCTACTGTTTCCCTACAATCACATTAATTCATTGTCATTTCCATCACCACACACATTTCTTTTAAATATTAAAACAGTTCTCATCACACATTAAAATGTATCCACAGTTGATGAGATCTTGCTCTACTCAATATAAAAAAAGTTATTTATTATCTAATCAGCTCATTTTTAATTTGAGAGTGTGACAGGTGTACAGTTCAGCATTTGGTCCATAGATCATTGATCTCAGTGACAAATGTATAATTATTGTACATTGTGGAAAAACTGGTAAAACTAGTTACAAAATACGATCTTAGACCATTCTTGAGTGTCATACGTTTTTTTATTTTTAAATAACAGCTGTATATTGAGATGTGCTGGAAATGACATTTGTTCACTGCAGGTCGGAAAAAAATATATTATTAACTATTTAATATATATTAACTATTTCTCTTGTATTCTAAGTTTGTCCTCTTACAGACCTTAAAACTAGACAAATTATTTAAACTTATGAGACATTTGAACAAGTTTTTTATTCAGCTTCACAAGGCAAAAAGTGCACCTAGTTGAAGAAACAGCCATATAAATATATGGATTAATTGAAGGCGATTGTCCTGTGCATTTTGTCAGTAAATCTCCAGCACCTGCGTTCAGATGGAGCAGGTCTGGAAAAAGCAGGTCTGTGAACCATCTGCTCCATAAATGATTCATTAGATGAGTTCATATCTTCAGCCATTTACACTCTCTATTCCTCAACAATGGGCTATGAGAAGCAGGTTCCCCAAACTGAGCTGACAAGAAGCTAATAATTAATTAATAATGAATTAAATCTTACAATAAATAAATACATAATGAAAATGTAAATGAAAGTAAAAGTAAAGTACTTTTAAATAAGTAAATGAAGTAAAATTCAAATAAAATAAAAAAAGTGTAAAATGAAACCGTTGTCAAACAATACAAATAATTTAAAATAATTTAAAATAAAAAGCAAATTAAGAAAATAATGAAGGTGTAAATACAAAAATAAATAAATAAATACATACAAAACTAACCTAAAAATATTTTCAAATGAAAAAAAAAAAAAAGTAATGAAATACTTTCAAAACTGAGGTGATGAGAAGCTAATAATTATTCAACTCATAAAAATAACAATGAATAAAAACATGAAATTGAATGAACAAATTAATAAAAATAATGAAAAATGTAAAACTGAAGTAAAAGTCTCTCTTAAATAAATTAAATAAAGTAAAAACTCTTAAATAAATAAATGAAGTAAAATCCAAATAAAATAAATTATAAAATGAAACAGCTGCCAAATAATACAATTTAAAATAAAAAGCAAATTAATAAAATAATGAAAGTGTAAATAAAAATAAATAAATAAATAAAAACTAAACTAAAAATATTTTTAAATGAAAACAAAAAGTAATGAAATACCAAAAATGCTAAATAAAATATTTTTATTAAAGCAGGTTGTCAAATTATTCAAACAATTTAAAATAAAAAGGAAATTAATAAAATAACGAAAATGTATTAAAAAAAAAAATAATTAAAATAAATATCAATACAAATCAATAAATAAAACAAATTTTAAATGAAAACAGTAAGTAATGAAATGCCAAAAATGTCAAATTAAATATATTTTTAAAGCAGGTTCCCCAAACTGAGGTGATGAGTGTAGTGAGGGCTCAGTAGGTTAAGAATCCAAATGCAACTTCATTAAACAACTCATAGTCAGACAGGCAAGATCACTACACGGCAGACAGGGAAAACGTAGCAGAGCTAGCAAACAAAAGTAATCCAGTGAACAGGCGTGGGTCAATAGTCAGGAGGAGAACAATCAGAAAATGGAAAACAACAAGGTCAACAACAGGAAAGCAAACACAGGTAATGATGCTCAGAACTGTAGCCAGGGAAAAACAAGACTTCACAACTAGCACACTGAAATGAGGGTCTATTTATAGTCCGGGTGTGATGAGGTGTAATGGCTGACACCTGTGAAGGTGAAGGTCACGAAAGGGGTTGTGGGTAATGGAGTGTGTGATAGAGTTCAGAGTTTCAGTGAAGGCTCCCTCTAGTGATGGAGGAAGGGAGCCACAGCAGCATGATTCATGACAATGAGTAGCTAATAATTACAACAATGACAATAAATACATTTGAAACTGAAAGCAAAAATTAATGAAAATGTAAAATTGAAGTAAAAGTAACTTTTAAATAAATAAAAATTCAAATAAAATAAATGATAAAATGAAACATTTGTCAAATAATACAATTAATTTAAAATAAAAAGCAAATTAATAAAATAATGAAAGTGTAAAAAAATAGAAATCAATAAATAAAACATAACGAAAATGAATTTTAAAAGAAAACAAATAAAAAGTAATAAAATACCAAAAATGTAAAATAAAATAATTATGCATTTGAAATTAAAAGCACAAATTAATAAAAATAATGAAAACGTAAAATCGAAGTGAAAGTAACTTTTAAATAAACAAATGAAGTAAAATTCTAATATAATAAATAATACAGTTAATAAAAAATAAAAAAATAAAAAAAAATAAAATAAAATAAAATAATAATTATATATAAGCAAACTTGCAAATCATGCTAGGAACATGCTAATCATGTTAGAATCATGCTAGCAACTTGCTAAAAATCATGCTAGAAACATTCTAGCAACATGCTAATCATGTTAGCAACATCCTAGTAATTTGTTAACCATGCTATCAACACGCTAGTCATGCTAGAAATCATCTGTCTGTCTGTCTATCTGTGTAAGCTTTTAAAACAACTTTAAACTTCAAAAACGTAAAAATGTAAAACTTCTTAAACTTTCTGGTCTGGCTTTCTCAAGCAAACTTAAAGTTTGTCTTGACAAACTTTATCTAGTTCAGTATGTTCTGTTTGTAACACAAAAATAATGATGTTCATGTTCAAAATAACACTTTCTCAGACTAATTCAACTAAATATCTTGTAGAGAAAACACAGATTTGTTTACCTGTGAGAAGTGAAGAGAGAAAGATCAGTCCCAGCAGACACAAATGACACTCATCAGCCATTTTCTCTTTCTGTCAGTCTTCCTCTTCATTATATGCTCACAACTCTTTCTTTAAATACTATCAGCTCTTCCTGTGTTTAACTCCCTCTGATCTGATTGGCTGAGTGTTGAAATGCTGCTATTTAGTGACACAATGCCAGTCATAATGGAGAAGTAGAAGAACTGAGACATTTATCTGTAAGTGCAAAATACTTCAAATCAAAATGAGTATTTCTGTTCTGTATAAACCTGAATGATACAGCAATTCAAGTTTTTTTTTTTTTTTTTCCCTCCTCTGAACTCAAATGTTCATCTTTTGTCTGTTTGTGTTGTGGTTTGTGTGGCTAGTGTTTTCAGAAGCTGTCTGTGAGAACTCAGTTATTTTGACCACTGCTTTAACCCACACAGATCTGAGATCAGCTCTAAACCCAGTTTGGACTGATAGCTGTGAATTTTCACACATTTCCTCTTCTTTTATAACTGTTTTCTACAACTGAAACTCAACTTCTCAATACTCAAGACTCTCACAACCAGACCCACGCTCTTCAATGAATGCCACAAGTTTAAGTGTCATACTTCCATGAGTGAACATATACAGATCATTTATTTGCTGCATTTCTGCAAATGATTATGATAATAGTGATTATGTGATCATCATATTCATATGAAGTTTTACAGCGATGTTTTGCATCTATTCCAGAGTCAAGACCTTCTTACAATCTTGAGATGTTGACAGCCGTTCTTCACTTTCATCACTAAAATAGTGTATTATTTATAGCAGTTGTAGTGTTTCAGAGTGTGATCTCACTGTTGAGGAGTGGAAACATGCTATTGCTGAGTGTGAGAGCTCAGTTCATTTGACCGCAGAAGAGCAGAGATCATCTCTAAAACCAAGTTTAAACTGATGATGCTGTGAATATGAATCAACAAAAAACAACTTCTGGAGGAATATGTTCAAGAGTGTGTTTGTGTGTCAGTATCACAGTCACAGTGTTACTAGTCTCATCTTCAGACAGCATTAACACACACACTGTTGGATATATATAGCGGCTGGAGATGACATCAGTTCAATCTGATTGGCTGCTCACTAAATGCAGCTTCTATTGGTCTGTTTGTGTCTGAATGGGCGGGACTTGGCCTGAATTAGATCAGACAGCATTAGCCTTTGCCTGTATAGTGTTTACTATAGTGTTATATTGTATTAACACACAGTGTGAGTGAGTATCTTTATTCTCAAACAAACTTTGCGTTTTACATTTTTACATTAAATTATTTTTTGGACAAATAATAATTCCAAACCCAATAAATTTGCTCTTTCAAAAGGTGAAGTGTGTGGAAGTCATTAGTTTATCAAAATGGATTTCTGAACTAACCACAATAAAGTTATATGAATTATTATGAACATTAATTAATCATTTGATTATTTGTTCATCTTTGTTGCTTTGCTTCTCAGTTGATCACATCCTCACATTAGCAGCTCATGAAGGGGAATCACCAAATGTGTGTCACAAACTCAGACTGAGGTCAGCCAGATGCAGAACCCAAGAGCAGTTTAATATCTTCAAAGTGAAACTCATAGAAAACAAACAAAGGTTTAGCATGACCTGAGAAAACATGAAGCTAACATGACAATAGACTCACCAACAGCAGCTCGACACAAACATAATACACAACAAAGAAGCAGATACTAAACTAGAAACACATGATAGAAAGCAACCAATTAACAAACAGAACTGAAACCACATGACAGGACAATGAACCAATGAGAACATGACATGGACTAAAGGAAGACAGAGCAGGAACACATGAGAGCAAGGAAGACACATGGCTACAGCAAATTACAAAATAAAAGACATGAGCCAAAACACACTCAGAAACATCTCTGCAAAGGTGAAATATTAAACACATCTGCAGAGCTTTTATTAAGAATATTAGAAGCAAACACCTTCTTTTGTCAGTTTACTGAACACCATTACATTCTAGAAATAAACTCATTCAATTAATGATAAAACTGCTTTGTTAAATAAAAGGTTTCCATTATCTGTGTAGAAAATTAATTCTAAAACCTTTTTGAAATGATTCACATTAATTCCAGTATGAATTTCATGAATGAGCATCAGTAAAGGGTTTCTTCTGTTATTTCATGCTGCTTTTCTCTCTCCTCCCCTGAGAAAAAAAAGGTCAGATTCAGAGTCGTTTATTAACACAACAAACCCTTTGCTGGTGAACTCTGCAGCAGTGAGTCACTCTGGAGGGTGATGATTGGTTTGTTCATTTGTGTGCTGTGAGACTGAGCTGTTTATAGCACTTCAGAGATGCTTTAAAGAGCAGCCATTTTGAATTTGGTAGTAAAATGTTGTATTTTATGACTGCCTTGTCATGTTTTTTTTTTTTTTGTAGTCAGAAATGATAATAAAGTATCAAAAAAATTATAATAGCTTTTATTTTTTATGTTTTTGGCTCATCCTGATATCCACACTTGCACAATTACTAAACACAGTTACAGAGGGACTAATGAAGAAGACAGGAAAACATAAGAGCACAAACAAACATGCTATTCACAAGACTTTAAGAGTCCATCACAGTGACATCAGACATCAAGTTTGCATTAATGAACACTGAACTAGATTGGATTGGAGCCTTTAAGTGTCTCTAAGTTTTTGACACTATTGGAGACATTTGTACGATACTAATTTATATCAGCACACAAACACACATTATTTATCATCTCAACACTAATGTTTGTCCTGTGTCTCTGTGTTGTGGTTTGTGTTTTACTATTTTCAGAAGTTAGACCACAGAGATATGAGATCATCTCTGAACCCAGTTTAGATGGATACCAGTGAACTGTCACACATTCAGATATCAGTTCCTCGTTTCTTTAAGGCCCAATCAGACAGAACACATTTTTTGCAGTGAATGGTACCTTTTTTAAAAATGTTTCTATTGGCAGTGAGTGTTCTGTACATTCTTTATGTGCACCATCACCTTGCATTTTAACTGTCTGCTGTGCCTCGTGTTTTGCAGGAGCGCTCTGAGTGCCTCACAGCTCTGTGGAGAAAAGCGCTTGACATCATTGTTTTTTTTTCCATTGTCCAGTCGAATGTTTTGATGGTTTCCTAGCAACATAAAAACTACTGTGCACTGCTCTTTTTTTTAAAGTCACAAAAAAAGGCAGTGTGGTCTCTATCACTGGAGTCTCTATTTATGAGCAGATGACTGAATGAGGTCTATTTGATTAGGGAAAGACACAATGGCCATCTAATGTGAACTCGTTCTCCATCATCAGCTGTCGAAGTTAAAGCTGCAGTCTGTATCTTTTGGTGCTCTAGTGGTTAATAAACAGAACTGCATGTGTCTTGAGGAAGAACATTGCAGAACATTGGAGCTACTTCTCTCTGTTTATGTCTATTGTGTCTGAAATAGTCTAAACATATACAAACTGCAGAACACACCTAACAATGGTCTTTATGACTGTAAACACAGACAAACAACCAACCATCAATCAACCGCTGACAAAGCACAAAAAGAAACACTATAACTATAAATACTCAGAGGCAAACAAGATAATGAGTGCAGTGTTGGGGAAATGCATTACTTTTAAAATATTGTGTCACTCCCTAAAAACTAGGGCTGCACGATTATGACAAAAATCATAATTGTCGATTATTCCCTTGAAATTGTAATTGTAAGCAACTGCATACCATTATTTTTTTATAAAAATAAAAAAACCTGAAAACACTCTTCCTGAAAAACTACTCTTTTCTTGTTGCAAAAGTTAAAATAAACAGACTTAAGTCTAAATTTGAACTTGCGCTTTCATCTACTCTTACTCACTTGCTTCGTGTTGTGCATTGTGACCAGTTGATGGGAAAAGTTATCTTAAAATGCATTAAAAATTCTGAATAATTTGTATTTTTTACATTTTTTTGATGTGCAATATTGTGCATTAGTCTAGTCTCACAGTGTGACAGGTGCTAAACAAGCCTCTTAAACATGCAATATAATGTACTTTTTCCCCCAACACTGGTAATGAGACACAGCTAATGAAGAAAATCACCCTGATCCAGTTTGTGTTTCCTCCACCAACAGTACCCTTACTTGATATCCACCATAAAGAGACACAATAGCCGTTTCTCAATATGACATAATGCACAACTCTGCCTCTTTCTGTTAAATGTCGGTTTAAATGAATAATAGCAAATTATACAAATATAAGTACAAAGTATAAGAGGCTTATATAAGAGGAAATAAAGACAAAAAGCAAACAATTCAGTCAAACGTATGCTACAAAGTCAGCGCTGTACTACAGTAAAGTTCAACACAAATATATAAAGTTAAACATATCTTCATGCTTTGTGACCAGGAACCAATAATAGATTCATGAGACCAACGATTGTCTGTTAGATAAACCCAAAACTAATAATATCTCATGTAGCAAATGTCAGAAAGAGTACTAGTACTTCTGATACTAAAGTACTTTTATATCAGTGAGCATCTTTAACATTTACTCCAATCAATCTCCATAAGAAGTTATTTTCATTTACTTACGTGTAATGATTTGATAGTCTTCGTTAACCAGAAAATCTGATCAAATTATTTCAACTTCCAATGTTTCACAGCATCGTTAATGAAGAATCGGGAATAAAGCTCTTTTTTCTTCAGTATCTTCCTGCTTCACTCTGAAGAGTTCTGGATCACTCGTGTTCTCACTGTAATCTTCAATAAACTCTGTCTTTACAGGTTTCTGTTCTTCTGCTGCTCTGAATGCATGTCATCCTTCAAAACCATTCCTGCTTCTTTTTGGAAAACGTCCAAATATTTTGTTTTGAAACATTAGTTTCGAAACGTGTCTCTTCATTTTCTTCTTCTTGTGTTTTTGACAGTTTAGAGGAAAATAAAAGACTCCTTTCCGCCATCTACTGAAGCGCATTCAGTTTAGACTCTTCTTCTGCTTCTTTCTTTCTGTCACACCGCACTCATCGGTGCATTACTGCCATCTAATGGAGACTCAGACCAGAAACACTTTCCTTTTCAGGAAACACCTTCACTTTCCTTCCCGACCACAATAGAGACAGAAGCCTGGGTCCTTTAAAAGTCTTACATTTAGTTGGTTCAATTTTAAGCTCATAAAAAATCTTAACCTGTACAAGAAAGTCTTAATTATGATTACAAGGTCTTAAATTGTGTCTGCTGTCAGAAATTGAATGTGCATTTTAAATAATCCTATTGTTTTCAGTTGGATTTTCCTACAATACAGGAGACTGTAGTTTCAGACCACATTTCTGTGACTATAGTTTTATTATTATTACTTTATTTATTAATTTGTTGAATATATGTATGTATTAACAGCTCATACTAATTTATATCACTTGATATTCAATACTGCATATTATTATTTTAAGGAAATACTGCATGTAGTTGTTTAATTGTATTCACTTACTTATTGTCCTAACCAACTCCTAACACTAAACGTACCTCAGGGTGACCGTCTTGAAACACTGAAGCCAGTTTCTATCAGAAAACAGTCTGTGAGAAAGACTTGTCTGTGTGAGACTTGAGTTGATTAGCCGCAGTGCAGTGCTTCATGTCTGATATGAAAAGCTAAATAGGCTAAATGGAGATTGCTGACAGCCATCAAACACTCAAGTTCATGGCAGGCTTTTCTGTGTCTGCTAAATGTCTCAACAGCTGCAGCTGAGGCTCCCCATCAGAGGGGAAACAGTGCACAGCAACACTGTGTTGGAGGAGCTATCCCTGGTCCTGAACATTGCTGGGTAACCTGCCCTTGTGTCCCCCTCTGCCGCTGCTCTCCATGGTGCTGAAGATCACATGCTGCACTTCCTTTGCAACTGATAGATGCCACTCACACAACTTTACTTAGTATCTGCTATTTACATTCAAACAAACACAATCCTTTCAGTATACATCTGGCGAACCTCCGCTCTCTTCCCAACAAAACGGACGAACTTCTTCTGCACTCCCGGACAAATAGGGATTTTTCAAACTCTGCTGCTCTGTGTTTCACTGAGACCTGGCTGAACTATGCGATCCCGGACAGCGCCCACCTCTGTCTGTCAGTGGATTACCAGCTTCCTGACAGACAGACAGCAGCTAGTGAGGCTGGAAAAATACTCATCCAGCACCCGCACCATCAGCACTGGCGCTCCTCAGGGTTGTGTTCTCTCCCCACTGCTCTTCTCCCTGTACACCAACGACTGCATCTCTAAAGACTCCTCTGTCAAGCTCCTGAAGTTTGCGGATGACACCACACTCATCGGCCTCATTCAGAACAGTGAAGAGTCTGCTTACAGACAGGAGGTTAAAGAGCTGGCTGAATGGTGCAGTCACAACAACCTGGAGCTCAACACGCTCAAAACAGTGGAGATGATCGTGGACTTCAGGAGAAAGCCCCCTGCTCTCCCCCCACTCACCATCAAGAACAGCACTGTAAAAACAGTGGAGTCATTCAGGTTCCTAGGCAACAACATTTCTCAGGACCTGAAGTGGGACATTCACACTGACTCTATTGTAAAAAAGGCCCAGCAGAGGCTGTACTTCCTCTATCAACTGAGGAAGTTTAACCTGCCACAAGACCTGCTGAAACAGTTCTACTCTGCCATCATCGAATCCGTCCTGTGCACTTCAATTACTGTCTGGTTCAGCTCAGCTACCAGTTCTGACCTCAGAAGACTACGCCGGATAGTCCGGTGCGCTGAGCGAATCATTGGTACAACCCTCCCCACTCTTCAAGATCTGTATCTGTCCAGAGTGCGCAAAAGGGCTGGTAAAATCACTCTAGACCCCTCACATCCCGCACACTCACTCTTTGAACTGTTGCCATCTGGTCGACGCTACAGAGCCCTGAGCACCAGAACGACCAGCACAGGAACAGTTTCTTCCCTCAGGCAATCCATCTCATGAACACTTGAAAAATAACATGGAACCAACACTACTATTATACATTCACTCATTTATTTATTTAATACACATACTATTTTGCACCTGTACATAATAAATTGTTTACACTCATCTATTTTAGTTTATTTAAATTGTATATTGAGTATTTGCTTTTTTGCACTTTTTCTGTATATTTGTATATTGTTCTTTTATTATCTGTGTCTTGTCTTGTCATTGTCATTCTGTTGCACTGTGGAGCTTCTGTCACTAAAACAAATTCCTAGTATGTGCAAACATACCTGGCAATAAAGCTCATTCTGATTCGAATTCTGATGTATTGTCTTTGATTACAACCATAGATCACAACTCATATTTTAAAATTACAGACTTGTTTGTGTAGTTAACCTGAGTGATATATACATTTAAATGAGTAACTTTTTTTTCTATAACAAATGGCCTACAGCAGTAACTAAATATGCATCTGCTGAATGCTTCTAACATTTACTTTATTGTATGTATAGTATATATACTGTAAATGTAATCACTTCTTTATGCTATTTTCCACAGCTTGAAGTCTTGGAATTTCAAACAGAAATAAATACAAAAAGAATTAATAATAATAACAACAACAACAACAATAATAATAATAATTAAAATGAAACGGTGACCACTGCAATTAAAGGTTTAATAAAGTGAAATTCAAGACATGTTTAAATCTCCGTAAATCGAAACGTAAGAAACTTAAGAAATGTAATTTCTGTCTTGTTGGCTTGGTATAAATCTGAACTGATGTGCAATAACACTAAAAGTCAAAATATGAATTCAGTCTCTGCAACTGTGAGGCATCAACAATACAACTTAAAAAAATATTACATGATAACACACACATCTTCAGGATGAATGTTCAACTTTGAATATTTTCCTGTGGCTCCCAGGAGTTTTTCCACTTTGTGCCACTGTAAGACAGACAGGAAGACAAAAAAAAGCATTAATCATATTGTTAATTACTGTTAGAATACAAATCTTGACACTGAGCTATTAGACATGTAGTTTTCAAGTGTGCATGCATTCGTATATATATATATATATATATATATATATATATATATATATATATATATGCATTCGTTTGTGCATTATGTAATTATGTAATTTAGTCGTTTGACATTGTACTAAGGATGTGTCAGACAGTAACACATTTTTCACGGATTTGGTTCCGTGTTCAGAATAAATTTTATTAAAGACATATCTTTTCAGCCAAGCATACTCATAATGCATCACATAACCTTTTGCTACAGTACATCTCATCTATTTCACATCATTAGCTTTTGACTACTAATATTATTAATGGCTGCTACGCTAATTTTCCTTTTGTCTCCACCTCGGGATGCACATCTAGGGACTGAGCCTCTCCAGCTGACCCCATGAGGAGATGACCTTCCTGCGTTGACGTCGAAGACAACACAAACTTCCCTATTACAGAATTAATATTCTTAATTGCTAACTTTCTTGAATTGTAATTTGTCCTGTAATGTAATAACATGCTCATTTGTAAAGCTGCTTTGGAACAATAGTCATTGCAAAAAGCGCTATACAAATAAACTTTAATTGAATTGAAAATTCTTGTTCAAGACAACAAAATTCTAACGCAATTCTCAACACAGACATGATAAAAAAGTAAGTGATTCGTGGTTATTATATTTTAGCCATAAATTTAATTTTATTCGTTATTCAATACACTACACTGCCCAAATATAATTAGAATTTTGTGACTTGCTTGACAATCAGACTGATCAAACTGCAATTGTAGTTTAAGCTGAATAAATGTTTATAAAATGTTTATGTATATCTAGTGTTAATATAAAAAATGTTGATGCACAGTTTATATAAATGTTTATTCTGTTCTGTCGATTAACTACAGTAAACTTCAGATAACATACATACCATCCAGAGCAAGGATGCCACTGCACCAAAACCTCCGCATGGCCCTTAAAAAAACAAACAAACAAACAAACAAACAGAAAGAAACTTGGTAAAATGAATTACATTTTTTAAATATATTTTCTTAAAGGTAGGGTCTACGATTTTTCAAAAATGCTTTAGAAAACTGAGCGGGGCCAAATGGGCGGGTACCCAAACAAACTTGTAGCCAATCAGCAGTTGAGGTCTCAAAATGGGGCGTGTTTGTTTTGGTGATTTCGAATGTCAACATTGGCTTCCAGAAATCATAGACCATACCTTTAATGAATTATCAATATATTATCATTAATGAAGAAGCAAATGTATTGACTACATAATAACAATACATAATTAATTACAACATACATAATATCAAATTAGTATTGTTATTGTCAATGTTTTTTATTTTTATTTAATTTTGTACTTTTTTAACTTTAAATGTTTTTTTAAACAAACCTCCCTGATTCTTTTCCTCAAAATTTTCTTGTAGGGGAAATTGGAGGAGTCTTTATGAATGGGGCATTCTGAAACAAATTAAAATATGGTTATAATTTGTAATAGACATAAATAAAATAAAAAGTTCATCAGACATCTAAACATTTCCATGAGGGTCTTGGATAAAGAGTAATTTAAAAAGGAAACTGAGAATTGAAAATCAACTGAACAGGACACTTTTCACTGATGTTACAGTAACACATGGAAATTACCATAACACAACACACTTGTGTGTTTTTGTCATAATTAGTTTTATATTGTTCTTGTTAGGAGGCCCAATGCTCACATGTCCTTGATAACACATTCAATTTCACGTCATGTTTCATGGTTTGTATGAACATGAGGGATGATCATAGCAACACTATTTTTTACACTGTCATTGTTTATAAAACAATGAAAAAGGCCCTGTTCATTCAAGTGACTAAAACCTTTTCACACCGCAAAAACTAAGAGCTCTTTCGATCCATACATCAAAACAGAACCACAAATCAACAAATCCATATACACCTGAAGGTGCTGCTTTCCACTTTAATTGTCTTCTTTTTCCTAAGGAAGATACTGAGTCTGGACTGTCTTGCTCAGTGGACACAGTGAGTTTAGGAGTGAGTTCAGAAGAGGCAGAAAGGGTAGAGGATGGTGGCAGAGAAGCCAGGGAAAAAGATGTAGGACTGGCTTGAGAAAATTTGAATACAGGCTTAGTCAGTGGGGAGACTGGAGGAGCAATGGATAATGACATAGGTGAGGACAAGGAGGTCATGAAAGAAATCGGAGAAGCCAAGGAGGAAGACGCAGGAGGAAGTAAAAGAGTTTCAGACTCAGGTGTTGACTCTGCTGCCGGGTCGACTGTGTTGTCCAGTGCTGCTGGAGTCTCTCCCATGCTGTTTGCTGCTTTATCTGCAATAGCCACAGTTGGAAAAACATTTCAATTGTGATATGAACCTAATAATCTGATGCAATCAACACATTTAAAACTAATCTTTGTAAACACTGAAATACACTATGCAACTTTTAAACATTGTACACATCTTATATATAACAAATTAAAATATATGTGCCTCATTGCTTGGAAGATGCAAGATAAATGAAAAAGACATGTTGCAAAAATGATGTCTAAAATTATCAAACATGTTTGATATCCTACTTTTGGATGGAATCACTGGTAGAAGCTAAGCTACAAATAAATAAATAATAAAGGCCGGCTCTAACTTTCAGCAATTTGCATCAATACGTGACATGAAACTGAATGACCAACTATATAACTGCCATGTTGCAGTTCATACACTAAGCTCATTTTATTATAGTACAAAATAGTGCAGAATAAATTTAAGTAACAATAATCTATGGAAAAAAAATCCAAAAGTAAACATATATTGCATGTTGAGCTGGACAATAATTCTATATCAAAATATATCCCAGCATAGGCCTGCACGATTAATCGTTTGTAAACCGAAATCGCGATTTGAACGGGTGCGATTTTCAAATCGCAAGAGCTGCGATTATTTCGATTGACTATCAGATATGGTAACAAGCATATACGTCGTTTTTGACAGTTTGTTTCATGTGCATATTACGTCTTCTTGCGTATATTATGTTTGATGTGAGTTTAACCAATAGGGGGATTTTAACACTGCATGTACTGACTGAACGAGCAAATAACCTTAATGCCATTTGGAAAAGATGAGCGGGAGCTGCGGCTCAACTTCCCAACAAAGTGTGTCTGCAAAAGAGCAAAGTCCTGCAGACGACTTGGCACCTAAATGCCTAATTTGTGCGCATTGGGGAGTCGCTCTCTTAAAATTGCTTTTCAATGCGCGTGCGAGTCTTACTTTCGGTTTTGTCCGGGAAGCGCTCGGCGGTGCTGAGTGTGCATTCTTCAGTTTGATATCCTTATGTCTAAACGAAGACTTATGCCGTGAGGCTCTCGAATACATCTGTAATTATGCTTTGTTTTGTTTTGATATACATTTGTTGTATTGCCACGTGATGTAGCAACTTTAATCAAACCACATCAAACCTGCAGCACTTTTAAGAAGTAGTAAAATCGCATTTTAAATCGCAAATCGCAATTTTGATTAGAAAAATCGCAATTAGATTTTTTCTCCAAATCGTGCAGCCCTATCCCAGCATCATTTTTTTCCAATAATGGTGATCTTATTTTAAACACAATTCACATATTTCAATATAGCCTACAGCATTGGTCTCAAACTCAATTCCTGGAGGGCCGCAGCTCTGCACAATTTAGCTCCAACCCTAATCAAACACACCTGATCCAGCTCATCAAGCTCTGCTAGCAACTAGAAACTTCCAAGCAGCTGTGAGTTGGAGCTGGTTGGAGCTAAACTGTGCAGAGCTGCGGTCCTCCAGGAATTGAGTTTGAGACCTCTGGCCTACAGAGTTTGTCACTGACTGACTTTCAGGGCGCAGCTGTCAGAAAGGGCAGACAACAGCAACAGTAGCATTGCTGAGCACACACACACAAATTACACAAACACAGCTGAACAAACAAGTAAGGATTTTGTAGCATTTATAGTGCTAATCAATGATAATATAATGTGTGGTTGCAAGTACAGATCTCATGTTTCTTCATGGTTTATTGTTAAGCTGCTAAGTTGTCAAATGTTAAAATAATCAGATTGATTCTTTACTTGTGTCCTTAAAGTCAATGTTGTTTATTTTGTCTATTGAAAGGGTGTAACTTATTTTACATATATAAAAATATAAATAAAAATATAGCTGTATCAAGTGATCACAGTGCCAAAGGGGCGAACATAAGTTACATGGTAAAGATTGTGAAAGTGACTCGACTCAGTTACACCTGTGCATTGAGATACGCAAAGGCTAACAGTTAATATCACTGTCTCTGAAATCTGCACACAGTTGAATTATTTAACCAAAATCAAGACTGAATGTGGGACTATATGATCCTGTCCTGCATCAGAAAACGGTCCAGGCTGGTTTATCCTTAACAGCTGCTGGACTTGATTATTTGTGTATTACTTGTATATGTTCTTCGATATATAGCCTACTTCATGAAAGAAAGTTCTGTAGTTCTGTCTGAAGTTAAGTGCAAGACAAAGGTAAGCACATTATTGTTTTCATACAGTATATAGAAACAAATTACACAGTTTTGACTGTCATGATGTGTGCATGAATGAGTGTAAAATACCTCAGTTCATTTTGGCATTTAAATGGCCTTATTCTGACAGTTGACACTGAAGTGCATGTGTTGGCTAATTCATTGTCATTTTATGCATATCTTGTAGTTCTCTTTAATGTATTTGCTCTGATTTAATCAGTTTCCCTGGGAAAATTATCTATTTTCATATTTTTATGGTCATGATTATTTTGTTTAAAGAGTTAAAAATGGAACGTATGGACCTTGATTGAAATGTAAATAAAGCTATACAGTATTTTTTGTCAGATAATGTTTTTGGTTTGGTGCAGGTTTGGTGAGGTTTAGGGCAGGAAATCTTCAACCCAATTTGGCAACACTGCTCAAAGAGTGCTGAAAGGATTATTAGTTCATTTTCAAATCAAAATTTCATGATCATTTATCCACCCCTATGTCATTCAAGATATGCATGTATTTTTTCTTCAGTCAAAAAAATACGTTTTTTGATGAAAACCTTCTAGGGTTTTTCTCCATATCATGGACTTGAATAGACCCCAGAAGGCTGAAGGTTAAAAACACAGTTTCAGTGAAGCTTCAAAGGACTCCCAGACAATGAATAAGGGGTCTCATCTAGCGAAATGATCGGTCATTTAAAAAAAAAAATTCAAACATAAGTTTTATAAACGCAAATGTTTGCTTTAAGCCATGTCTGTCACGTCAAATCTGCGCAGTACGTGGTAAATGAATGCAGCAGAGCAAGCCGTGCATTTGCGTTTATAAAACGTTTATCTTTTTCCAAAATGACTGATCGTTTTGTTAGATGAGACCCTTATTCATCGTCTGGTGTGGTTTATAGTTCTTTAAGCTGCACTGAAACTGTGTTTAACCTTCAACCGTCTGAGCACCATTGAACTCTATGAAAATGAGAAAAAACCCTGGCATTTTCATCCAAAAAACTCCATTTCTTTTTGACTGAAGAAAAAGAGCATACACATCTTACCATGAAATTTTAATTTGAAAGTGGACTAATCCTTTAAATCCCTTGATGTTTCTTTTTTGTACTGTGAATGGTGTTATTTCACCTCACTGAAGTTTGTAACCCTAATGAAGACAAATAAAAGGTGTACATTATTTTTTCCATTTTACTTCTAAAATAGTATGTAGTTTCATAGGAGGAGGTTTCATTGACTTGGAAAACACATTTTTCAAAAGTTTGTAAGTACAGACATCCATTGTGGGCATTCTTGGCAGTTTTTCTGAGGCTTTTTTAAAAGAAATAGACCGTGATATAAATTTAGGCTAAATTGTCCAAGCCTAATGTAATGTATTTGGCCATTTTACCATTACAGGGGAGCAAAGGTGTTGACTCTGCTGCCGGGTCTTCTGTGTCGTCCAGTGGTGGAGTCTCTGTCTGTGTGCTGTTTGCAGTCTCTCCTTTGCTGTTTGCTGCTTTATCTGCAATAGCCACTGTTGCAAGAAACGTAAGAGAACAATAATAATTTAACAATAATTAATAAATAGAGTGTTGCTATTCTTTAAGTCTTCTTTTGGGTTGTAAGTAATATCAATTTGACATTGACAAAATAATACTAATGTCGGGACTCTAGATTTTGTTTGCAATTTGACATAAAAAGGAGGCTTCAAGTTTACTGCTGTTTCTCATATCAATCAAGTATGCACTAATAAACAATGAAATATGTGAAAATATAGCATGCGCATTTTTGTTTATTACCATTCAGAAGACTTTCGTACAACCTCTTTATCGTGACAAATGCATCCTGAGCATCTTCTGTGTCCATCTTCCACGGACAGAAGCACTCGGCAGAAAAACCATTTGAGGTCCTCTTGGCAAGGAGAAGGACTGGATACCTTTCTAAAAGATCCCATTTGTGGAGCTGGAATAAAAATGAGACAAAATATGACTGAAATTTTGATAAATAACTCTAAGTTCAGAGTACTGAAAACTTGATTCATGCATTAAATACTTGACGCATTGAAAGCCAGATTAAGCCAGCTTAATAGTAATATTCAAAAACAAAAATAAAAAAAACTTAGAAAAACTTACACACACATTCTTGAAAATTTCAATTAGAATTCACTGTGCGATAAGACAAAAATGTTTATATTAGGGCTGTCAAATAAAATAACACACACATGAGATCCGTTTGCACACCCCTGTTCTATTTGATATATATTTTTAATTTTACTTTCTAATGTTAAGCACAAACTTCTCATTTTGTATTATTCATAAGCCCTGAGTACAGTGGAAAATATTGACTGAACATTTAATGCTTCAGTCAGTGTACAGGCTAAAGAAAGAACTGTTGAAATGTATACATATAGAAATCATGCATGAAGTAAAGAACATAAATTACTTGCCTACTGTTTTATGATAAAGGTCTAAAAGACAAACCTACCAGCAGACTGGTTGAATCATAAACTTTGTTTACACTGCAGTTTTTTTTTTGACGATCCTTCCAGTCTTGGGAAATCAGTTTCTTTTTTTCTTCAAGCTTTCGCTTATATGGCTGCTTGGCACTACAGTGTAAACATGTTTTACTTGCTACTCCAATTTTTTTACAGCATACGTTGCAGTTCTTTAGAGTATGCATCTGGAAAAATAAAAAATATACATTAGATCACTGCATACTGTGTTAAGAGGAGATAAGAAATATTTTTTTCATCGCTACTATGTTGATGAGAGTCACAGTCTCAAAAAATATTGCCACCATAGTGACCTAATTTTAAAAGCTTATTGTTTAATGCAACTGTATAATGCTACAGTACAGCAGAACTCTTAACATTTAAATTACTATAAATCTATTTAATAATTCTTAAATTCATTTTAATTTCTGCAGAAATTGGATACATTTTAATGGGAGATAATGAGTCGGTTTGTGTTTTTACTAGTTGATTAAAATATGGTTTAAATAAACATTTTTTATTAAGCTATACTAACTAAAATATTGACATTCTTTGAAAAACAATCAAACATATACACATATACACTACTGTGCAAAAGTCTTAGGCCTCCATTAGATGTTATTTTTGCTGTGGTTTTATACCCTATATAATTAAATCTCTTTATTAGAATACAACCAGAATATACAGGAACTTTTTATGAAATATAAAAAATGGAATAGGACTGGAAAGCCAAGAAAACTTTTAAAAGTTTTCCAATTAATATTGTTCCTGTTATTTATATGCACTGTTATGTTTACACTGCTTATTGTTATTCTGCTAATTCTGAAGAGCTGCTAAACATTTTTCCTTTGTTGCTTTTATCAGTGACAGTAGATATCTATTCCATATCTATATATTCCATTGCATTTCTTAAAAACAATTACATTATTTGAAATAACAGTTATTACAACCATTTTATTTAAAATGTTCATGCGTATTATTATTAATAATAGTAATATCCTAGTTGTTATGATGATTGCATTTTTTATTGCACAATTATAAATAAAATGTCAATAATTTTATATTTTTGTTAAATATGCTATATATGAATCAATATGAATAAGTGCTTTCATGATAGAGTCAGATGTGTGGACTTTTTACATGGTCCCTTACCAAAACATTACACTTTCCAATTAATATCACACTAAATGCTAACTTTACAATGCTGATGTGTTCTGCTAACATTATTTGACCGTCAAACACGTTAGAATTTGTAATTATTTGGAAAAAAAACGCCCGTATTTAACACGAGAACCATAATGCTGAATAAGTTAACTTAGACGACAGAATTCTAGGCCTATAAATTACTTGTCCAATCGAGCTCTTTCGAAAATGTATTGTGACGACGGATATTAATAAAAGCCAAGTTTAATGTCACTTATGATGTTCACGATGGCTAACTTTTCCAATTAGCCTACGAGGAAATTTCATAATGTCCTAAAGTTTTCCCAAGTAACGTAAATTTACAGCTAAATACCACAAACGAAGGTGAAACAAAACAAAACGCACTGAATATATATTATTTTATTCTCACATTTACATTATCAAGGTTCGCCGATAGAATACTTTTTATGCACACCTCCTTATTAATGAGTTGCAGGATTATCCTGGGCGATTTGAAGATTACTTCAAGATGCATGTAAACTTTGATCTTTGATAGCATTACTGGAGCCACATATTATAAATAAGACCACTGCTTTCTGTGAACTTAGTGCACAAGGCCCATTACAGTGCTTTGTGCTGTGAGACGAAGTGGATAAACTTGTCAGCCGTGATTCTGGACTTTTGCTTTCGCTTGTATGGTGGCTCTGAACTGTCAAAACACTTAATACAGATACAATACAAAAAACAAAACAAAACAAAACAAACCGAACCCAATCCAATTACTTATTTATTTATTTATTTTTTGATGCATGAACATTTCGGAGGCAGTGTGCAATGACTGACTGACAAAAATTCAGACTCTGTATGCAATGACCTTTACTCTGATATACACAATACATGCACTCAAATAATACATTTGTAATCGGATTGACAGCTCAATCAGATTGAAAAACATTCATGTAAACATTTTAATCGATCCGATTGAGCTCGATCAGAATGAAATTTCAATCAGATTAAAAGGGGTGGTTTATTCCTTTTCTAATGAGATCCAACAGCAACAAAAATGACCATGTAAATGCTTGAATCCGACTACTTTCTCAGTCGTATTCAGAAGTCTCTGGGATACATGCATTACGCAGCGCGCAAGTTCATGTTCACGTCTTCTTTATTAGGCAGAGCGCGTGCGCAGAAGTTTTAATGGGAATGTATATAAAACACATATAAACTGATATTTGAATCAGATTACAATGTCAAGAGTACATGCAAACAGATCTGCAATCAGATTCAATTCATTCAAATTGACAAAAATTGGTGCCTGTAAACACAGCCAGTGAGAGCAGGTGAAAGGGCTTTATTAAACATGAGTTAGCATATGACTCTTACAGTTTCCTTTGTGTGTAAAAGTCTTTCCACAATGAGAGGAGCTGAAAGGCTTTTCCCCAGTATGAGTTAACATGTGCCTATTAAGGGCTGCTTTCTGTGTATAAGACTTTCCACACTGAGAGCAGCTGAAAGGCTTTTCTGAAGCGTGAGTTCGCAAATGAATATTAAAATGTCCTTTATGTGTGAAACTCTTTCCACACTCAGAGCAGCTGAAAGGCTTTATTCCAGCATGAATCAACATGTGAGACTTAAGGTCTGCTTTATTTTTGAAACTCTTTCCACACTGAGAGCAGCCAAAAGGCTTTTCTGAAGTGTGAGTTCACAAATGAATATTAAAATGTCCTTTATGTGTGAAACTCTTTCCACACTCAGAGCAGCTGAAAGGCTTTTCCCCAGTATGAATTATCATGTGCCTCTTAAAGCTGGATTTGTCTCTAAAAGACTTTCCACACTCAGAGCAGTTAAAAGGCTTTATTCCAGCATGAATTAACATGTGCGTATTAAGGGTTGATTGATCTGCAAAAGTCTTTCCACACTCAGAGCAGCCGAAAGGTTTTTCCTCAGAATGAATTATCATGTGCCTCTTAAGACTGGATTTTTCTGTAAAACACTTTCCACACTCAGAGCAGATAAAAGGCTTTATTCCAGTGTGAATCAACATGTGAGCCTTAAGGTTCCCTTTATATAGGAAACTCTTTCCACACTGAGAGCAGGAGAAGGGCTTTTCTGAAGTATGAGATAACAAATGAATGTTAAGTTGACCTTTCTGTGTAAAACCCTTCCCACACTGAGAGCAGCTGAAAGGCTTTTTCCCAGTATGAGAAAATATGTGAGTCCTGAGGTTTGATTTATCTCTAAAAGCCTTTCCACACTGAGAGCAACTGAAAGGTTTTTCCTCAGAATGAATTAACATGTGCCTCTTAAGACTGGATTTGTCTGTAAAAGTCTTTCCACACTGAGAGCAGCTGAAAGGCTTTATTTCTTTATGAATTAACATGTGCCTCCTAAGGTTGGATTTTTCCGTGTAACTCTTTTCACACTGAGAGCAGCTGAAACGCTTTCTTTCTTTATGAATTAACTTGTGCCTCCTAAGGTTGGATTTTTCCGTGTAACTCTTTTCACACTGAGAGCAGCTGAAACGCTTTTTGACTTCCGTTTTTTGACTGCTGCAACTCACTGATTTTTCTCCACTGACATCATGATCTTTCTGAAGCTGATGTTTCTCCTCCACTTCATTCAGATCTTGTCTTTCTTCTTTAATTTTCATCAGGCCTAAAAAATAAAATAATTGTAAAGATGAAAATCAATTGGGACATTTGAAAAATAAAATGATAATATATTCGTGTGCAAACAAAAATTATGTCAAAACTATCCAATTTCACACAGATCCATGAAAATGACTAAAACACTACATTATGCCAGTAGATGGCAATGTTGTTTTGTATAGAAACACTACACATCTATAGGCTGAACATGTAATACTCATGCACATGATGTTACTGTTTTTACAAATGGTATGTCTGCTTTGACTGGAGTAGAGGTCTGCTACCCGACCCGAGCCCGACGGGTCCCGAAAAACTCTCGGGCTTCAGGTCAGGTTCGGGTTAATATTTAACTAATAAAAAACAATAAATAATGATTATTATTTAAACTTACCAACGTTTGCGCAAGTGCTCCTGCTCTCGCACATTTTTGCTCACAACACCTCAGACAAAATGAGTGCGATCAAGCAAAAAATTAGAAAGGGGAAACTTATTACAGTGCCAAATGATGCCGGAAAAGCTGCAATATGGAGGAATTTTGATCTTATCCTTACAAACAATAAAGAGCTCAGCGACTACACACAGTGTAGGGCTTGCAAAGCTGTCTTGGCCTACGACAGTAAGAAGACAGGTAAATCTTCGCTACAGCGACACGTTCAACAGCAGCAGCAGCAGATAGTACTACCTACACACAAAAATCGGTTTCGGATTATTTATCTCCACCAGCAAAGTCAGTACCTGCTTCTTTAAAATCCAGTCTCACAGAAAAATGTGTGGAGTTTTGTTGTCATGATATTAGATCATTTCATACAGTTGCAGGGAAAGGTTTTGTCAACCTAGCTCAAGAACTAATAAACGTGGGGGCCAGAGGCTATTACCTGATCCCAAAACAATCTCTCCAGATTTTGTAGTCCTTACTACAGTGTTGTTCCCCCCCGAAGAAGCGAAAACTGGTGACAACATATGGATACATACAAATTCTTTACTTTATATTGACGAGAAAAGATGTACTGGACTGTACTGAATGCCTACCTCTTCACTGTCTTTGTTTTAAACATGAGTCTGAAATGTCAGCGCTGTCCATGCACTGAGCTCTCTCTGTGCAGCGCAGAGTAACATGTCAAAACAAATGCACATGATTTTCACCTCTAGAGCCCGCTCTCGTCATAGATATGTTGGCGCTCGCACTGTGTAATGATAATGGACCCTTCTCAGCCACTTCAGCAACGGACGCAACCCGGAAAACTATCGGCACAGATTTTTGCCGATAACCGATTGTTCCGGCAATCAACTATCGGTGCAGATTAATCGGCAAAACCGATACATCGGTCGACCTCTAGTCACAACATACGGAGAGAATTACAGCGGCAGCTCGTTGCTGTACTTGGATTAGATGCCTGCATTATGAACAACGTCGTCTGGGTCACTGATCAGGGATCAAACATAATTGCTGCACTCGCACCATATCATCAGCTGGATTGTCAGGACCATGTTTATAACACGTACTCTGACGTGCACTTGATTGTGACGAACTATGAGACTGCGCGTCAGAGATCACACAGACTTTATTGGCAGCCAGAGCACTCGTGAGATTCATCAAGCAAGCAGGCATAATAAACCAGTTAACAAAAACAGTCAGACAAATGTCGGACACCAGGTTCAGCACTGTGTTCATTACCTTGGATTCAATTAAAGAGGCATATGCTGAGCTTTGTGAAAATCTTGACCTCCGCGGAGAAAGCAGAAGAATCGACAAAGTATCTTCAGATGTTTTGTAGTTCCTGCTAGAATTTCTTCGCCCATTCTGCCAGACTCAGAAGAAACCAGAGGACAACCCCACACTGAACCTGGTGGTTTTGTGGCATGAGCGGCTTAAGCGCCACTGCAGGCCTGTGGCTTCAGACAGTCCACACCTGGCCATTATTTGTGAGCGAAATCTCGAATGGCTGAATCGCAAAATCTTGCACAAACTTGCCATATTTCTTTGGCCAAAATTCTGTCAACTTTGCATGTTGTCTCTACATGACAGAGAGGATATCCACCAAGAAACCAGGCGTCGGATAGCTAGCTTTACCAGTGATGATGAGCCAGCTGAACCGGCAACTAATGAATGAATGAATGAATGAGGCCTTTATATAGCGCTTTATTGTGTGCTGCCGTACACCCAAAGCGCTTTGCAATCATATGGGGGATCTCTCCTCAACCACCACCAGTGCGCAGCATCCACTTGGATGATGCGACGGCAGCCACAGTACAATGGCGCCAGTGCGCTCACCACACACCAGCTGCAGGTGGAGAGGAGAGAGTGATAGAGCCAATTCAATGAATGGGGGATTATTAGGAGGCCATGATAGACAAAAGCCAGAGGAGGGAATTCGGCCAGGATACCGGGGACACACCCATACTCTTTACGAGAAGTGTCATGGGATTTTTAATGACCACAGAGAGCCAGGACCTCGGTTTAACGTCTTATCAGAAGGATGGTGCTTTTTACAGTACAGTGTCCCCATCACTACACTGGGGCATTAGGACCCACATAGACCACAGGGTGAGCACCCCCTACTGGCCTCACTAACACCTCTTCCAGCAGCAACCTAGTTTTCCCAGGAGGTCTCCCATCCAGGTACTAACCAGGCTCAGCCCTGCTTAGCTTCAGTGGGCAACCGGTGTTGGGCTGCAGGGTGATATGGCTGTGGCAACTAAAAGAAACAAGATAGTGGCAAAGTTTGAGGAGTGGGTAAACGTGCCCCTGCATGAAACAGTTGATGAAGTTCAGCAATACATAAGCCGCAACCACGACATGGAAGAGGAGCGGGATCTCTTGGGCTGGTGGAAAAACAACAGCGACATTTTCCCATTACTGTCAAGACTGGCCCGCAGTATACTCAGCATCCCTGCAAGTAGTAGCAGCAGCTACTATCTATTCAGAGGAGAATGGCGCTGAAACCATGAGCTGTCGGTGCCGTTCTCTTTCTTCACAACGCATACTGAAATCATCCATTTGTGTGAATATGTCTGCAACACTTTCCATGAACCCTTTTTTATTTTATTTTTATTTTTTTTTTAAGTTAGAAGTTCAAGATTCAAATGGAATTTGTGACTGTCGCTCCTGTGCTTACCCAGCAGCGTTTCATAAATGGTATGTATGTGTTTTTTTCTCTTTTGCTCTTGTGCTGAGGGGGCCGCTGTGCCTTGATAACACTGTGTTGTTTTACATGGATTTGTTCACTGGCGGTTGCCTGTAATCAAATTAGGGATGTACCGAAATGAAAATTTTGGCAGATAACGATAACCTTTATATTTGGAGGCCGATAGCCGATGTATAGGCAGATAAATATTTTTTTTCTGAGCATGATTGCAAAAACAAAAGGCAAACACATACAGTTGCTGGAGTGGCTGTGAAGGGTCTGTTTTCATTACACAGTGCGAGCGCCAACATATCTATGGCAAGAGCGCCCTCTAAAGCATACAAGAATCCCTGAATAAAAAAATAAATAAAAAATCCCTGAAAACATGAGCATTTTTTTTGACACGTTAGAGCACGCTGCATGGAGAGAGCTCAGTGCATGGACAGCGCTGACATTTCAGATGCATGTTTAAAACAAAGACAGCGAAAAGGTAGGTTTTCGTGTCAATATAAAGTAATGAATTCTTGACTCAATGCTGCTTTGGAGAAAGAACAGCAGTATGTTGAAAAGGCTGAGAGGATGCTATAACATTACCAGTACCTCAAGTGGTTAAATGAACGCGGCAAAAGTACACACAAGTCCAAGCCAAATGTTTAATGGCATGCTTGTTCCCATAACTGTGATATAGTTCATACAGCTGGTCGCATTCGTTAGCCAGCAAGATGCAAATTTAAGCCTGCTGTGACTAAAAAGAGCAAATTACATGCCACTCATGCAGCTGACAGAAAGACAAATTAGAAATGCGTCTGATATCAGTTATTTTTATCGTCACACCTATTTTGCTGTTTTGATTAATCAATAATCAAGTGTCCTAAAATAGAAGCAAATAAATGACGAGACTGTACATATAATATGTGATGCGAAAACCCAACACATGGTGAAGTTTTAACTTTTTTGGTTTTTGATGCCATATGAAAGCGGGTTTAAATCCTTTCCAAAACTGTTTTTTATTTTGTCCATAGCTTGATCGTAACTAAAGTTATAGCTATCTGAAGTTGGCTGATAGCTATGATTTTCAGGAATGGAATTTTGTAAAAAACGATTTTGAAGTGAGACGTGTTTTACTTTCACTTCACGGGTTTAACGAGATGAAAGAAACACTCCATATTACATTATTACACAAACAGACTAACGCCCTTTTTTACCCCTTGTGTGTCTAAATAGCACAAATAATATACCTTATAGTTGTAGTTTACATGTAGAAATGTGAGCGCAGCACAACTGTTTGCGCACTGTTTATATAACACTGTCATTTCTGCTTGCTGCAATAAATCACAATTTTACTGCACTAAACAACTGACAATTTTTTGACAAGATATTTTCAGAGATGATAGACAAGATGTTATAGAATAGTAATTTAATGAAAACCAAATTTTCAACAAAAAACTGACATTCAACCTATTTTTTCGCATTTCCTGAAAACGTCCCAGAACAACATCTGACAGGTTTTTCCAGATCTCAGCATCACATATACATTTACATAATTATGTAACATTTAATTCTCTGGCCTTTGTGGAACTGAAAATGGACCACGCTACACTTGAATGTCTTGCAGTTCTTTAACAGAACTAGTTAACTTTCTCCTGTTTCACAAGTTCAAATTTGTTGTTATTTGCAGTGCCTTTTTTAGTTGTTTTGGATGTTACTTTTTGTTTCAGTTTGAATGCATGTCTTTAATTTACCTCAATATGTCTTAATATTATTAATATTGCTCATATTTTTTAATATATATTTTATATATTTATTAAAAAACGTATATATTTTAATATATAAGTTCAGTACAGTACTATTTTACGTGGAGTGTTATGTTTTTATTTTTTTATCCAGTCTTCAGTTTAAAAACTAAAAATCGGAGAATTAATCAGTTATCGGCAAGTACGACTCAACCTAGCTATCGGTAAAATTCAATATCGGTCGACCTCTACAAGTTAAAAAAAAAAAAAATACAAGTCAAAAATAAAGTCTAAATCTTTTCTGTGTCGGTTCAGTCACATTTCCCTACAAACTTTGAAATATTAATTTAAGACATTTTTATGACAGTTATTTTTACATAAAGGATCTGTGGATGAACCACAAACAGTCACTAAAGATGAAAGTATAAACACTAACCTCCTTGTTCCTCGTTTTTTATTCTGCAGGGTTCTGGCTCCTCATGTTTTATTCCCAAAGTGTCTGGTTCACTCGTGTGCTCCTCAATCTCTTTTTTAACAAACACCATCTTCTCAGCAGCAGATCTCAGTTCAGATGATACTCCTCCAGATATTCCTGCTTGCTTCAAAACTTAGTCCCGACTATGAAGACGAGAATATTAGAGGTATTTATTAACCTGATTCAAAAACTGTACTTTTCTACTAATAGAAACAACAGCTTGCATTAAAACAGTATCACGACAAAACACCAGACGGTGCGGTGAAACTAATCTTCTTCCTCTGAGGTTGTGAAGTGTTTGGCAAACAAACGTATGTGTTTTAGCGCCACCCGCTGGACTGGAGAGTGAAACGAGCGCGAGGAGGGACTGTGAATAGAGGCTACTTCGTCCGCGGATTTGTTTTCCTTTAAAATAGCCGATCTGCACAAATAAATGGTAAACTATTTATAGACCCCCATGGTATTTGATCAACACCAGCAGTCTTCATGAATGAGGAAAAATATGAGACCATTTAGAATCACTGGAAATAATAAACCAATGCTTGTGTTAAACAGAACATCTTAACAGGACAATTAGGGCCATTGTCTGATTGTCTTTTTCATTTGTAGTATGTAGGCATTGTGTTTGAGATGTAGCTTAAAATTTCATCTTAGCTTCTTCCATTCCATATGATAACCACAATGCAAAAACCTTATCAGAACCATTGTATGTCTTTTCAAGACCATATTGGATCTACCCACTTTTACCGTCTATACAATTGCAAAAAAGATAAAAAGGGCTTATTTAAAACAACCAACTTTAATCAATGAGATTAAAAAAAAAAAACAGACAGGGACACTAAACGATCGAGACAAATCGCTATAAACAGTGAATTGAATTGCATGAGTGCACCAGTAGGGGGCGTTAATGCTTTAATATGAAACACCTGCCATCCATCAGACTAGAACAGGATGCAAAGAATCTATCATTGTAGAATCTGTTGCACTACATTTAATTGAAACTGATTTAAACACACTGAATTACAGTAATCAGAGTCTAATAAACATCATGACTGAATGTAATGAAGATGATAAACACCTTAATTGACCTAAAACAGCCTTTTTTCTATGGTAAAATATTATGCTAATGAAATGGTGGAGCTACTACTAATAAACTGCAAGAAAATCTTCAAAATAACAGGAGAAAAAATAAATGCAATGAAGATATAGTGACTTCAGGAAATGCAGCATGACTGATAAATATTGTCCTAATAAAAACATGTGGGAAAAATAAAAATATATATTTTTTTAACATATATAATATTTGATGGAAATGTCATTTGAACTGTCTTCCTGACATCTTTTTCTACAAGAAACATCTGATATACTGAAAGCAAAAGTAATTATTACTGCAATAAAAAAAAAATGTTTGTTCGTTTTGTTGTTGTTTTTTTTAACCGCACTTTGCTTTAAAATAATTGACATACAAGTTCTGTTTGTTCACATACAAATATCTAATTCCTCCAAACAGCAAAGATGTGAATATCAGCATCTGGAGAAACGTCCCATTTGCTGCTGATATGATGAGCTCAAGCAGTGATCTGTATCATTAATGTTTATTTGTGGAGCTCTTGTTCTTGTTCACAGAGGAGTAAAGCTCAACTCGTGGATCATTTTCTGTTCCTCTGATGGCAGCGTAAGTCACTGAATCATTATGATCCTGAAACAACAGCACGTTATTATTATTATTATTATTATTATTATTATTATTATTATTATTATTATTAGTGCATGAGCTTCTATCTACTCACAGTGAGTGATTTTACTGGCTTTTTACCGGAAGAAGAGACTTCAGAATAAGTCACATCATCTGTCTGCTCCTAAACATCAATGAAATCAAGTTTAATCCACAGATCAGACATATCTCTCACTGTAATATGTTCAATAACACAACAGTTTTCAGTAAATCACATTCTAGAACAGACAGTGAACTGAATGCTGAATGCTTTAGTTGACTCACATTGTCTCTTGCAGCAGCAGGAATGGACATGTTGAATGTTTCATACGTCACTTTATCTTCATTCTCATCTTTGACCTTCAGACAACAAACTGTTAAAACTGTGAAAATAACACTTGAGCTTTAAAGACTGAAATCAGATCTAAATCACTGGCATTACTGAACTCACCGATGATCCATCAGTCCCTCTTTTATTACCTGAAAAAAACATGCCTCATGTAAATATGAGTATTTATGATAAAACACACTTTCAAAACACTGGATGCTAATAATGCTAATCACATTCAGATTTCAAAACCAAAATTCAAATTCAAATTAATTATAGAAACGAATGTTGTTTGTCTTGATAACTCTCTGAAACTGACATACAATCTAAACTCGATGTGCTTGTTTGCTCTTCTTTAAGAGAGATCTGAAACAGTTTCTAATTTTGAGAAAAGAGGACATCTGAAAACTCACCAGCTCTTTTTCTCCAGATCAGACAGAAAACAACAAGAAGGAAAACAGCAAATGCAGCGGCAGAAACAGAAATCACTAGAGGAGAAGAAGACACTGAAGAAGAGATGGTCACAGTCAGGGATTGATGACTATTAGAGTCTAAATGAAAGCATCATCAGTAACATCATCATGACTGAATCAGTAGCACCTTGATCTTTAGAAATACCTGCTGGTTGTGTTTCTCTGTGATTCTGAGAGTTTGTGATGTGGACTGGAGTCACTGCTGTTGTTGAATCAGCTTGAGCTGTAAAACATGAATATTAGTTCAGATTAATCATACTGCAGAATATGACAATCATATTTTATTTAGTTAATAAACAAGATAACTCTAGCATTATGCAAAGCACTGATGTGAAAAAAAAACAGTGATGATGTACCTTTAGTTTCTGATGATTTTGTAGTTGAGGGATTCTTAGGGACTGAATTCGCTGCTGTTGTTGTTTTATCTTGAGCTGTAAAACATGGATTCGTTCAGATGCATCATACTGTAGAGCATTTGCTATACAGAGGCACACAAACAGTATATGTAGTGTATGTGGTGCATAGAGGCTCCACACATAGGGGGCGCTATTTTGCACAAAATTTCCTGTGAAAATATTTTTAAATAAAAAGTTAACAAAACCTTAGTTGTTAAAAAAAAAAATATGTATAGAATTTTTTTTTTTTTTTTTTTTTAATAAATTCAAAAATGTATTTATTATAAACTGAGAAGATATGAAACGCTCACCATTTGACACATTATGTCACAGACACAATCACATGACCAAAATGAATAAAGGAGGTAAACATTCTGGGGAGCATAACAGAAGGATTAAATTACAAAAAGATAAAAAAGTAGGATGTTTTGCTGTTATTTTTGAAGGTATACCTATTAAAAAATGACCCTTTGCTGTTCTGAATGTTGTTTTGACATGATTGAGTGATTTTCTGATTTTCTTTTGTTGCTTGATTAACATCAATGCCCAACCCAGTCTCATAAAAATACATACCTCTGGGTACTTTTTAGCAGCACTGTTTTTATGGACATTACTGCATGTTTCAAAAAGAAATGTCCACTGAGTGGCGATAAAACACAGGTTCAATACGTGAACCCTGGCATGTATTTATTACATTGATATAGGTACATATTGCTGTGTTTTAATTACGTTATTATGTTATGTTATTATGTTGCTTCAGGTACATATTGCTGCGGTTCAGAGTTCAAATATCTGGGGACTGTTGCTAAGTTAATGCTCTATCATGTTGGAAATATACCCTACACCAAACCCAACCTTAAACCTACCTAATAGTGTTAACAAATGCAAAATTTATCATTTAAAATTTATTTGTTGACGCCATTTGAACCTTCCTTAAGTGTACATTTTAACTCTCATCAAACCGTACTTGCATGGGATTCGGAGCTCTTCACCTCAAGTGCATTTCTGTACTGCGTGAGCTACCAAACAAACTTATTGTTTATGAAAACCAATAGATATGTCATGCTAACATTTAAAAGCATCAGTTTTCAATCTCCCAGCACATTAAAAATGTCATACTATAATAGTCTTCAAGTAATTGTGCAAAAATTGTGCTTTATCAAACTCTGTAAATCATTCTTTGTGTGAAAAGGAATAAAAGGCTAGTGTTTTTTTTTCTTTTTTCTTTTTGGAAACTGCAGTGATATGTACTTACTGGTACATGTTTCTCGTCTTGTGAAAAAAGTGCCCCCAGGTAAGTTTTTGTCATGAGAGTAGCAGTGCCACTGACAAAAACAAGTCATTTGGACTGCTTTCCCTTTAAAACTGGATGCACAAATGCAGTGTATAGTTGCGTAGTGGTATCATTTTACATCGTATCATGTGTCCATGACTTAAGAGGATATCTTTAGATCAAATGGTGTAGTCCTTTAATGGATTTCTATCATTGCATACATTTAAAGTTGTGTAACATTATTATAAAACATAAAAGGCTAATACCAAAAATGGAGCCTTGTGCTATAACAGGGATGTTTTTTTTTTTTTTTTTTTAGTATTGGTTTTATAGTATAATGTCATGTAGTTAAATTGTTTAATTATATGGCTGTTTTTTTTTTTTTTTGAAATGAAGTCTTGTGCAACATAAAGATTACTAGAAACTAATATTACTAATATTTTATATTATTTCTGAATGTAATAATATAATGTGTACGGAAGCCCTGAACCGCAAGTTGGGGAAAAAAAAAAAAACCTTATGGTGGGAAGAAAAAAAAAACCTTATCTCGTTATTATGACATAATAACTCGTTATTTCGACATAATAACTCGTTATTTCGACATAATAACTCGTTATTTCGAGATATTAAGTCGTTATTTCGAGATATTAAGTCGTTATTTTGAGATATTAAGTTGTTATTTCGACATAATAACTCGTTATTTCGACATAATAACTCGTTATTTCGACATAACTCGTTATTTCGAGATATTAAGTCGTTATTTCGACATAATAACTCGTTATTTCGAGACATTAAGTCATTATTTCGACATAATAACTCGTTATTTCGAGATATTAAGTAGTTATTTCGACATAATAACTCGTTATTTCGACATATTATTTCGAGATATTAAGTCGTTATTTCGACATAATAACTCGTTATTTCGAGATATTAAGTAGTTATTTCGACATAATAACTCGTTATTTCGAGATATTAAGTAGTTATTTCGACATAATAACTCGTTATTTCGAGATATTAAGTTGTTATTTCGACATAATAACTCGTTATTTCGACATAATAACTCGTTATTTCGACATAACTCGTTATTTCGAGATATTAAGTCGTTATTTCGACATAATAACTCGTTATTTCGAGACATTAAGTCATTATTTCGACATAATAACTCGTTATTTCGAGATATTAAGTAGTTATTTCGACATAATAACTCGTTATTTCGACATATTATTTCGAGATATTAAGTCGTTATTTCGACATAATAACTCGTTATTTCGAGATATTAAGTAGTTATTTCGACATAATAACTCGTTATTTCGAGATATTAAGTAGTTATTTCGACATAATAACTCGTTATTTCGAGATATTAAGTAGTTATTTCGACATAATAACTCGTTATTTCGACATAATAACTCGTTATTTCGAGATATTAAGTCGTTATTTCGACATAATAACTCGTTATTTCGACATAATAACTCGTTATTTCGAGATATTAAGTAGTTATTTCGACATAATAACTCGTTATTTCGAGATATTAAGTAGTTATTTCGACATAATAACTCGTTATTTCGACATAACTCGTTATTTCGAGATATTAAGTCGTTATTTCGACATAATAACTCGTTATTTCGAGATATTAAGTAGTTATTTCGACATAATAACTCGTTATTTCGAGATAATAACTCGTTATTTCGAGACATTAAGTCATTATTTCGACATAATAACTCGTTATTTCGAGATATTAAGTAGTTATTTCGACATAATAACTCGTTATTTCGAGATATTAAGTAGTTATTTCGACATAATAACTCGTTATTTCGACATAATAACTCGTTATTTCGAGATATTAAGTCGTTATTTCGACATAATAACTCGTTATTTCGAGATATTAAGTAGTTATTTCGACATAATAACTCGTTATTTCGAGATATTAAGTAGTTATTTCGACATAATAACTCGTTATTTCGACATAATAACTCGTTATTTCGAGATATTAAGTCGTTATTTCGACATAATAACTCGTTATTTCGAGATATTAAGTAGTTATTTCGACATAATAACTCGTTATTTCGAGATATTAAGTAGTTATTTCGACATAATAACTCGTTATTTCGACATAATAACTCGTTATTTCGAGATATTAAGTCGTTATTTCGACATAATAACTCGTTATTTCGAGATATTAAGTAGTTATTTCGACATAATAACTCGTTATTTCGAGATATTAAGTAGTTATTTCGACATAATAACTCGTTATTTCGACATAATAACTCGTTATTTCGAGATATTAAGTAGTTATTTCGACATAATAACTCGTTATTTCGACATAATAACTCGTTATTTCGAGATATTAAGTCGTTATTTCGACATAATAACTCGTTATTTCGAGATATTAAGTAGTTATTTCGACATAATAACTCGTTATTTCGAGATATTAAGTAGTTATTTCGACATAATAACTCGTTATTTCGACATAATAACTCGTTATTTCGAGATATTAAGTCGTTATTTCGACATAATAACTCGTTATTTCGAGATATTAAGTAGTTATTTCGACATAATAACTCGTTATTTCGAGATATTAAGTAGTTATTTCGACATAATAACTCGTTATTTCGACATAATAACTCGTTATTTCGAGATATTAAGTCGTTATTTCGACATAATAACTCGTTATTTCGAGATATTAAGTAGTTATTTCGACATAATAACTCGTTATTTCGACATAATAACTCGTTATTTCGACATAACTCGTTATTTCGAGATATTAAGTCGTTATTTCGACATAATAACTCATTATTTCGAGATATTAAGTTGTTATTTCGACTTATTTCATTAATATTTTTTTGCAAAATCTTTTTTTTTTTTTTTTTTTTTTTGCTGTTTTCACGTTTCAATATCAACCAATAGAGGGCAGAGTAAGACACTGAATCAATTAAAGAACGCATTATAGTTATGTTTACCTACTTTTAAGCACTTTTACAAGTTGGTGCTCCAAAATCCTAGAGGTTTATCATAGGAATTTTCATTCATGCCATGCATTCATTCTAGGATACGCTTTATTGTGGTTTATGTAGCCCATAAATGCTACATATTGCCGGAAGAGGTTGCTAATAAGACAATATAATCAGGGTATCTTCCGTCCATTCCATATCCATTTTCAAACAAAAAAACGGAAAACGAAAAAACGGATCATTTTTTTCATTTATCATTTCATCATAACATGAACAAAAATAAACAAGGATTTTAAAAATAAGGAAAATACACATTTTTCTTTATTTTGTTTTTCATTCTTACTTATTAAAACTAAATTAGCAAAAATAAAATAAAGAAAATCGTAAAAAACTACCTTTTTAACGAAGAAAACTTTTCTCGTCAGCATTTACAATGGTCAACAGCAGGGGCAGCAAAGACACGGCAACAGATTAGAAGGTACATGACCTCCGTGAAGTTGGCCCCCCACCCAACACAAAACGTCGGCAAAATAGTCTCATTCGTTTGTGCTTCGTTTGTGCTGGTTTGTGCCGTTAAAAGTTTCGTTTGTGCTGCTTACTTGTTTAAATATATTAAAATAATATTTAATTAGCCTACTAGTTTCTGAGGTCACGCAGCCCCAAACACGCTCCAGATTCACCCCGGTTATCTCGTTCGCTTGTGCTGGATTGTGCCGGTGAAAAGTTTGTTTGTGCTGTTTCTGTTATTAAAATAATAGATACTGTTTTTTGCTGATGACGCCCCCCCATGCACGCTCCAAATCTACCCCAAATAATCTTGTTTGTTTGTACCGACAATTTTGATTATGTTTCTGTTATTAAAATACACTGAATTATGAATGAATGACATCATGTTATAAAAATATTCATTTCCATTACTACCATTTGTGTACCCACAGTTTTACAACAAATAGTGCAAACAACGATTTGTGATTTGTGCCGTTAAAAATTTCGTAAAGCGATTTCATAAGCCTGTATGTCATTATAAGCAGAACATAACAAGAACAGCATATGAGCAAGGCGGCACCGCACATCTGAAAGAACACAACACCACTTTACAAATTATAATGAAAGTTTTTTTTATTAATATGTTAATGTGTTTCGATAAGTAATAATTGAAAGCGTTCTATTTATTTTTATTTATTATTTCTATTTATTATTTTTATGAAGGATGTATGCGCTGATTTTCTGTTCGTTTTGTGAAGCATGGCTACATGACAGCAGAAAGCCTCATGTTTGTTTTCTTTATTTTATAAAACCAGTTTGTAACGTTTTGTTGATATTATTACAAATAAAACGTAGACCCTTTATATTTCCGAATGATGTGTTAAAAATGATGGATAATTATAGATTGTTTTCACTGAAAAAAATGATAGCGCTGGCGCCTTCATGTCCCGCAAAACGGCTTCAGCATCCCCTTTCCGCAAAATGATTGGATGTGCGCCTAACAGCACACATTTATCTAGGTTTAACGTTTAAACTAACATTGCTTTATTGCCCTGTTTTATATCTATAGATTTTAGTGTTTTATACTTGCCTATTTTATTTGAGGTAGGCTAAGTCGTGATGATTTAAAAAGGTATAAATTGATCAAACAGACTATGAGCAGCCTTCTTCTGGCCGCTGTTCGATCCTTGAAAAAATGAAAACTTACATTTACCGAACAACAACAACAACAAATAAATGCTCCAAACGTTTTTCAGATTGAACTTAAAAATAGGGGTTAAAATAGTCTCGTTTGTTTGTGCTTTTGCTTTTCAAGATGTGGGAGAATGTAACACGAAGTCAATAAGATTGTACAGTTTGTGAGTTGCGTTCAGTCAGTCATGCAAACTATTTGCACTATTTGTTGTAAAACTGTGGGTACACAAATGGTAGTAATGGAAATGAATATTTTTATAACATGATGTCATTCATTCATAATTCAGAGTATTTTAATAACAGAAACATAATCGAAATTTTCGGTACAAACAAACAAGATTATTTGGGGTAGATTTGGAGCGTGCATGGGGGGACGTCATCAGCAAAAACAATATCTATTATTTTAATAACAGAAACAGCACAAACAAACTTTTCACCGGCACAATCCAGCACAAGCGAACGAGATAACCGGGGTGAATCTGGAGCATGTTTGGGGCTGCGTGACCTCAGAAACTAGTAGGCTAATTAAATATTATTTTAATATATTTAAACAAGTAAGCAGCACAAACGAAACTTTTAACGGCACAAACCAGCGCAAACGAAGCACAAACGAATGAGTCCATTTTGGATAAATTTGGAGCATGTGAGGGGCTGCGTGACCGCTGAATGACCTATACATACTTCTTTTAATATCTAAAAAAACCGAAGCAGCACAAACAAAAAAAATTGCAGCACAAACCAGCACAAACGGAGCACAAACGAATGAGACTATTTTGCCGACGTTTTGTGTTGGGTGGGGGGCCAACTTCACGGAGGTCATGTACCTTCTAATCTGTTGCCGTGTCTTTGCTGCCCCTGCTGTTGAACATTGTAAATGCTGACGAGAAAAGTTTTCTTCGTTGAAAAGGTAGTTTTTTACGATTTTCTTTATTTTATTTTTGCTAATTTAGTTTTAATAAGTAAGAATGAAAAACAAAATAAAGAAAAATGTGTATTTTCCTTATTTTTAAAATCCTTGTTTATTTTTGTTCATGTTATGATGAAATGATAAATGAAAAAAATGATCCGTTTTTTCATTTTCCGTTTTTTTGTTTGAAAATGGATATGGAATGGACGGAAGATACCCTGATTGTTGTAAACATAACTATAATGCGTTCTTTAATTGATTCAGTGTCTTACTCTGCCCTCTAGTGGTTGATATTGAAACGTGAAAACAGCAAATCAAAAAAAAAAAAAAAAAAAAAAGATTTTGCAAAAAAAAAAAATTAATGAAATAAGTCGAAATAACGACTTAATGTCTCGAAATAACGAGTTATTATGTCGAAATAATGAGTTATTATGTCGTAATAACGACTTAATATCTCGAAATAACGAGATAAGTTCTTATTTTTTTTCCCCCACACCATAAGTTTTTTTTTTTTTTTTTTTCCCACCTTGTGGTTCAGGGCTTCCGTAAATGTGATCTATACACTGATGCAACTTGTATCACTGTTATATCCCCTGCAGTAGAATCATATTTTAACTTTGATCACCACGTTGCATAATAAAAACATAACATTTTTGCTGTCAAGTTTCAGTTTCTTCATTATTACAGCAGCTCTTTTTGGACTGATAAACTTGACTGTAGATCATTAGTTTGCAGCAGTGCTTTGAGTTTCTCTTCTGTCAGACTGAAAGAAGCTTGAGTGTCCTCTGTTTGTTCTGCTTCAATGATACTAACAGTCCTTAATGTTACTGACATTATGAGGATCTAAAATGATTGATGAGGTTGTTTTCTCACCTGAAATCTTGACAGTATATGTGGCTGAGGTCTTGACTTGATCTCCTTGAGTAACTTCACATCTCCACTCTCTGTTGTCATCTTCATTCAGGAGTGTTGTAGTCAGAGTGATGATACAGTGTCCTGGAGCTGATATCTGATATCTGGAGTCTGATATCTTCAGTTTATCACCAGCCTGATTCACCCACAACAGATCAACTCTCTCATAACGACCCGAATAATCACCACAAGAGACTCCAGCAGATGAATATGAATATAACTGACAGGAGAGAGACACAGAGCTGCCTGCACTGATCTCAGTCTGTGAGGATGATGAAGAGACTGAAACACAAAATAACACACAAATCACACACTTTTCAATCATCAGGAGAGTTTAAATTAAGCCCTTTTTAAATTGACCACATAATCATAAAATTACCATGAAGAATATGCAGATAAACACGTGCCTCATCTCCTTGGTGTTGTTCATTCACATATTGTAGGCAGTTGTAATATCCATAATCTTCTTTTGTGACACTCTTGATGTTCAGAGAGCAGTCAGACCCCAGACTCAGTCTCTCATGACTCTCTGTGTCTTTCTTTATCCCTAAAGCAATCAGTTCAACTACTGATGAATGTCTGTTATATCTCCATGTAGTTGTTGATCTGCAGTCATGAAGAGCATTATTACAGGGCAGACGGACATTTTCTCCAGAACTGATGAACACATGAGCAACATCAATCACTCCACTGATACCTGAAACACAAGAGCATTTGAGTGATCATTATTTCTACATTATAATCATTATTTATAGTGATAAAGAAAGTGAGAGAGCTGTTTGAATCACTAACACACTCTTAATATGAAAGTGATTGAGCATCAGCTGTTTGAGTGTGAAACTGTCTAGTTTTAGTTCATTCTGGAGTCATTCATTTGGTTTGAGAAACACAACTTACTGATCTGCTATTTTCTTCCTGACTGTATCTCCTCTAGAGCTTTAACTCCACAAACTACAAACTCAGATCTTCAGCTGCTGTATCTTTTCTAATGGATCAGACTTATGATTTTCCTAAAAATAATGATTAAAACTGTGAAAAATCCCATAGACTTACATTGAGGGAATGTTCAAATGAGCCAAGACTATTCAAACTCACACTGACAAAACTCCCACAATCCCTTCAGACTCAACCTTCTCTTCTATCTACTTTTATAATCCATTCAAACTCATTCAAACTAATGTCTTGCTAATCATGCTAACAACATGCTATTAACTTGCTAAGCATTTTAGAAACATGCTAGAAACTAGGGCTGTCGCGGTGAAGGAATTTCCCTTGCAGATTATCTGCATATTTTTTTTTATGGTTGATTCTGGGAAAACTCCCAGAATCCCTTGAGACTCAATCTAGCTTCCCTTCTATGTACTATTTCTAATGCATTCAAACTAACTTGCTAATCATGCTAACAAAATGCTAATAACATGCTAATCATACTAGATTCATGCCAGAATCATGCTAGAAACATGCTAGTAACATGCTAACCATGTTAAAATCATGCTAGAAACATGATAATCATACTAGATTCATGCCAATAATGTTAACAACATCCTAGTAATTCGCTAACCATGCTATCAACATGCTAGTGACATGCTAATCATGCTAGAAATCATCTGTCTGTCTATCTATCTGTCTACGCTTTTAAAACTACTTTAAACTTCAAAAACTTAAAAATGTAAAACTTCTTAAACTTTTTAAACTTTCTGGTCTGGCTTTCTCAAGCCAACTTAAAGTTTGTCTTGACAAAATTTATCTAGTTCAGTATGTTCTGTCTGTAACATAAAAATTAAACTGATGTTCATGTTCAAAATAACTGTTTCTCAGACTAATTCAACACAGAAAACACAGATTTGTTTACCTGTGAGAAGTGAAGAGAGAAAGATCAGTCCCAGCAGACACAAATGACACTCATCAGCCATTTTCTCTTTCTGTCAGTCTTCCTCTTCATTATATGCTCACAACTCTTTCTTTAAATACTATCAGCTCTTCCTGTGTTTAACTTCCTCTGATCTGATTGGCTGAGTGTTGAAATACTGCTATTTAGAGACACAATGCCAGTCATAATGGAGAAGTAGAAGAACTGAGACATTTATCTTAAAATGAAAATTAGTATTTTGGTTGTGCATAAACCTGCATGTTTACAGCAATGCAAGTCTTTTTTTTCCCTCCTCTCCACTCAAATGTTCATCTTTTGTCTGTTTGTGTTGTGGTTTGTGTGGCTAATGTTTTCAGAAGCTGGCTGTGAGAACTCAGTTATTTTGACCACTGCTTTAACTCACACAGATCTGAAATCATCTCTAAACCCAGTTTGGACTGATAGCTGTGAATTTTCACACATTCAGATCACAGTTCCTCTTCTTTTCTAACTGGTTTTCTACAACTGAAACTCTTTGTGTAAATGTTAGCTGCAATCCATTTATAAGCTCACTGTTAGTTTCATTGGTGCAGTTCATCTAAAGTCTTTATTTCAGTGTTTTCATGTAAAGCAGGGTTCCTCATCGAAACACCTGGCTTTGATTTTCAGGTAAACCCTCTATTAGTGTGTTTAATTAGAGTTGAAAAGTGTCTCTCTGGAGGAACCTGATGTGGCACATATATATTTCTGCACATTTCCAATGACCAGTGTTTCCCAAACCAGTTCCTGGAGTCTCCTCAACAATGTTTCTACCACTGGAGTCTCTATTGATGAACTGATGACTGAATCAATAGTGTATTATTTATAGCAGTTGTAGTGTTTCAGAGTGTGATCTCACTGTTGAGGAGTGGAAACATGCTATTGCTGAGTGTGAGAGCTCAGTTCATTTGACCGCAGAAGAGCAGAGATCATCTCTAAAACCAAGTTTAAACTGATGATGCTGTGAATATGAATCAACAAAAAACAACTTCTGGAGGAATATTTTCAAGAGTGTGTTTGTGTGTCAGTATCACAGTCACAGTGTTACTAGTCTCATCTTCAGACAGCATTAACACACACACTGTTGGATATATATAGCGGCTGGAGATGACATCAGTTCAATCTGATTGGCTGCTCACTAAATGCAGCTTCTATTGGTCTGTTTGTGTCTGAATGGGCGGGGCTTGGCCTGAATTAGATCAGGCAGCATTAGCCTTTGCCTGTATAGTGTTTACTATAGTGTTATATTGTATTAACACACAGTGTGAGTAAGTATCTTTATTCTCAAACAAACTTTGTGTTTTACATTTTTACATTTAATTATTTTGGGGCAAATAATAATTCCAAACCCAATAGATTTCCTCTTTCAACTCAGCTGTGAGAAAAGGTGAAGTGTGTGGAAGTCATTAGTTTATCAAAATGAATTTCTGAACTAACCACCATGAAGTTATATGAATTACTATGAACGTTAATCATTTGATTATTTGTTCATCTTTGTTGCTTTGCTTCACAGTTGATCACATCCTCACATTAGCAGCTCATGAAGGGGAATCACCAAATGTGTGTCACAAACTCAGACTGAGGTCAGCCAGATGCAGAACCCAAGAGCAGTTTAATATCTTCAAAGTGAAACTAATAGAAAACAAACAAAGGTTTAGCATGACCTGAGAAAACATGAAGCTAACATGACAATAGACTCACCAACAGCAGCTCGACACAAACATAAGACACAACAAAGAAGCAGATACTAAACTAGGAAACACATGATAGAAAGCAACCAATGAACAAACAGAACTGAAACCACATGACAGGACAATGAACCAATGAGAACATGACATGGACTAAAGGAAGACAGAGCAGGAACACATGAGAGCAAGGAAGACACATGGCTACAGCAAATTACAAAATAAAAGACATGAGCCAAAACACACTCAGAAACATCTCTGCAAAGGTGAAATATTAAACACAACTGCAGAGCTTTTATTAAGAATATTAGTAGCAATCACCCACAATAAAATAAATAAATAAATAAATAAATAAATCACGAAAGTACAAGACTCACCAAAGCAGCTTCATCGCACAGAACAGAGTGAGAATTATTCTGCAAACTATCTGTCCATTACTGTATTTAATATTATATTTAAAGTAGTTTATATACCAAACACAAGAAAACGTCTCGGTCATGAAGGTAACCCTCGTTCCGAAGGAGGGAATGGAGATGTTATGACAATGACATATTTTGGGGATTGACCTCAACACCCTATCACCTCTGAGCTTAAGAGAAAAGGCTGTGTGGAGTGAGCTCAGACTCCTAGGGGGCACAGCTCACCTTGAGACTCATACGCAGGTGATGGCATCTGCTACCCAATGGGCCAGCACTGGAGACAGCATTCCCCTTCTGCTGTCCCCCAAAGCAGACAAAAAGCTGCTCTGAGCGTCTGAAGCTCTGGGTGCGGTCCACATAAATGCACAGGACGCGAACGGGACACAGCAATTCCAAGGTCTGCCTCCTCCTGAAGCAGAGCTTGCAGATTCACCATCTGATCCCGAAAGGATATGGTGGGAACCTTGGGCATATAACCGGGCCGGGGTCTCAGGATAACATGAGTCAGCCGGTCCAAGCTCTAGGCACGCTTCATTGACTGAGAATGTGTGCAGGTCCCCAACCCTCTTGATGATGCCAGTGCAGTCAGGAACGAAGCCTTAAGCAGCAGATATTTCATCTCGACTGAACTAAGCGGCTCGAAGGGGGCTCTCCAAATGTCCTGGAGGACCATGGAGAGATCATAAGAGGGAATGAGGTATGGTTTAGGAGGATTAATCCTTCACGCACCTCTCAGGAATCTGACAACCCATCAACTGCATTGTGATATGCAGCAATGGCTGCGACATACACTTTCAAAGTGAAGGGAGGGCCTCCGCTCCAACTTTTCTTGTAGGAAGGAGAGCACCACTCCGTCTGAGCATCTCTGTGGATCCTCTCAGTGAGAGGAACACCAAACAATGAACAGACCCCACCTTAGCACACAGGCCTGCTCATAGAGGGGGCTCTAGCCTGAGTGATAGTAAAGTCATGCCCTCCCCCTGAGAAAGCAGATCCTTCCTCAAAATGGTCTTCCAGGGAGGGGCTGTCGTGAGGAGCATGAGGTCAGAGAACCAGGTCCAGGTGGGCCAGTATGGTGCAACCAGAAGGACCTGTTCCTGATCTTGCACAAGGTCCGTGCTAGGAGGCTCACTGGGGGAAAGTCGTACATGAGGTAACCCCGGGCCAGCTGTAGCCAGTGTGTCCCTGCTGAGGAGGGCCTTGGTCAGGGAGTAAAAGAGCTGGCAGTGGGAGGATCCTGGGGAGGCAAACAGGTCTACCTGAGCCTGACCAAATCAACTCCAAATGAGCTGGACTGGGGATGGAGTCGCCATTCTCCAGGAAGAGTGCGCTTTCCTGGGATGTGAACGGCCCGCAGCGATTTGAGCTGCGTCTGACTCCAGAGGAGGAAATGGCGGGTGAGTTGTGACTGCACTGCAAAAAATGCTTTTCTTACTTAGATTTTTTGTCTTGTTTTTAGCCAAAATATCTATACAATCTTAAATCAAGAAGGATTTTCTAGACAAGTAAAACTTATTGTCTTGTTTTCAGAAAAAATAACTCAAAATTAAGTGTTTTTGCTTAAAACAAGCAAAATAATTTGCCAGTGGGTTAAGCAAAATAATCTTATTTCTAGATGAGAACTAGATTATTTTGCTTACCCCATTGGCAGATTATTTTGCTTGTTTTAAGCAAAAACTCACTTAATTATGACTTATTTTTTCTGAAAACAAGACAATCCTTCTTGATTTAAGAACTTTTAGATATTTTGGCTGGAAACAAGACAAAAAATCTAGGTAAGAAAAGCATTTTTTGCAGTGTGATGATAGAAGCATAGATCACCCTGATGGCTGATGTACACTACAGTCGCTGTATTGTATAATTAAATAAAAATAAGGATGTTATATGATACAAATGACACTTAGCCATTTTCTCTTTCTGTAAGTCAGTCCAGATCCTCAGCAGCTTCTACAGTAGAGATATTGAGACAGATACAGAATTCAATCTGCTATAAGAAAGAAGAGGAAATACCAACAGAATGTGTTCCCATCAGTCTTCTCTGGGTTTAGAGGTGATGTTGGCTCTATTGTGGGTTAAACCAGTGTGCTCAAACTAACTGAGTTCCCACAGCTCTGAAAACACTGTGGGAAACACATTGCTCAATGTAAACTACACAACAGATTGTCCAAAGAGTATCACCAAAATACACAGAAAATACAGTCTTTAATATATATTTTCTTCAACAGTTTAGAATATTTTTCAAAATGTCACTGGAAGCTGATTGAATGGATTTATAGTTAGAAGTATCACCATCAACATCACATCAGTGTGCTCCTGTCCATGGTCATCTCCTCCATCAGCAAAGAAGGATGTAAATGCAAAAAGGATTGCTGTAAATGCCAGTGTCATTGTCATACAATAACCAACAGTATAAAACCCAAGCAAATGACTGTGGAGAAGATGTCTGAGACAATCACCAATTAATCACACACACACACACACACACACACACACACACACACACACACACACACACACACAGTAAGATCAAAGACTCAGACAGTTGACCAGCTATTTGAGCTAAAATCTCACATTTTAAACAACAGTAAAGTCTAAACTGTGACAAAAAGTAAAACCTAAAAAGTAAAAAAATTAGTAAAACCTAAAAATAATGAAATAACTTCTGAAATCAATTGTCTTCCTAGGAAGAAATCATACAAGCTTGTTTTAAAAATAGCCATCTAGTGGTTACACTATGTATTAAACACAGAGCTGTACAGTAAAACCTGGAAATTTGGTGTAAACGTGCAAACACCCCCCTTTCAAAGCCCCCCGATTTTCTCTGAATGCCCCCGTATTGAGAAACACTACTTTAACAATACATACTTCATTATTGTAAAAATAGAATAAATCTGTTTTTTTCCAATGTTTGTATATTTTAGTTACATGACAAATGGTGTATAATTTAGAAGAGAATATACATACATGACAAAGTCTGTCCAAAGAAAGAAAGGAAAAACTAAATTGTATTTGATTAAATTCACAGTCATGCAGCCACATTACCAACCATACAATACATATTTAATGTAAGCAAAGCAAACGCCACAGCAACACAATTCAAGATATCCAAAATCTGCCAGCAATTTATTATCCTCAATATGTTGACATTGTGTTGACATACTTGGTGTGAATCGCTCAAATCACGGAGGAGGAGTGTATCAAAATGCAGAGCCTGAATTAAAAAAAAATCCATATTCAAAGCAAAATAGCTGTCAGAGGTAAATTAGAAACGTGTCTTTCTACATGAGATCAATATATCTACTGAGTTTGGTGACTAAATAACCCCCCCACACACACACTTTAGTCAAAAGGTGGCGCTACAAAGCCTCCTTTCCACATCCTTTTCTCAGCCTTACGCAAAGTCAAGTGGCTGAAAACTCTGAAGTGTGTGTCGAGTTTCATGAAATTCTAAGAAAGTGGTTCCAAAACCACAGAAAATAGTATTAAAGTTTGATGAGTTGCTACAGCAACAATATTTGAGATATCTAGAAATCTTTGCATTTTTGGCCTTGGCTTGGGACCTAAATATAATGGCAATCTTCATAGTCCAAGCTCATAACGAAAATAACATTTAAAGTGTCTAAGTGTTTTTAAAGCAGGAATTATGCTAAATGTTAAAAGAGACTTGTGAGAGCGTCTTTCCTCAATAAACTGTACTCATTCAAATAAATGTTTTCATTACTAGACATAAAAATGCAGTAATAGTAAAGCAACTATGTTATTTAACCTTCCATCAATGTATAAACATTTCCTTGCAAATTGTTACAGTAAATTTCTACAAGTAAATATAGCTACTATACCAGTTTCAGTCAATTAAGCTTCCAGTCCAGTCCTAACAAGTTATCTGCTAGATCCCTCTCGTGGAGAACAGCAGCCATATCTGTCTTTACACGTATACATACTAAGATTTAACAGTTAATTCCTTAAGCTCAATACACTTAGGCTCTATGTTATGTCATTTATAGGTCTACTTTATTACTCTACACAAAAATGACGGCCACAAACACAGAAAACAGAATCACAAAGCTGAGCTATAAACCACTGTCTAATCAGCACCATGGACAGCAGCAGAGATTTGAACACAGCACATATTTGTGGATTCACAGTTATGAGACATGGTCAAGGCTGCAAATATATGTTTAACATATTTGATGTTTTGGGAGTACAGCTCAGAGAGAAGAGAGAAGAAAGCTTCCAATGAGCACATGAACTGAACGAGCTTAAAGAAGAAACACTGATGAGCAGAGACACACACACACACACTTCTTGAGACAACATCAGCAAAAACAGCAGTATTACATTATGAGATGCAAAATATATAATTGTATTTACATATAGAAGTTACATATCTCAATGACATTTGCATTGCACAAATTAATGTCCACCAAAAACATATCTGTGTCCAAAAACATGTGTTCTGTGTTCAATGGATATGGATGGAAAAACTTCAGATTAAGGAAGATGTGTGCACCATTGTCCAGCTTCTGTCATCTCTTCTGTCTTAGACATTATTGTGTCTGAAACAGAAAAACAGGTAAGAACTTTTATTATTTATGAATAAAACAAAACATAGCATATGGACTGAAGTCTTCAAAGGATGTATGTTTTGTAATAAAAAAAAAAATAAAAAAAAACATGGTTACTATACTTTTACTCTAATAAACTATGGTAATATTGGTAAGAGAAAAAATTACTAATGCTAATGCGATATTTTTTTCTGTAAATGTCATGATGTGATCATTATTGAACTAATTTAGGCAATTTAGAAAATATAGTTTTGCTAAAGCTATAGTATTTAAGTCGTTTTAGGATTTCACGAGTTCACACTTACATATGATAAACACAGCAAAGGTTATGTGTATTTGTATGGGAAAGGCTCTGAGCTCCTAATTTTGGCCCGAACCCAGAGCACCCCCTACAGTTCAGGACAGGAACAGACGTAAATTCGGAGAAGGAGTGGAGGAGGGATGCTGGAAAATACACCTGTTAATTCGGTTGATTACTGATTGTTCTCCTTGTGTGTTTAATCAGGTTAATTATCTGAACGTGCTCCTCCTTAATTTTGTTAATAAAACATCACAAAATGAGAAAGAAAATGGAGGTGAAGGTGCCATTCAAGAGAACCTTTTTCTTGTTTTGCATGGCTGCAGCCTAAGGTTTTAATCTTTTATTTAAAGGTGCTGTATGACTCTTCTTAAGCTAAAAAACAACATATTTGTAGATATTTAGGAAACATGTTGTGTTTACATAAATGTTTCTTTGAAAACTAATGCTATAGCCAGTAATTATACTCTGAAATGTGCGTTTTAGGCAGATCCCGGGACAGAATTGCAGTACTCATGTCAACCGCTAGCTGGCAATATTACATACAGCACAATGATCTATGAGCAGAGGCAGAGGTGGGGGACTCGAGTCACATGACTTGACTCGAGTCGCAAATTTAAGGACTTGTGACTTGCTTGACCAAATACAGAAAATGACTTGATTTGACTTGACTTGGGATCAATGGACTTGAGACTTGACTTGAACTTCATGACTTGACTTTATAACAACTATAATAATTATTTTTATTAATAAATAATTGCGAGTTCGCAACGTATGTTGATAAACAAAACGCAAGCCCCAGAATCAGCGACACCAGTGATATGAGTCTGCGCAGTTAATGACGCTTCTCAAGCAGTTACAGCGCGCCAAATACAGAAAGTAAGAGAATCTCCCAGATGTTTTTTTTTTTTTTTTTTTTAATATAAACCGTTCGAAACGGAGCATCTTCATAAAATGAGATTTGCTCTATGCATTTATGAAGCCATGATGTACCACTTCAAAATGAAAGGTATGTACGCAGTTGAAGTATGGCATTAAATTAAAGTGATTATAAATGATTGATCTGCTTGTAACTAACGATGCCATCTGTAAATTAAATCTGGCGTTTGTTTTTCAAAACATAGTGCTTTATGGCAAGTACGTCCCTAATGACTAAAAACAAGAGAATTGTGCCACGGAGATGATTCTCCTGCACCCAGAATCCCATATATATATATATATATATATATATATATACAGCAAAATGACTCTAGTATGAGTTCGTTTGATGATTTGAACAGTGATAAAAACAGCACTGGTCCAGCAGCACAAAAACAGCACAAATGCATCCCTAATAAAAAATAGTAAATAAAACATTATAATAAAAAGTATTATATTAAAAAAGTAAGTTTTTTTTGTTTTGTTTTTTTTGGTAATTCATTTGTAGTTTGTAAGGTTAATTTTAACATAATTGTCAGCACAGCAATGTTTAAAAAATGTAATTTGGCCTGCACATTTTTTTTTTCCCATGCAGCCATCAACCTAAAATGATTTATGGAAATTGTTTTAAGTAATATTTCCAGGATCTCCACCACCAATGTGATGTGCCTCTGAACACGTTTTCTGAACAAATTTGAGGTTTTGAATCAGTTCAGTGATTTAGTGATGTATTAGAAATGCATTAGTTGCTCATTGAAACAGTGATTTGCCACCACCTGATGCTGATTTTAATTTCAGAAGTAAAAGTAGCATCTTTATTTATCTCTATGAAAATTAAAATTTTATATTTAAACTCATATTATTTCAAATGTATAAATAAGAAAGTTCATTTCTGATAAAAAATTAATAAGGTTGTGGCAGAAGTAAAATATACTGTGACTTGACTTGATCTATAGCAGGACTCGACTTGACTTGCTTAATTTTTTTTGTCTGTGACTTGAGACTTGCTTGAGACTTAAACATGTTTGACTTGCCCCACCTCTGAGCAGAAGAGCATTAACACACAGTAAATCAACTCATCAAATTACAGTGCAAGGCTAGTCGCGTGTCCTCAATCTGGCAAACCCGCGTGAGCGTCGAGTCTGAGAAGGAGAAAGTGGTCGAAACGGTAAAGAAATCTGATATAGGTAAATCAGTTGGGGTTGCTGGTTGGGGACCAATTCGCCACAGACGTCCTACCAGAGACATGAAGATGGAGCTCAAAGTTCATTCATGTATTTTATTTGGATGTGCGTGTGATCTATATGAACAAATTAATCACACATATCAAGTTCAGAAACATTACAGTTAACATAATGTAAACTAAAAATCATATACTGATAACATACAACAATGCCAAGGCCTCTAGAAGAGGTTTGGAAGTGATATTTACATTATTTATTGCTATCTGGAGGCTCAGCATGTGGTCATATCTGTTGCTGATTCAAAGCTGGAGACTCGAAGCGTGGAGCATCTGTTTCTGTCTCAGAACAAGGAGTGTCTTTTGGAAGGGTATCTTTTCGATTTCCTTGCTTTGATTGGCTGGTTCCATCAGAGTGCTTTTGTGGATTTTTTTTTGTGCATAGTCCAAACACATCCATCCATCCATCCCTCCCATCTAATTTCTGTCCCCCTCACTTCTGAAATGATGGCTATGCTCCTGTACTTCACTACTTAATAATGTCTAAAAATAACCTGATGGGAATGTTTGCAGCTCCTTACTTTTCTACAAATAGTGAAGAAATGAACAAGAATTCCAATGTACCTGTGCAAATTAAAATAAACTCTCTCAACCTAAAATAATAATAATAATAATAATAATAATAATAATAGTGTAAAATATTTAGGCAAGGTTTGGTTTTAGACTTTTAGACAGTTTGTGTTTGTCATGAGTGTCTTGTTTCCTGTCAGTTGTGTATGAGAATCAACACATAATGCTCACATACTCATTTTTTTTTTTTTTTTGTGTCAAAATATTGACCTATTCACAAATATTGTACAATTAGTCTAGTTAAAGACATTAATGTCTAATCAATGTCTAGTGTAATCCAATGACAAAATGGAAAACATAAAACAAATTTGAAACACCACCTGACATTTTTAAAGTCTTTAAATGTATATTCTTTTAGCAATTTGGACATCCTTATTAGTCAGTACAAATACATAAGAGCAATCAGTATTCAGTATGCAAATATCACAATGACAATGGTCACATGTTGAGGATTATATAGTTGATCAATGTACATCCTTAAACCTTAATGACAGTTTTTCTAAAGATGCAGAAATAATCTACAAAACAAAGTCTGAAGGGAGTCTGTTGAGTTTCGTGGTTTGATGAATTAACATTAGAGGTTCAGAACAAACTGTGAACCTAAATGTTTGAGTATCAGTTCAGTGCTGGCTCACAAAAACTGAAATAACTTCTCATTCAACAACTGATTTGTTCATCTAATAATGTTTCTGTCTGAGAAATTCAGGAGAGTCACACTTAAAAGTTTCTCCAGGGGGCGCCAGAATCCCACAAGCAGACATAATGTCTGTCTGTATAAAGACTTCAACCCTGGTTCAGTTTCAGTGGAAACTTCTGCTGGCAGCAATACTGGAGAAAATCAGACTGAACTGATGGAGAACAACAGAAGTCAACTGAGACTGAGATTCAGCTCCACCTTAATAAAGGTGCAGTCTGTAAGATTGACAACTAAAAAAAAAAAAAAAACGAGAAAAACAAACAAACAAAAAAACAAGTACAGTGATTAAAACTTCAGGGTAATTTAAAAGGAACAAACAAATAAACCACGGCAGCAAATGAACACACCGAATAATGCATCTTCAATTTAAAACAAACCTTTCAAAGCTTGGGCTATACTCCAACAGGTAACAGTTTGTATTCTAGCCCCATTAATTCTTGCAGTGCGGCATTCTAAACAAACAATATCATAAAAAAATATAGCAGCCAGAATCTTCTAAGATCCTTGTCAGGTGTAAACCTTGGCTGTATAGTTGTCTTTTTTTAGCAGCAGTGAAGCCAGACATTAACAATCTTCTCTGAACTAATGTAAACTTGTAAGAAGAATCATCACTTAACAACATAAGACAAGGATCAAGGTTAAACTGTTTAATTGTACTGTCTGTTCTCTAACTGAACTAAACTATTATTATTACTATGAAAAAACTCAAGACGATGGTGGTGGGCGGTGCTTTCAGTTGGGCAAGTAACGTAACCGGGGTTGCAGCTTAACACCGGTGTGACTAGCTGCGAAACATGTCAATTGCACATAAACTTCCATATATCATTTTTACATACAAGTTTTTACACTTGCAGGAGGTTTTTTCAGGCAATTCAAAAAAAGGAATATTTCACAAAACAGCAATGAAAAGTTTTTTTTTTTTTTTTCACATTTACAGATTACATTCGATTAAATATAGCCATTGTGAGAGGAAAAATTAAGCTTTAGCCGTATAACATTGGTTAATGGAAACAGCATCATATTGCATTACTTTTTATCAACATTTATAAAATATCGGCAAAGTTTTGCACAAATCTGCGTTTCCATCACCCTGTTTTTATGCACATTTTAAAGTATCGCATCAGAAATGAGTGATGAAAATGCCACATTTGAATAAAAATCACTTAATTCATAAAAAAAATGTACACGCTTGTCAGGTGGTTTTTGACTTTGGTAAATAAATGGTTAATGCAAATAATGGGAGATGGAAACGCATTTTGGCAAATAAATTCCTCTGTACCTAACCAGCAGACCGATCTCATTCCACAGCATCTGTAGGGCCCTATGAAATCCATATTATTATTTCCCAAATTCTGTTTTATTTTTTATTTTTTTGCATTCCATTTTTTTTTTTTTTCTGTTTAAATTTTTCTAGACTCCTTCTTAATGGTTAAATAAAATCATATTAATCAAAAAAGCATATCTAACTAATTAAAATCATGAAATTTACACAATTTAACATCAGTTTTTACAAAAAATACATGTTTAGGGCCATGGGCATCAGAAGCAATATAAATGAGGGTGGGTCCTCCATCAGAATAGCATGCTATTTTTTGTAGTCTGGTGCCTTTTAAATTAACTTCATTTTTGTCAGGGGCTATTTGCATTAGCTCTGCCTGCAACGTCACAACATTAACATTTACAAAAGATGGCGTACATGATAATACATGCAACACACCGATTTTAAGGCGAGAGGCCCGAGTTTGTGTCCGGTTTTTGCCAAAATCATTCGTCTCCTTTTTCACAACTCATATCACATCAGAAAAGCAAAAAAAAAAAGAAAAAAAGAAATGAATTTAATTTATTAGAGGATTTCTCATTCAATGAAATTGACTGATGGCACTCTGAAAAATGCACAGACATATTCGCTGAATTAGAGATGGTAAAAAGGGTCCAAAATCATTGGTCTTCAAAAGTGGGTGGGTCCTGTCCCACCAACATACATTGGTTCTGAGTAGCCTTGTGCATTTTTATTCCCAGAAATTCTGTGTTGTGTATTTACATTGTTTAGTTATTGTTTGGCATAACATATATATATTTAATTGATCTTTTAATTAATGAAAAATGTTATTCACTATAAAATTAAAACCTAAAAAAACAGTTTTATTAATATTTCAACAGTAGTAGTAGCAGTAGTATTACGTACATTCTAAACATTAAAATATATTTCTGTCATATGTCTTCAAGTTAAGCCAAGCCAGAAACTAACAATACATTTTACTCAAATGGAACGGTCAAATGCTAATGAAGTGACTCTCAGAGCCATTCTGGAGATGTTGTTCATGTATTTACAGGTGTACCTCAATAAATTTGAATGTCATGGAAAAGTTCATTTATTTCAGTAATTCAACTCGAATTGTGAAACTCGTGTATTAAATAAATTCAATCCACACAGACTGAAGTAGTTTAAGTCTTTGGTTATTTTAATTGTGATGATTTTGGCTCCCATTTAACACAAACCCACCAATTCACTATCTCAGCAAATTTGAATATGGTGACATACTCATCTCTCGGTTTGGTTCACTAAGGCTACACAATCATGGAGGAAGACTGCTGATCTGACAGTTGTCCAGAGGACAATCATTGACACCCTTCAGGAGCCACAAACATTCATTGCCAAAGAAGCTGGCTGTTCACAGAGTGCTGTATCCAAGCATGTTAACAGAAAGTTGAATGGAAGGAAAAAGAAAAAGATGCACAACCAACTGAGAGAACCGCAGCCTTGAGAGGCTTGTCAAGCAAAATCAATTCAAGAATTTGGGTGAACTTTACTGGACTTTGATGGACTGAGGCTGAGGTCAAGGCAACAAGAGCCACCACACACAGACGTGTCAAGAAATTTGGCTACAGTTGTCGTATTCCTCTTGTTAAGCCACTCCTGAAACACAGACAATGTCAGAGGCGTCTTACCTGGGCTAAGGAGAAGAAGAACTGGACTGTTGCCCAGTGCTCCAAAGTCATCTTTTCAGATGAGAGCAAGATTTGCATTTCATTTGGAAACCAAGGTCCTAGAGTCTAGAGGAAGGGTGGAGAAGCTCATAGCTCATAGTCCAGTGTTAAGTTTGCACAGTATGTGATGATTTGGGGTGCAATATCATCTGCTGGGGTTAGACCACTGTGTTTTTTGAAAACCAAAGTCACTGTACCCATTTACCAAGAAATTTTAGAGCACTTCATGCTTCCTTCCGCTGATTAAAGATGCTGATTTCATTTTACAGCAAGATTTGGCACCTGCCCACACTGACAAAAGCACCAAAAGTTGGTGTTGGTGTGCTTGACTAGCCAGCAAACTCACAAGACCTGAACCCCATAGAGGATCTATGAGCTATTGTCAAGAGGAAAATGAGAAACAAGAGACCAAAAAATGCAGATGACCTGAAGGCCACTGTCAAAGAAACCTGGGCTTCCATACCACTTCAGCAGTGCCACAGACTGATCACCTCCATGCCACGCCGAATTGAGGCAGTAATTAAATCAAAAGGAGCCCCTACCAATTATTGAGTACATATACAGTAAATTAACATATTTCCCACAAGGCCAACAATTCACTAAAAATGATTTTTGGTATTGGTCTTATGAAGTATTCTAATTTGTTTAGATGAATTTGTGGGTTTTTGTTAACTGTGAGCCAAAATCATCACAATCAAAAGAACCAAAGACTTAAACTACTTCAGTCTGTGTGCACTGAATTTATGTAAAACACGACTTTCACAATTTGAGTTGAATTACTGACATAAATGAACTTTTCCACAACATTCTAATTTATTGAGATGCACCTATATGTCCTCATTTATGAAGACACCAGATGCTGAAAACACCACGAGCATCACGTGTGCATCAGTATTTGTAGTAAACAAAATCACGCGTCTGCACAATTCATAAACACCGAGACATGCGGAACATGTAGGATTTATATTTAAATAGTCTTTTTAAGCTTAATATTTACACATACTAGTCCATAATTTGATTTGATTTAATTAGATGACATACTTGATAAATTCTTCCAAACTTTGACAAATTCCGTGACATTCCGCATTAAACAGTAAAATCCATTTTTATGACTTGATTCCACGATTCCGTCTGTGTTTTCCGCATCATGGAAATCATAGGGCCCTACATCTGAAATGGTCATATGAAAAGCATATGAAAATGTATAATTCCCTACATGACTGCATTCCCAAACAGCAGGCACATCCACCTCCAAATGCAACAACCGCATTTACTGTGTTTCATCTGTTCACACGGAGTCGCAAAAATGTGTTATATATGAAAATTATTATATTCACTGGCTTCTTTGGAAGGAAACGGAGCAAGCCTAATAGACAGAGCCTACAAAGTGGAGTGGAGCCTAAAGGCAGTAGCTGTGTAGTAGTGTTTATGCTGAGATGGTTGATAGCTATTCTACACCTTTATAAGTAAAGCAATGAGTAAACTATAGCAGTTGTAGTATTTTCAGAGCTGTGATCTCACTGTTGAAGTTTGAAAACATGTTACTCAGTTTGACTGCAGTAGAGCGGAAATCATCTCTGAACCCTGATTAGACTAATGATATGAATTCCCATTCAAATTACAGTTCCTCTTTTTTGTGTGCTGCACACAATTACATTTGTTCCAGTTAAAAAAAATATATATAAGTTCAGCCCATTTAAGGGCACATCCATTGGGGTTAATTAAACACCCACAGGCTAGTATGATGAAACTAGTGTACTTACTAGTTGCCATATTAAAACTTTATAGAGATAAAAATGTGCCAAAATGTGAAAACCTTTGTAAGATATAACTAAACATTTATTTAATTAGAGCAAAAGTAGATTTTAGTCTTAAATCTTTTTCATCATGTTCAGTGTTTATTTAAAACAAGGCAAAGCTATTACTGTTTACTACTATTGAGATATTGTCCTGTATACTGTACTGTGTATGTATTTTGCTCTTTTCAATCAGTGCTGTCCCATAGGCAGGAATATGAAAATGGACCTCACCAATACTGACCATAATATTAAAATTAACCACTACAAACATACAATTGACTACTCACATCACTATAAACACTTATTTACTGCAGCAACATTAATGTAGTAGTGTATGCTCATGTACACAAACTATTTTGAGTATTGCATTTTCTTTTTCAAAAAGATTAACATTATGCTCAGATTGATGAGGCCTATGATCAATGAGTTCAATAATAAATACAAAACCTGTCCTAACTGAGAGAAAACAAGCTGACAAAATAAAAAAGAAAATGAATACAATATTTGGTGATAATATAGCATAACAAGAGATTTATGTTTTTTTTTTTTTTTTTTTTTTTTGGAGGTTCGTCTTTTTTAACCATGAGCACCAGATTTGTGACTTTGTTCCATTTAAACAAAATAAAAGTATTTCAAAACAACTGGTTAAACATTAAAGCACACTAGTTCATAGCAGAACACTGATGTGATAAAGACAGTGATGATGTACCTGTAGTTTTGTGTGTGCTTGTAGTTTCATGATCCTGAGAGTCCGTAATGTGGACTGGAATCACTGCTGTCCTCGTTTTATCTTGAGCTGTAAAAAAGAAATCATAATATGTTTGCAGATATTTAAGAAACATGCTAAGTTAACATAATTGTTTATCTGAAAAACAATGCTACAGTTAGTTATCCTCCTTTGAAAATGTGAGTTCCATGCCGGAATCCTGCCTTTGTTTTGGTTTGTGTGACCCGCCCACTGCCAGTTTACCCAATTGTATTTCGGCATTCCGGGTTGCCAGTTGGGGAAACCAAGTGTGCCGCACTAGTCTTGAAAAGTGAAGCCAAAACGTTTCGATCGCCCCCAGGTGGCTGGTCCCAGTATAGGGCATAAACTCCATGTAATCTAATGGAACGTGAGACAAACTAAATAATTAAATGTCACTTTAAAAAAATGGTTTTCCAAAGATGTTTTTTGTCATTTTATGTAGTTCTTATAACTTTGATGTAAGTTCAAGTGTTCATTTTTAAAATAAGTTTGGTTTTAGTTAGTTATTTTATACTGTAAAAACGGGAGCGTGACGTCATGATTGACAGCTGAGCCTGACAGATTCTCTGAGTGAACTGAGGCGCTAACGGACTCGGGAACTTCATTAAGAGATTGGGACTTTATTTGCCTCATGGCTGTTTATCACATCGGTAACAACCGTGACAGAAAAATACGAAAACTACGAAATACAAATACGCAATTTTATTTCATTTACCAATACAAACGCAACTGAATTGACTGATGTGGTGAAGTTATTCTAACATACACTGCTATACACTTCTTATATTCTCTTAAGATATTGGGGTCTGTCTCATGCTGCAGTGAGAAAGAACACAAGGCTACTGCTATTTAGACATGAATGAGAAACTATTTATTCTTCAGCGATGTGTTGTCGTCGGGGCAAAGAAAAAAAGTTAAAATAGTAACCTCCAGAGTGTGGATTTGCGGAGTAGAGGGCTTAGGTTTTCGGCATAACTGTCTGTGTATGTTTTATGCATAAATCATTGAGAGAGACTCGTTTGAGAAAATTAACCTTTAGATTTCAAGATTTCAAAGTAAGAAATAAATTGTAGTATTTTACACCTCACAATGAATAACAGTATACTTCATTGCGACTACAACTGTGCCGCCTCAATGTATGCGGCCAACAAATGCGACCTCCGGAGGATATAACAGCAGCAGCAGCCTCCGAAATTAAATGCAGATTTATAAAAATCTACATGAGGTGGCTTATTATTGGAAAAACAATACAAATATTGCAAACGTATACATTAGCTGACCAACTTAGTGTAGGACTTGACGCTTTCCATGATCAGGTTACGCTCGTTCCTGTTGGTGTTAGGGCTGTGCCGATTTTCAGACGCGATATCATGCGCATCTCGTCAGTAATGCCGGTTCTCTGATTAGTCGTAAATCTCATTCACCTGTTCATTCATGCAGCCGCGTTTACTACACAGAGCCGTAGTTCGCTGACAAGCTACGCAAGTATCCCCTTCAGTATCGCAGGCGATACATATCGATTCTGCACGTGAAACGCGGCGGCATGAATGAACAGGCGAATAAGATTTACGGCTAATCAGAGAACCGGCATTACTGATGAGATACGCATTATAATTCGCGTCCAAATATCGGCACAGCCCTAGTTGGTGTCGTCTGTCTGGCAACCTGCGCGTTAAATATTTTGCATTTGGACTGCAATACCTAGTTCAACCACTGGGTGTCAAACTTACATACTGCACCTTTAATTCAGATGCATCATACTGTAGAACAGTGGTTTTCAAACCAGTCCTACGAGCACCCCCAACACTGCACGTTTTTTGTGTCTCCCTCATCTATCACACCTGATTCAACTTATCAGCTCATTAGTAGAGACAGCAAGACCTGAAATGGGTGTGTCATATATGAGAAACATACAAAATGTGCAGTGTTGGGTGTGCTTGTAGGACTGGTTTGAAAACCACTGCTGTAGAATATGGCCATCATAATTTAACCAGAGATTCTTCCATAACATTCATGAAATTGTTTTCTCACCTGAAATCTTGACAGTATATGTGGCTGAGGTCTTGACTTGATCTCTCTGAGTGACATTGCATCTCCACTCTCTGCTGTCATCTTCATTCAGGAGTGTTGTAGTCACAGTGCTGATACAGTGTCCTGATGACAATAATATCTGATATCTGGAGTCTGATATCTTCAGTTTATCACCAGCCTGATTCACCCACAACAGATCAATTCCCTGAGAACGGACCCAATCATCACAAGAGACTCTAGTATATGAATATGAATATAACTGACAGGAGAGAGACACAGAGCTGCCTGCACTGATCTCAGTCTGTGAGGATGATGAAGAGACTGAAACACAAAATAACACACAAATCACACACTTTTCAATCATCAGGAGAGTTTAAATCAAGAATTATGATTAAATTAAATTGACCACATAATCATAAAATTACCATGAAGAACATGCAGATAAACACGTGCATCAGCTCCTTGTAGTTGTTCATTCACATATTGTTGGCAGATATAAAGTCCAGAATCATCTTTTGTGATGTTCTTGATGTTCAGAGAGCAGTCAGACCCCAGACTCAGTCTCTCATGACTCCCTGTGTTTTTCCTCTTTATCCCTGAATTAATCAGTTCAACTGCTGATGAATGTCTGCAATAATAGTTCCATGTAGTTGATTTGCAGTCATGAAGAGCATTATTACAGGGCAGATGGACATTTTCACCAGAACTGATGAACACATGAACATCATCCACTCCACTGATACCTGAAACACAAGAACATTTGAGTGATCATTATGATACATCTATATGAACATTTTGTTTTGCATATTTTAAAGAGTGTAAAGAGCATGTAGAAATGTGTTACCTGTGAGAAGTGAAGAGAGAAAGATCAGTCCCAGCAGACACAAATGACACTCATCAGCCATTTTCTCTTTCTGTCAGTCTTCCTCTTCATTATATGCTCACAACTCTTTCTTTAAATACTATCAGCTCTTCCTGTGTTTAACTTCCTCTGATCTGACAGACCAAGTTGTTTATTCTTCTGTGTTGTTGATATATACTGATATTATGCCAGTCATAGTGCTGTTTTTATATTACTTATAAATATCCTCTTAAATTCAATTTTTTTTGCTAATATATAGTACATATTAATTTCCAGTACACTTATACTGTAATATTAACAATTACAATTACACAAGACTTTGACACGACAGCAGATCTGAAACATGTTCTTCACTGTGAGAACTGCATATTGCTGCTCATTGCTGATCTATAGGCCGTTCTTTACATTACTGTTAGTTTCGCTTCCTTCTTTTGTCAGTTTACTGAACACCATTACATTCTAGACATAAAATCATTCAATTATTGATGATAAAACTGGATAAAAAATATAAAACCATAGAAAATCAATTCTTAAACCATTTTGAAATAATTAACATCAATTCCAGCTTGGTCTTTGCAAACACTACATGAGCATCTGTAAAGCGTTTCTTCTCATATGTCATGCTGCTTTTCTGTTTACTCCCCTGAAAAAAAAAAAAAACTGTAGGAACTCAGCTCTGTCAACAAGAGAACCACAGAATCACAATTACAGAACATCTGGAGATTCTCATTCCAACTGGGCTTTGCCATACAACTAACCGATTGCTCTCACGTGAACAGCCTAAGAATCATAAAAGCAATCACTCCCCATCTCTGGCGCCGATCGGACCAAATCACCCCATCTAGCCCCGGAAAGGGGGTGAACTAGTGATAAAATAATCCACTCAGAAAACAGGACACTCGTCCTCCATGGGGAGCAATTAAAACCAAATGTTCGGACCATCACCTCTTCCCAGACAGGATCAAAGGGGAAAAAACGGGACGACCTAATCAACAGAAATTCCTTTTCTGCTTCAGATCAGCCATGGAACAGATGGCCCGTGTCACCACTGAACCACTATTTATAAATTGATAATCAATAGACGAAGACGCAAAAACAGGCACGCAACAGGGTTTCCACTCGTGACACTTATCTGAACTCGGGGCATTCAGCTCCCCCTCCCCTCTTTTATGCGCTGATCACTAACGTGGACTCACCTGAAACTAGAGAAAACAATCTATAAGAACAGTTATTCCTATTTTCTTTCAGAGCAAATATACTCACTAATAGTGTACTATATCTTTGCTGTATTCTTCTATGTATTTTACGTGAACAGAATTATCTGTGCCTTGTACTTCTTCTGTTGTCTATATGTGGGAATTACCAAAATGTATCACTATGTAGGTCAAGTATTCGTGTGTTTGATATCAATCTTATCAGAATTATGCATGCTGAGTGAATGTATGAATGAAATGTGTGTTTTGTGTCCAATGTGGATTTTACAGCTGTGTATTGATATTATTATTGAAAGTTGGAGAAATATCTCTCCCACTGATGGAATGCACGCAAATTAATGTATGCACGAAAGAAAGTGACCGCGCTGGGTGGGGCTCTGCCCCCTAGGTAATTCATTGGACCACAGCCCCATGGGATGGGCTCAGAGGACCCGATTAAAGCACTAGTATCAATGCAGCTGGTTGCTTGAACCGCCGGAACTTCCTGCACAAGATCTCTTGCTAAACAGCTTGAGCAATCTTCTTCGCGGACGATCATCTCGCACTCTCCAACTGTGCGGCGTTCTTGCCATCAGAACTCTCAAACGAACAGACGAGCCTCGGGAAGCGGCCGCAACGCAGAATCACTCGGAAGAGCATCCAGAGTCGCATCGTTACTAAGCAACGCCCGAAGGCCCTGAAACCGGTTCCAGTCATCCAATTCTCATCGAGGAGTTTCCCGGAACACCCGAGCACCGCAGAGCAAGTAACAAAATCTCCCTCTTCATAGCTTGAATTGGTGCCTAAGTCTCTTTAGCAGATCATAGCCAGATTCCTGCCTTATGATTATTATCAGGTTGCGATTTAAGGACTGGTAGCAAAGACAGAAATTTGGGATTCTTTTCAAACTCAGTAACTTTCATCACCCTGACCTTGTGTGTGTGTGTGTGTGTGTGTGTGTGTGTGTGTGTGTGTGTGTGTGAATGCGTGTGAATCTCAGTAGTTTTAGTTTCTGTATCGTAGTTTAATAAACCAGTGTTTCATTTTTCTTAAATAGCTGTGTCTTGAGTCTTTGAGTTTATAAGTTATCGTATGCCCAGATCCAGTTACCTAAGCTTAAAGTATCTAAACCTTTCCTTGTTATATTACAATCTATGGCCAGGAGCGCAATATAAACAACAGAATAGGTATTGAGTTAAACCTTTTGGTGGATAAACAGTTAATGAATGCTGACTGTCCAGTGTGAATTAAATTGATCACACGGTTCCGAATCCTTACGATTCGAATTTCAAACTGAATCAATTAAAATTTGATCTAGTTCCTACAGAACATATCCAGAGTCATTCATTAACACGACAAACAGCAAATGGCAACACATTTTCCCTTTGTCTGCTGAATTTTGCAGCAGTGTGAGTCACTCTGGAGGGTGATGATTGGTTTGTTCATTTGTGTGCTGTGAGTCTGAGCTGTTTATAGCACTTCAGAGATGAGATGCTTTAAAAGGCAGACATTTTTAATTTGGCAGTAAAATGTTGTTTATTTTATTTTTTGTCATGTGGTTATGAAGGTAGGTGAAATGTTTTGGGGCTGTACCACTTTATAGTCAGAAATTATAATAAAGTATCAAAAAAAAAAGCAAAAAACAATAATAGCTGACATTAGGCTCGTCCTAATATCCACACTTGCACAATTACCAAACACAGTTACAGATGGACTAATGAAGAAGACAGGAAAACATAAGAGCACAAACAAACATGCTGTTCACAAGACTTTAAGAGTCCATCACAGTGACATCAGACATCAAGTTTGCATTAATGAACACTGAACTAGATTGGATTGGAGCCTTTAAGTGTCTCTAAGTTTCTGCAAATTTGAGATATTTGTACGAAACTCATTTATATCAACACACAAACACACATTATTTACCATCTCAACACTAATGTTTGCCTTTTGTCTCTATGTTGTGGTTTGTGTTTTACTATTTTCAGAAGTTAGACCACAGAGATATGAGATCATCTCTGAACCCAGTTTAGACAGATACCTGTGAATTATCACACATTCAGATGCCACTTCCTCTTGTTTCTTTAACTCTGTTTCAAACTTCAACTCAGCTTACTTTCGTATCAATGTTTGCTGCAAACCATTTATAAATTCACTGTTAGTTTCATGTGTTTAATGAATCTAAAGTGTTTATTTCAAAGTGTCTCTCCAGGAGCAGGAATGAGGAACCTGATGAAGCTAAAGCACATTCATTTCTGCAGTTTATAGAGCAGCAGATCCTAAACCTGCTCCTGGAGCCTCCTCAACACTGCTAATGCTGAATGTGTCTATCATTGGAGTCTCTATTGATGACTGAATGAGGTCTGTTTGATTAGGGAAAGACACAATGGCCATCTAATGTGATCTTATGTTTGTGAACTCGTTCTCCATCATCAGCTGTCGAAGTTAAAGCTGCAGTCTGTATCTTTTGGTGCTCTAGTGGTTAATAAACAGAACTGCATGTGTCTTGAGGAAGAACATTGCAGCTGGAGCTACTTCTCTCTGTTTATGTCTATGGTGTCTGAAATAGTCTAAACATATAAAAACGTATTATAGGTGTGCCGCAGAACACACATAGTTCAGGAATGATCTCTATGACTGTAACAGAGCCAACAAAAAGCACAGAGAGTGTTTCCCCAACACTGGTAATGAGACACAGCTAATGAAGAAAATCACCCTGATCCAGCTTGTGTTTCCACCACCAACAGTACCCTTACTTGATATCCACCATAAAGAGACACAATAGCCGTTTCTCAATATGACATAATGCACAACTCTGCCTCTTTCTGTTAAATGTCAGTTTTAATGAATAATAGCAAATTACACAAATATAAGTACAAATTACAAGAGGCTTATATAAGAGGAAATAAAGACAAAAAGCAAACAATTCAGTCAAACGTATGCTACAAAGTCAGCGCTGTACTACAGTAAAGTTCAACACAAATATATAAAGTTAAACATATCTTCATGCTCACTTTGTGACCAGAAACCAATAATAGATTCATGAGACCAACGATTGTCTGTTAGATAAACCCAAAACTAATTATATCTCATGTTTAATCACTACAGAGACGACAGATCCAGCAGCAAATGGCAGAAAGAGCACTAGTACTTCTGATACTAAAGTACTTTTTAATCAATTTCCATGAGAAGTTATTTTCATTTACTTACGTGTAATGATTTGATAGGCTTCGTTATACTGACTGACTACAATCATAAAATCTGATCAAATTATTTCAAGTTTCAATGTTTCACAGCATCGTTAATGAAGAATCGGGAATAAACTCCAACCTCTTCTTTTCTTTTCTTCTTTTCTTTTTTCTTCAGTATCTTCCTGCTTCACTCTGAAGAGTTCTGGATCACTCGTGTTCTCACTGTAATCTTCAATAAACTCTGTCTTTACAGGTTTCTGTTCTTCTGCTGCTCTGAATGCATGTCATCCTTGAAAACCATTCGTGGTTCTTTTTTGGAAAACGAACAAATATTTTGTTTTGAAACGTTAGTTTCGAAACGTGTCTCTTCCTTTTCTTCTTCTCGTGTTTTTGACAGTTTAGAGGAAAATAAAAGACCCTTTTCCGCCACCTACTGGTTTGGAGAGTGAAGCGCATTCAGTTTAGCACTTTTCTTCTTCTGCTTCTTTCTTTTTGGTCATTACTGCCATCTGCTGGAGACTCGGACCAGAAACACTTTCATTATCAGAGTCTCTTTTCCTTCCCGGCCACAACAGAGACAGAAGCCTGGGTCCTTTAACAGTCTTAAATTTAGTTGGTTCAATGTTAAGGTCATAAAAAGTCTTAAATTGTACAAGAAAGACTTAATTACAATTAAGAGATTTAAAATTGTGGGCACGGGAAGACCAGAATTGTGATTATAGCTTGTGTCAAAAGGCTCTGATTTCATTAAATAAACTTACTAAAATTCAGACTTCAGTTCATTAGCCGCAGTGCAGTGCTTCATGTCTGATATGCAAACAGCGGTTCAAAAGCTAAATAGGCTAAATGGAGATTGCTGACAGCCATCAAACACTCAAGTTCATGGCAGGCTTTTCTGTGTCTGCTATATGTCTCAACAGCTGCAGCTGAGGCTCCCCATCAGAGGGGAAACAGTGCACAGCAACACTGTGTTGGAGGAGCTATCCCTGGTCCTGAACATTGCTGGGTAACCTGCCCTTGTGTCCCCCTCTGCCGCTGCTCTCCATGGTGCTGAAGATCACATGCTGCACTGTGAGGAACCGCGCTTCCTTCCGGCCCCCACACAATACAACTGATAGATGCCACTGACCCAACTTTATTTATTTATTTATTAATATCCTGAGATGTCTGAAGTACTGTAGCTGCTCACTTAAACAATCTTACTCGTTTCAATCTGCTCAATCTTGCTGATGTCAGTGCCCTAAAAGATGTTATAATGGACTATTTGACATCCAGAGATGAAGGATTGGATGATGAATTACTAAGAGGAGTCTGATGACAGTCTGTTATATGCACAGGTCACCAACAGTTGCGCTGCGTTCGCTTTTGTAAATGTAAACTACAAGGTACACAATTTGTGCTATCTAAACATACAAGGGCTGATCAAAAGTTCAGAGACTATGCCCATGATAAACAACGGAAAACAGACGTTATATCGCTACTACTTCACAAAACTGTTTACAATAGAGTATAATTCATTTGATCTAGTCACCTGACTTCCGCTTTCAAAATGCACTAGAATTTTGCAAATAAACGCAATTTTGCATGTGCATACCCCCGAACCCCCTAAAAGAACCAGTTGCAGTGAACCAATTCAACAGGAAACGATCGAGAGCAATCTTTCTCCTGATTTACAATGTGTGTTTGTTTCTGTAGCTATAAACAGTGAATTGAATTGCATGAGTGCACCAGTAGGAGGCGATAATGCTTTAATATCAAACACCTGCCATCCATCAGACTACAAAAACATCTCTTTATCATGAACAGAACCAATCCAAAAATCACACATATAGACTATGACCCTGATAGAGAAATAAGAGACATCGTCATTCATATCAAATGATCATCACTAGAATGTGAATAAAAATATGATGTAAAGTGTTTATATATCATAAATCTGCTAAACATTTAATTGAATCTAAATACAAAATAAATATTTAAAATCACAGAATTACAGTAATCAGAGTATAAAAAACATCATGACTGAATATAATGTAGATAATAAACACTAAATTGGCCTAAAAACAGCTTTTCTGCTAAACGATTATGCTAATGAGGTGGGTGGAGCTATTACTAATAAGCTGCAAGAACACCTTCAAAATGACAGGAGAAAAAAGACATTTAAGGAAGTTTTAGTGAGTTGCAGCATGACTTCAGCCCTTATAAATATTGTCACATGTTGGAAAAAATCAGTAACTGATATTTAATTTTTTTGACATATAGGAAATTTGATGGATATACTGAAAGCAAAAGTGATTTCTAATGCTATAAGAAAAATACTTGGGAAATGTTTTTCACAGCACTTTGCTTTAAAATATTTGACATAAAAGTTCTGTTTGTTCACATACAAATATCTAATTCTTCCAAACAGCAAAGATGTGAATATCAGCATCTGGAGAAACGTCTCATTTGCTGCTGATATGATGAGCTCAAGCAGTGATCTGTATCATTAATGTTTATTTGTGGAGCTCTTGTTCTTGTTCACAGAGGAGTAAAGCTCAACTCCTGGATCATTTTCTGTTCCTCTGATGGCAGCATAAGTCACTGAATCATTATGATCCTGAAACAACAGCACATTATTATTATTATTATTATTATTATTATTATTAGCGCATGAGCTTCATTTATCTGAGACTAAGTTTCAAAGCTACATTTCAGCAGCATATAGATGAGAGAAGCTTCTTAGGACTGGTAAGCAATTACAATTTTTTATCTAATTAATTACATGATGTGGCGATTAACTAATTGCAAATGAATCACACATCAAATTTGGCTGAGAAATGTCTCCCTAAAGATAAAGTCAATTTATCTTTGGGTAGTAATTATCTGAACGAGTAATTATCTAAGTATCTGAACGATTTTCTGATTTTTTAAGCGTGATACAGAGCTAGACAACACAACCTATTATAGCCTACATACTAATAACAGCCTAGATATGTTATGTAGTCTAATTTGCACACATTGGGGAGTCGCTCACTAAATGCGGGGTATTAAAACTGCTTTTGAATGCGCGTGCAACTTTTACTTTCGGTTTCGTTTTAACGATCACGTGAAACACTCGCCGGTGCTGAGCGTACATTCAACAATATCAAGACATTCATTTAACAAAATAATCTGAAAGTGGAGGGGACACAAACAGGATTTTGAAAAGTGGAGGGATGTCCCTCTGTCTCCAGTGGAAATTACACCCCTGAATCAAAGTACCCAAGAGCTATAACAGATGTTCCATGCTTTTGAATCGCTTTTGCGTACTTTAATGGCATACACCCACAGGGTCTGCAGCACCGCTTCAAATCCAATGCTCCAAATAATTCACACAATTCGTCAAAGTGCAGTGAGAAATGAAATGCTGCTGTGTGTCACTCTGGGGCAAACAGTTCTGCTTTGTCTTTATATTTTCCTTCACAAAATTGAGCAAAACAGACAACATTGTCTAAATAACTTTTTACTTATTGAACTGATTTAAGATTCATATCACATTTTCACTTGTTTGATATTGCACTTATAGCCTCATATCTTGAATTGTAGGGACTCTAACTATGTTCTCTAGGCTCTATCACACAGTGAGATGTTGCACTGCCTCATATTTGTCATCAATCAACTGTATGAAATGTCAGATGACACACATTGGTCTGGGGGCGGGGCCAAGTGCGTTAAATGCGTTCATAATTTTTCACCGTAATTAATTAATCTAATTAACGCGTTAAATTACCAGCCCTAAAGCTTCTATTTACTCACAGTGAGTGATTTTACTGGCTTTTTTACCCCAAAGAAGAGAATAAATCCCATCATCTGTCTGCTCCTAAACATCAATGAAATCAAGTTTAATCCACAGATCAGACATATCTCTCACTGTAATATGTTCAATAACACAACAGTTTTCAGTAAATCACATTCTAGAACAGACAGTGAACTGAATGCTGAATGCTTTAGTTGACTCACATTGTCTCTTGCAGCAGCAGGAATGGACATGTTGATTGTTTCATACGTCCCTTTATCTTCATTCTCATCTTTGACCTTCAGACAACAAACCGTTAAAACTGTGAAAATAACACTTGAGCTTTAAAGACTGAAATCAGATCTAAATCACTGGCATTACTGAACTCACAGATGATCCATCAGTCCCTCTTTTATTACCTGAGAAAAACATGGCTCATGTAAATATGAGTATTGGTGATAAACACACTTTCAAAACACTGGATGCTAATAATGCTAATGACATTCAGATTTCAAAACCAAAATCCAAATGAATTATAGAAATGAATGTTTTTTGACTTGAAAACTCTCTGAAGTTGATACATACAATCTAAAGTCGATGTGTTTGTTTGCTCTTCATTAAAGAGAGATCTGAAACTGTTTCTAATTTTGAGAAAAGAGGACATCTGAAAACTCACCAGCTCTTTTTCTCCAGATCAGACAGAAAACAACAAGAAGGAAAACAGCAAATGCAGCGACAGAAACAGAAATCACTAGAGGAGAAGAAGACACTGAAGAAGAGATGGTCACAGTCAGGGATTGATGACTATTAGAGTCTAAATGAAAGCATCACAATATCCTCATGGCTTAATGATTAGCACCTTGATCTTTAGAAATACCTGCTGGTTGTGTTTCTCTGTGATTCTGAGAGTTTGTGATGTGGACTGGAGTCACTGCTGTTGTTGAATCAGCTTGAGCTGTAAAACATGAATATTAGTTCAGATTAATCAAACTGCAGAATATGACAATCATATTTTATTTAGTTAAACAGGACAAACTGTAGCATTATGCAAAGCACTGATGTGAGAAAGACAGTGATGATGTACCTTTAGTTTCTGGTGATTTTGTAGTTGAGGGATTCTTGGGGTTTGTGATGTGGACTGGAATCACTGCTGTTGTTGTTTTATCTTGAGCTGTAAAGGTGAAATCTGTTAGTTCAGATTAATCGTGGAATTTTACAATCATATTTTATTTAGTAACAAACAAGATAACTCTAGCATTATGAAAAGCACTGATGTGAGAAAGACAGTGATGATGTACCTTTAGTTTCTGGTGATTTTGTAGTTGAGGGTTTATAAGAGTTTGTGATGTGGACTGGATTCACTGCTGTTGTTGTTTTATCTTGAGCTGTAAAACATGGATTAGTTCAGATGCATTGTGAGCAGAAGAGACTTCTTTTAAAAACATTACAAATCTTACTGTTCAAAAATGTTTGACTGGTAGTACTACAGTACAAAACCATGCTAAACCATGGTTTTAAATGTTATAATATTGATTAAATAATGCCCAAATATAATTCAAAAAGTAAAACTTGAAAAGAGCTATATTATGGAGTGGAAATGGTAGGTTAAATGAGACAATGAATGATCCTATGCTGAGATCTAGTGGTCATAGTGAGAATATCATGATATTAATTTTAATAGCTTTTGCTTTTCTTCCAGGTGGCAGAAATATTCTACTGTGAATGTATGTATGTATGTATGTATTATATATATATATATATATATAGGGGGGCACCAACACTGATCTTGCTCACCCCTCAGCAAATGTACAGTTGCGTCCCTGTTGCTATACTGTATTTTCCAGGCATATTTTTTTTTTTATCATCTGAAATGATCTAAAACTGCTACAACACATATTGTCCAAAGAAACCCATATAAATACATATTATATGTAAATACATATACTCCGCTTCGCGTCGTGCCTAACAACGCCCTTCAGCCGTGATTTATTCACGATACAGCAAGGCCTCTCGTACCTTATTGCTTTTATAAAACGGTTACCACGCAATGCAAATATTAAAAATATATATTTATGTTTTCATTAAGTAAAATCATTAAGCCTTCCGCTTTAAAAAAAAAATAAAAAAAGTCTCTAACTGCAACCGAATGTTCTTATATGCGTCATTTCATTTAACTCAAATAAAAACAGGCTAGGAACAGTTCAAAAACATTTGACTGACACTGTAAGTAAAAAAACAAGCACAAATTATAGTGGCGTTCACTATAAACATTTATTATAAACGCCCAGCCTAATTATTTAAAAGAGAAACTGAACGTTGCTGGTAAATGCGCAATGCAAACTCACTTGCCTTTCATATTCGTCACCAATCCGTTGTCCAACAAATGAACACTTTCACATTTTTAAAAGCAGCAACTTTTTTACAAATGTGCCAGTTTTACACAGGGTCTATATTTTGACTTTTTATTTTGTACCTGACCTGTTTGGTTTGGATGCCGTCAAGAATGACTAGGCGCTTATGTTTAACGAAGAGTAAAAAAGCAAAAGCCGCTATATACCACACTAAATGCGACATCTATTGGACTTTACTGATATTGCATCAAATTAGCCAATTTATTCCAATTGCCTCACGGGCCGGATGAAAACGCCTGGCGGGCCGTAGTTTGCCCACCTCTGGTTTAAGGTATTTTTTTCGTTATTATAAAATGACTGAAATCAGTAATCAATAATAATTAGTACTTTTTCCACTCGCTCGCCTTCCCTGGCGTGCTCTCGCGTGTGAACAGCAGCATCCCAGATGCGGGACACAGAGCGGGCGCATCAGCCGCAATCATCAAACATATTTCAAAGACAGTCATGATTTTGGCTAATGCAGGACACTGAATGATGCGCATCGGAGGGTATTAGAAGCGGATATACGCAATGCCGCCTGATAAACAACACTCATCTAACGTCATATAAATCAAACTTTACTTGAAACATTTTAGCCTGTTAGCTCTTATTGCCTTCTTCAAACAAGAACTAATATATGTTTATGTTGCTAAGGGTGGTTGCTAAGGGTGCTGCGCAGTGATACTAAGAACCATTGGGTGGAACGGTCATAGCCGTGCTGTATCGCGAATAAAACACAGCTGCTGACCAATCAGAATCCAGGAATGGAACTAACCGTTATATATATATATATATATATATATATATACAGCAGCAAAAACTGTATATATATATATATATATATATATATATATATAATCAAATAAGCAAAACAATACTTAAAATGATACAATTTGTCATGTTTGTGTGAAATAGGCAGTATTCGGTGAGTTTTGGTTTATTTTTTGATGCGCATGAGAAAAGTTTGTGTAAGCACATTTAGTTTGTTTTCTTTATTTTATAAAAGTAGGATGTTCTGCTGTTATTTTTGAAGGTATACCTATAAAAAAAGACACTTGCTGTTTTGAATGTTGTTTTGACATCGCAGCCTCTTCATCTTTAAACAAGTATTCATTTTGATTTAGTCTTAGTCTTTTAACTAAAATGACATTTAATTTTAGTCATTTTTTAGTCATCTGAATTGTTTTAGTAGATCTTAGTAGGTCTTCTTTTCAATGAAATACCAGTGGTTATATAGGTTAATTATACATTATTTATAATAACTTTTTACCACATTCTTCATTTTTTCAAGCAGACATATTTATTTATATAAATTAAATTTAGATTAATCTATATTAGAGCGTGATTCAGTCAAGATAGCCGAAGATATTGTCAAAAGCATCACATATTGGTGATATTAAGAGCATTTGGCTTTTTTTTTTTTCAATGAATGCTATTATTATTAGGCCTTTTACTATTTTTATTAGGTTATTTAATGAAATGACTGGGGTTAAGATGTTCACAGGCAACTCTTGCGTGAAATCATGTTCACAAACTTTTACCTCATCTAGATCCTTTCATATGATCTTAATTTAAAACATCACATTACCTCTGTCTTTTTTGTTCTGCTTCTTTTCCTTTTTTTCCTTCTCATCAGTTTCTCTTACTGCTGTAAAGTTGACATTCATTAGACATTCGCTTTCATACCAATTAAACTCTTTGTGCCTGTTATGTTTTGAGCCCAAACTAACTCAGACAGAAATATATGATCTTTATGTTGCACAAGGCTTCATTTCAAAGGGGAAAAAATAATTAATTAATAAATTAACTATATGAATTGATTAAACAATTTAACTACATGACATTATACTTTAAAACCAATGCTAAAAACATCCCTGTTATTGCACAAGGCTCTGTTTTTGGAATTAGCCTTTTATGTGTTTTGCAATAATTGTACACAACTTTTAATGTATGCAATGATAGAAATACATTAAACTACAACACCATTTGATCTAAAGGGAACAAACCAAGTGTAAAATATTCAGAATAATATCCCTATAATGCACAAAGCTTTTTTTCTCTCTGATTATGCCATTGTTATTTTTTATATATGTACTGAAACCATACTGTTGATATGTTGTAGCAGCCTTGGGGAATAATATTCTGAAAATGTTACAGTTGGTTTGATAACTTTATCTCAAAAGTTTATTGAATTTAAGTGAGTTCAGTATAACAAAACATCACAAATATGGATTCAGTACATATATAAAAATAATAAAGATATAATAAAAAAAAACAAAAAACTTGTGCATTACACGGGCAATAATATTCAGAATATTTTACAGTTGGTTTCAGAGTTTAATTAATATAAGTGGGTTCAGCATAATAAAACATAAAAAAATATGGTTTCAATACCATATATATATATATAAGGCATCATCATCATAAAAAAACAAGCTTTGTGCATTATAGGGAACAATATTGTAATGCCAAGCCAGCAGAGGGAGCCCTCACCCGAATACTGACTGCCTGCTGCTTCTCCTGTCACTTCCTGTTTGTTGGATTTATAATCAGCCATTGAGCACATGGCAAACCATGAAGTATTGCCAGTTTACCTGCCTTACCGAGCATTTCCCATTGTTATATTCTGCCTGACTCTAGTGTATTAATCTGCCTGTTTTCTCGACTCTGATTCTCTGGATTTACTCCATTATTTAGTTTGCCTGGATTGGACTGATGTTTGTGTATGAACTCATTGTCTGCTTTATGACCACCGTCTCTTGGATAGCCCTTGTGAAGGTCGAAAGATTGGACTGCTCGCACAGTATTGACCTTCTGCCTGTTTATTTGACTCTGCCTATTGTTACACCCTTTAATAAACTTCTGCGAATGGATTCAAGTTCTGCCTCAGTGCCATCCTTACAAATACTCTGAATATTTTAGTTATTTTAGTTGTTTTGATACCTTTAGATCAAACGGTGTTGCTGTTTAATGTATTTATATCACTGCATACATTTTAAAGATGTGTAAAATTATTATAAAACCCCAAAAATGAGTCTTGTGCAATAACAGGGATGTTTTATGCACTTTTTAGTATTGATTTTTTATAGTATAATGTATTAAATTGTTTACTTAATTCATATGGCTATTTTTCCCCTTAAATAAAACCTTGTGCAGCGTAAAGATCATATATTTCTGTCTGTCTGAGTTAGTTTGGGCTCAAAACACAACAGACACAAAGAGTTTAATTGGTCTGAAAGTGAATGTCTAATGAATGTCAAACATTTCACTGCACTTTAAGTTTTTGTTATGAACACCATTGAAGTGAGGGCCAGTAAAATACATGTTTAGTGCTGATAATGTTTGATAACGTCTTGCCTTTATTAACTAATATTTTACATTATTTCTGAAAGTAATAATAAAATATGATTTATACACTGATGCGTCTCTCTCTCTCATATATGCAAATTTGACCTTTTTTGACATGTTTTCCGAAAAATACAGCACACTGCCAACACCAAAGATACCAATTGCACAAAAAAACAGCTCACTCACAGCTACATTAAGTTTAGCTTGAATCGCTGTTATAACCCCAGCAGTAGAATCATATTTTAACTTTGATCGCCACACTGCATAATAAAAAAAACTATATATTTTTTTCATTATTTACAGCAGCTGTTTCTGGACTGATAAACTTGACTGTAGATCATTAGTTTGCAGCAGTGCTTTGAGTTTCTCTTCTGTCAGACTGAAAGAAGCTTTAGTGTCCTCTGTTTGTTCTGCTTCAATGATACTAACAGTCCTTAATGTTACTGACATTATGAGAATCTAAAATGATTGATGAGATTGTTTTCTCACCTGAAATCTTGACAGTATATGTGACTGAGGTCTTGACTTGATCTCCTTGAGTAACTTCACATCTCCACTCTCTGTTGTCATCTTCATTCAGGAGTGTTGTAGTCAGAGTGATGATACAGTGTCCTGGAGCTGATATCTGATATCTGGAGTCTGATATCTTCAGTTTATCACCAGCCTGATTCACCCACAACAGACCAATACTCTCATAACGGATCCAATCTTCACAAGAGACTCCAGCAGATGAATATGAATATAACTGACAGGAGAGAGACACAGAGCTGCCTGCACTGATCTCAGTCTGTGAGGATGATGAAGAGACTGAAGCACAAAATAACACACAAATCACACACTTTTCAATCATCATGAGAGTTTAAATCAAGAATTATGATTACATTAAATTGATCACATAATCATTAAATTACCATGAAGAACATGCAGATAAACACGTGCACCATCTCCATGTTGTGTGTCATTCACATATTGTCTGCAGCTGTAAAGTCCATAATCTTCTTTTGTGATGTTCTTGATGTTCAGAGAGCAGTCAGACCCCAGACTCAGTCTCTCATGACTCTCTGTGTCTTTCTTCTTTATCCCTGAATTAATCAATTCAACTGATGAATTACTGAATCTGATATAGTTCCATGTAGTTGATCTGCAGTCATGAAGAGCATTATTACAGGGCAGATGGACATTTTCTCCAGAACTGATGAACACATGAACATCATCCACTCCACTGATACCTGAAACACAAGAACATTTGAGTGATCATTATTTCTACATTATAATCATTATTTATAGTGATAAAGAAAGTGAGAGAGCTGTTTGAATCACTAACACACTCTTAATATGAAAGTGATTGAGCATCAGCTGTTTGAGTGTGAAACTGTCTAGTTTTAGTTCATTCTGGAGTCATTCATTTGGTTTGAGAAACACAACTTACTGATCTGCTATTTTCTTCCTGACTGTATCTCCTCTAGAGCTTTAACTCCACAAACTACAAACTCAGATCTTCAGACTGATCTGACTCCAGCTGCTGTATCTTTTCTAACTGATCTGACTTACGATTTTCCTAAAAATAATGATTAAAACTGTGAAAAATCCCATAGACTTACATTGAGGGAATGTTGAAATGAGCCAAGACTATTCAAACTCACACTGACAAAACTCCCACAATCCCTTCAGACTCAATCAAGCTTCCCTTCTATCAACTATTATAATCCATTCAAACTCATTCAAACAAACTTGCTAATCATGCTAACAACATGTGAGTAACAAGTTAATCATGTTAGCAACACGCTAGTAACATGCTAATCATGGTAGAAATATGCTAGCATCTTGTTAATCATGCTAACATGCTAGTAACTTGTTAATCATTTTAGAAACATGCTACCAACTTGCTAATCATGCTAGAAACAAGGTAGTAACATGCTAATCAGGCTATAATAATGTTAGCAACATGTAGTAACTTGTTAATCATGCTAACAACATGCTAGCAACTTGCTAATCACGCTAGAAACTAGGGCTGTTGCGGTGAAGGAATTTCTCTTGTGGATTATCTGTATATTATTTTTGTGGGTGATTCTTAGACTATGGGAACTTGTATATATTAATTCAAAGCTAATGAGTGAAGGTATCTTCCATTTTTTTCACAAAAAAACTACAGAAATGTAATTTCCATCACACTGCCCTCTGTGGTGGAAATGACATTTATGGTTACAAAGTACATTTGAATTTTAATATTTCACTCTCATTTCCTGTAATAAATCTATGTTACACTAGATACAAAAAAACTGTTCCTTGAAACCCATTAATACTGTGATTTTTATTCCCAGGGCCATTTAACTATAAAATGATGCAATATTTGTTAATAGGCTTTATTCTGTTGACAAGGCTTCAAATTACATTTGGACTACTTTTTACACTTTAGTTTGCCATATAAAGCAAACTACTTGCTTTATTCCTGTTTTCTGCCATGGATCTTCTTTAAATGAGACCACACTTAAGTCTGTACTCCCAATATTCAAATTTTTAATTTGTATTTTTTTTTTGACATGGACATTTTTGTCCTCTATATGAACTGAGTTTAATGAGTGAATATTTTTTTCTAATAAATATCTCTACTGTTTCCCTACAGTCACATTAATTCATTGTCATTTCCATCACCACACACATTTATATCAAATTAATAATTTCAAATAAAAAGCAAATTAATAAAATAATGAAAAAAAAAATCTATACAAATCAATAAATAAAACAAAAATGAATAATTGAATGAATAATTATTGTCATAAAAGTGACAATATATAAATTTGGGCTGTCAAATGATTAATCGCGATTAATCGCATCCAAAATAAAAGTTCATGTTTGCATACTATATGTGTGTGTTTACTTTGTATATTTATTATGTACATATCAATACACACACATACATGTATTTATTAAAACTAAATACTTCTATCCATCTAAACTTTTAAAACTACTTTAAACTTCAAAAACGTAAAAAATGTAAAACTTCTTAAACTTTTTAAACTTTATAAACTTTTTACACTTTCTGGTCCAGCTTTCAAAAAAAAAAAAAAAAAATTATCTAGTTCAGTAAGTTCTGTTTGAAACACACAAATTAAGCTGATGTTCATGTTCAAAATAACTATTTCTCAGACTAATTTCACTGAATGTCTGTTAGAGAAAACACAGATGTCTTTACCTGTGAGAAGTGAAGAGAGAAAGATCAGTCCCAGCAGACACAAATGACACTCATCAGCCATTTTCTCTTTCTGTCAGTCTTCCTCTTCATTATATGCTCACTACTCTTTCTTTAAATACTATCAGCTCTTCCTGTGTTTAACTTCCTCTGATCTGATGACTGAGTGTTGAAATGCTGCTATTTAGAGACACAATGCCAGTCATAATGGAGAAGTAAAAGATCTGAGATCAGTTCAGACAGTTTTAATTTTGTAAACGCCTCAATCAGTTAAATCTTCCCTCGAGAGCTGAGCTCTGACTGTTACTGTTTAACCATAACCATAATCCTGGCTGAGAAACATGTTCTTCAGTGAGATCTTCATATTGTTGATCAAACCACATTTGCTCTGAACCCAATCTATAGGCTGATCTTTACATCAGGAGCTGACTGTGAACTCAGTTAGTTTGACCACTGCTTTAACTCACACAGATCTGAGATCATTATTAAACTCTTCAATGAGATCATCGTTAAACCCAGTTTGGACTGATAGCTGTGAATTTTCACACATTCAGGTCACAGTTTCTATTCTTTTTTTAACTGGTTTTCTACAACTGAAACTCAACTTTGCTGCAGTCTATTTACAATCTCTGTTAGTTTCATTGGTGCAGTTTATCTAAAGTCTTTATTTCAGTGTTTCATGTAAAGCAGGGTTCCTCATCCAAACACCTGGCTTTGATTTTCAGGTAAACCCTCTATTAGTGTGTTTAATTAGAGTTGAAAAGTGTCTCTCTGGAGGAACCTGATGTGGCACATATATATTTCTGCACATTTCCAATGAGCAGTGTTTCCCAAACCAGTTCCTGGAGTCTCCTCAACAATGTTTCTACCACTGGAGTCTCTATTGATAAACTGATGACTGAATCAGGTGTGTTTGATTAGAGAGAGATACAATGGCCATCTTATGTGATCTTGCATCTATCCAGCATTGGTCAAACGCTTTGGAGAGTTGAGCTAAAACACATCAAGATCTGACACAGAAAGGGCCAGATGTAGGAGCATTCATGATAAAAATCACACAATGTTTTTTGGTGGAGATGTGGATGAGCTGCAGGCCTTACATCTGTTTCTTTAAAAGGTCAACTGTCATATACAGATCATTTATTTGCTGCATTTATGCAAATGATTATGATAATAGTGATTATGTGATCATCATATTCATATGAAGTTTTACAGCGATGTTTTGCATCTATTCCAGAGTCAAGACCTTCTTACAATCTTGAGATGGTTGACAGCCGTTCTACACTTTCATCACTAAAATAGTGTATTATTTATAGCAGTTGTAGTGTTTCAGAGTGTGATCTCACTGTTGAGGAGTGGAAACATGCTATTGCTGAGTGTGAGAGCTCAGTTCATTTGACCGCAGAAGAGCAGAGATCATCTCTAAAACCAAGTTTAAATTGATGATGCTGTGAATATGAATTAACAAAAAACAACTTCTGGAGGAATATTTTCAAGAGTGTGTTTGTGTGTCAGTATCACAGTCACAGTGTTACTAGTCTCATATTCAGACAGCATTAACACACACACTGTTGGATATATATAGCGGCTGGAGATGACATCAGTTCAATCTGATTGGCTGCTCACTAAATGCAGCTTCTATTGGTCTGTTTGTGTCTGAATGGGCGGGACTTGGCCTGAATTAGATCAGACAGCATTAGCCTTTGCCTGAATAGTGTTTACTATAGTGTTATATTGTATTAACACACAGTGTGAGTAAGTGTCTTTATTCTCAAACAAACTTTATGATTATAATTCCAAACCCAATAAATCTGCCATTACAACCCAGCTGTGAGAAAAGGTGAAGTGTGTGGAAGTCATTAGTTTATCAAAATGGATTTCTGAACTAACCACAATAAAGTTGTATGAATTATTATGAACATTAATTAATCATTTCATTATTTGTTCATCTTTGTGGCTTTGTTTCACAGTTGATCACATCCTCACATTAGCAGCTCATGAAGGGGAATCACCAAATGTGTGTCACAAACTCAGACTGAGGTCAGCCAGATGCAGAACCCAAGAGCAGTTTAATATCTTCAAAGTGAAACTCATAGAAAACAACCAAAGGTTTAGCATGACCTGAGAAAACATGAAGCTAACATGACAATAGACTCACCAACAGCAGCTCGACACAAACATAACACACAACAAAGAAGCAGATACTAAACTAGGAAACACATGATAGAAAGCAACCAATGAACAAACAGAACTGAAACCACATGACAGGACAATGAACCAATGAGAACATGACATGGACTAAAGGAAGACAGAGCAGGAACACATGAGAGCAAGGAAGACACATGGCTACAGCAAATTACAAAATAAAAGACATGAGCCAAAACACACTCAGAAACATCTCTGCAAAGGTGAAATATTAAACACAACTGCAGAGCTTTTATTAAGAATATTAGTAGCAATCAGACACACTAATAAAAAAAAATAATAATAATATGTCAGTGCATTCAGGAATAAAACAGTATTTCCAAATGTGTCTCTGAGATCAGAACATGAATGTCAGGAAGAATAAAGCATGTTTAAACACTAGATTTGCAGTGTTTGGATCAGAGGATGTACTTTCTGTGGAAGCTGAAGTTGTTCAACCTACCAAAGATAATGATGGTGTTTCAAATCCATGAGGAAATCTGAGAGCGACGCAATGATTGTAATCCTGTAAAGGCAATCCATAATCACAGTTGAGCAGAAACTCAAAAAGTTCTCAACAGGACTTGACTTGAGCAGCAGTTAACGTGAGCTCACCGAAAAACTTTCCCTCTACCAAACAAACGGACTTCTTCTTCTTCTTCTTGGTTTTATGGCGAGTTACGATCAGTGCTCATATCGCCACCTACTGTGCTGTAATGCAATCAGGGTTTTCTGTATTTAGTTGATGATGTTCTTCTCAACTCTGAAGCATCAGAATCCAGGTTTCGGTTGGCGCTGTGTGTTCAGCTCCTCTGTCCTCCACACTGAACCCCTTAAACTCAGCGCTGAAACACTACCACTGTTATATTATATTCACTCATCTAGTCCTGTTCTGTATAAATCATTCAATAGAAGCCTATATCCTATTCTATCACTATTACATTCACAACCCAATAAGTATCCCACATCTTTACTCTTACCTTTATCCTTTAAATATACTATTAGTTCCTTCCTATCCTCACTATACTTTACACATTCAAATATTACATGCTCAACTGTTTCTTTCACACCACAAAATCCACATAAGCCATTATCATGTGCACTGATTAAAAATAATGAATCATTGAGCCCAGAATGACCCAGTCTTAATCTAGTTCATATGCCCTCTTCCTTCCTCTCACAATCATTTCAGTATTTACCTGCTTTAGATACAGATGTATTCCCTCAGAATCTGAATCCCATGCTCCTTGCCATTCTCTTGTAATATTCCTCTTAATAATACTTTTAATTTCCACTTTCCTTAATGGAATATTTAAATTAATTCCCTTTCTTTTAGTGGCATTTTTAGCCAGCTCATAACTTATTTCATTCCCAACTACCCCTATACAGACTGAACCCAGCAGAATCATATTAAAATTATAACATTTGAATTTGCCATATTAACATCAACATTTCAGTCATTAGGTCTTCTCTACATGTAAGCTCTATGTTATGTAATTTATAGGCCTACTTTATTACTCTACACAAAATGACGGCCACAAACACAGAAAACAGAATCACAAAGCTGAGCTATAAACCACTGTCTAATCAGCACCATGGACAGCAGCAGAGATTTGAACACAGTACATATTTGTGGATTCACAGTTATGAGACATGGACAAGGCTGCAAATATATGTTTAACATATTTGAGTTTTTGGGAGTACAGCTCAGAGAGAAGAGAGAAGAAAGCTTCCAATGAGCTCATGAACTGAACGAGCTTAAAGAAGAAACACTGATGAGCAGAGACAGACACACACTTCTTGACAACATCAGCAAAAACAGCAGTGTTACATTATGAGATGCAAAAGATATAACAGAGATTTATACAGGTTTGGAACAACATGAGGGTGAGGAAATTACATAATTTTTGGGTGAACTATCCCTTTAAGAAATGCTATTGATGATGGATTTAATCACTGCTTGGATATAACAAAAGACATTAAAGTATTATTTGTACAAACCGATTCAATGGGCAATAAATGGACAATAAAAGATGTTAATAAAAAAAATAACTTTAATCAAAAAGCTTAAAAAACAGAGACAGGGACAGGAAACGATCGAGACAAATCGCTATAAACAGTGAATTGAATTGCATGAGTGCACCAGTAGGGGGCGTTAATGCTTTAATATGAAACACCTGCCATCCATCAGACTAGAACAGGATGCAAAGTATCTATCATTGTAGAATCTGTTGCATTACATTTAATTGAATCTCATTAAAAAAAACAAACAAACAAACAAACAAACAGTAATCAGAGTCTAATAAACATCATGGCTGAATGAAATGAAGATGATAAACACCTTAATTGACCTAAAACTGATTTTTTCTACGGTAAAAGTGGAGCTACTACTAATAAACTGCAAGAAAATCTTCAAAATAATAAAAATGTAATTAAGTTCAAGTGACTTCAGGAAATGCAGCATGACTGATAAATATTGTCCTAATAAAAACTGTCACATGTGGGAAAAATAAATAACTGATATTAATTTTTTGACAGAATATTTGATGGAAATGTCATTTGAACTGTCCACCTCACATATTTTTCTACAAGAAACAGCTGATATACTGAAAGCAAAAGTAATTTCTACTGCAATAAGAAAAAAAAAATAAATAAAAAAAATAATAATAATAATAGATTATAATAATAATAATAGATTTTTTTTTTTTAACCGCACTTTGCTTTAAAATAATTGACATACAAGTTCTGTTTGTTCACATACAAATATTTAAATCCTCCAAACAGCAAAGATGTGAATATCAGCATCTGGAGAAACGTCTCATTTGCTGCTGATATGATGAGCTCAAGCAGTGATCTGTATCATTAATGTTTATTTGTGGAGCTCTTGTTCTTGTTCACAGAGGAGTAAAGCTCAACTCGTGGATCATTTTCTGTTCATCTGATGGCAGCGTAAGTCACTGAATCATTATGATCCTGAAACAACAGCACATTATTATTATTATTATTATTATTATTATTATTATTATTGCATGATCTTCATTTATCTGAGACTGAGTTTCAGAGCTACATTTCAGCAGAATAAGAAGCTTGTTAGGGCTGGTAAGCATTTTAAATGTTTAATCTAATTAATTGCAAATTAATCACACATCAAATCTGGCTGAGAAATTACTCCCCAAAGATAAAATCAATGTTATGTAAAGCATCAAAGAGACATTACTAAAAGTAAATATTTTGTTTGATAAAATGTAATATACTCTTTTGGACCATGAGGCAGTAAATGATGACTCAACTGTGCAGTGAACCTATAATTTATTTCATTAATTTATTAATATTACTATGGAAATATTAAATTATTTATTTAATGAAATTATATTTTAAATAATCTAAAACTGCCAGTAGGTGGTGGTAGATTCATTTAATTAGTTCAAATGGCTGATTCATTCAGGAGTGAAGTAAATGGTTCTTTAAGAATGCTCCATTGATGTGAATGTGATGTAGGGCACAATTTTCAGATTTGTTTAAGCATGATACAGAGCTTGACAACACAACCTATTATAGCCTACATACTAATAACAGCCTAGATATGTTATGTAGCCTAATTTGTGCACACTGGGGAGTCGCTCTCTAAATGTGGGGTATTAAAATTGCTCTTGAATGCGTGTGCACCTTTTACTTTCTGTTTCGTTTTAACAAACTCTCTGCAGTGCTGAGCGTACATTCAACAATACAAGACATTGATTTAACAAACAAATTTGAAAGTGGAGGGGACACAAACAGGATTTTGAAAAGTGAGGGACATCCCCGTCTCCAGTGGAAACTACGCTCCTGCATCAAAGTACCACAAGAGCTATAACAGATGCTCCATGCTTTTGAATCGCTTTTGCGTACTTTGATGGCATTCACCCATAGGGTCTGTGCAGCGCTGCTTCAAATCCAATGCTCCAAATGGTTCACCCAATTATTCAATGTGCATTAAGAAATGAAATGCCACTGTGTGTTGCTTTTAACTTTTTACTTCCTGAACTGATGTAAGATCTGTATGTTATCTCATTTGATATTGCACTTATAGCCTCATATCTTGAATTGTAGGGACTCTAACTCTGTTCTCTAGGCTCTATCACACAGTGAGATGTTGCACTGACTCATATTTGTCATCAATCAACTGTATGAATGTCAGATGACACACATTGGGCTGGGGGCGGGGCCAAGTGCGCTAAATGTGTTGTTAATTTTAATGCGTTAGTTTTCCACCGTAAATAATTAATCTAATTAACGCATTAAATTACCAGCCCTAAAGCTTCTATCTACTCACAGTGAGTGATTTTACTGGCTTTTTTACCCGAAAGAAGAGATATTAGCATAAATCCCATCATCTGTCTGCTCCTAAACATCAATGAAATCAAGTTTAATCCACAGATCAGACATGTCTCTCACTGTAATATGTTCAATAACACAACAGTTTTCAGTAAATCACATTCTAGAACAGACAGTGAACTGAATGCTGAATGCTTTAGTTGACTCACATTGTCTCTTGCAGCAGCAGGAATGGACATGTTGATTGTTTCATACGTCCCTTTATCTTCATTCTCATCTTTGACCTTCAGACAACAAACCGTTAAAACTGAGAAAATAACACTTGAGCTTTAAAGACTGAAATCAGATCTAAATCACTGGCATTACTGAACTCACAGATGATACATCAGTCCCTCTTTTATTACCTGAAAAAACATGCCTCATGTAAATATGAGTATTTATGATAAAACACACTTTCAAAACACTGGATGCTAATAATGCTAAATGCTTGATTTCAAAACTCAAATTTAAATGAATTATAGAAATGAATGTTGTTTGACTTGATAACTCTCTGAAACTGATACATACAATCTAATCTCGATGTGCTTGTTTGCTCTTCATTAAAGACAGATCTGAAACTAATTTTTATAAAAGAGGACATCTGAAAACTCACCAGCTCTTTTTCTCCAGATCAGACAGAAAACAACAAGAAGGAAAACAGCAAATGCAGCGACAGAAACAGAAATCACTAGAGGAGAAGAAGTCACTAAAGAAGAGATGGTCACAGTCAGGGATTGATGACTATTAGAGTCAAAATGAAAGCATCACCAGAAACATCCTCATGACTGAATCAGTAGCACCTTGATGTGTAGAAATATCTGCTGGTTGTGTTTCTCTGTGATCCTGAGAGTTTGTGATGTGGACTGAATTCACTGCTGTTTTTGAATCAGTTTGAGCTGTAAAACATGAATTAGTTCAGATTAATCAAACTGCAGAATATGACAATCATAATTTATTTAGTTAAATTTATAACTTATAATTTATAACTGTAGTATTATGCAAAGCACTGATGTGAGAAAAACAATGATGTACCATTAGTTTGTGGTGATTTTGTAGTTGAGGGATCCTTAGACATTGTGATGTGGACTGGATTCACTGCTGTTGTTGTTTTATCTTGAGCTGTAAAACATGGATTAGTTCAGATGCATCATTCTGTCACGAATCATGTCTCTCACCACTAGAGGGAGCTTTCATGGATACTCTGAACTCTGTCACACTCCATTACCCACAACCCCTTCTTGTGACCCATCACCTTTACACCTGTCGACCATCTTTACTCATTACACATGGACTATAAATATAGCATAATTTCACTGTGTACTTTGCAAAGTCTTGATTTGCCTTGCTATTAATTCCAACAGTTATTTCCTGTGTTTTGTTTACCCTGTTTCTGACCTTGATTTGTTCCTCGTTCCTGATCCTGATCTGCCTGCCTATCGACCCCTTGCTTGTCTTTTGGATTACCCTTGTTAGCTAGCTGCCTACCCTGACCCTGTGCTCAGATATTGATACCTACGCTGTTCCTGTTTGCTCCTGTTTGACCCTGACTGTTTGACTTTGAGTATTATTATGAATAAAGCTGCATTTGGATCTCCACTCCGCTGTCTGTCCATTACACATATTGTAAAACAGGGCTTTTCAAAGTGTCTGAGAACTAATTTGCTATACAGAGGCGCAAAAATGGTGTATGCAGTGTATGAACTGCATAGGAGCGCTACACATAGGGGGCACTATTTTGCAGAAAATGTCCTGTGAAAATCTTTTTTAAATACAATGTTAATAAACATTTGAGAGGAGAAGGTTGAGAATGAGGATACAGGCTAGCCACCTTTCACCGAAACTGTCGTTTTGAATTCAAAATAGGTAATTTGTGTGATTCAGATAGATGTGTTTTTTGATAATTCTTGTTACTTTATACACCAGTAAAAATATTTTTTTATTAGTAAGCAAAAGCATATTGTGAACTATTTTTACTATTTGAAATAACTGTCTTTTATTTGAATATATTTTAAAATGCAATTTAATCCTGTGATCAAAGCTAAAGTTCCAGTCTTCAGTGTCACATGATCCTTCAGAAATCACTCTAATATGCTGATTTGCTGTTCAAGAAACATGTATTAGTATTATAATTATAAACATTTAAAACAAGTAAATTTTTTCAGGATTCTTTGATGAATAGAAAGATCAGCATTTATACAAAGATCAGAAATGATAGAAATTAACACCTTAAACCTGAAAAACTTCTACAGCTGTTTTCAACATAATAATAATAATAATAATAATAATAAATATAGCTGCAAGCAGCAGTTACAAGGCCAAGCACAAGGCAAGGGAAACATGAGACCAACTGCAGCAATGAGTAATTAAAGCCATTTTAGATGATTTAATGGCTTATCAAGTTTAACCCATAGGTGGCATTGTTATCAAATCTATGTGGTTTGTTCTGTGTGAAGTCAAACATGCAAGTGCTATGACATGTCTCATACAGCCTAACGCAGTACATGTAGCAAGGATTTTTAAAGTACATAATGGGGGAAGCAAGCTAGTGTTAGCTTTGTTAATTGTAAAGAGAGAAAAACTAGTGTTTGTAGCCTAGTTTTTTTATTTGTATTTTTTGTTTGTTTGTTTGTTTGTTTTTATTAGAGAAAACAAGCAGTAAGTAAATAGATAGAGTACAAATCTAAAAGAGCATAATTTAAAGAACAGAATTAGAAAAGACTGTGCTAGAGTTAGAGGGTTAAATAAAGATGGAAAAGATGAGATTTCAACTGATTCTTGAAGATGGCTAAGGACTCAGCTGTTTGAAGTGAGTTGGGCAGGTCATTCCACCAGGAGGGTACATTTAATGAGAAAGTCTGTGAAAGTGATTTGTGCCTCTTTGGGATGGCACAATAATGCGCCGTTCACTTGCAGAAAGCAAGCTTCTAGAGGCACATAAGTCTGAAGTAATGAATTCAAGTAAAGGGGTGCAGAGCCAGTGGTGGTTCTGTAGGCAAACATTAATACCTTGAATTTAATGCAAGCAGCTACTGGTAGACAGTGCAGACTGATGAAGAGAGGAGTGATGTGCGTCCTTCTTGGCTCATTAAAAACTAGTCTTGCCGCTGCATTCTGGATTAATTGTAAAGGTTTGATAGAGCTGGCTGGAAGACCTGCTAAAACAGCATTGCAATAGTCCAGCCTGGACAGAATAAGAGCTTGAACATGAGTTGTGAAGTATGTTCCGAAAGAAAGGGGCGGATCTTCTTGATGTTGAATAAAGCTAATCTGCAGGCAGTTTTAGCAATGTGGTTTGAGAAAGTCAGCTGATCAATCAATCACAACTCCAAGGTTTCTGGCTGTTTTTGAAGGAGTTATGGTTGATGAAACAGTGGGTTTGATGGAAACACAAGCAGTTTAGTCTTGGCAAGGTTAAGTTGAAGATGATGGTCCTTCATCCAGTAAGAAATGTCTGTTAGACAAGCTGACATCCGAGCAGCTATCGTCGGATCATCAGGATGGAATGAGAGGTAGAGTTGAGTGTCATCAGCATAGCAGTGATATGAAAAGCCATGTTTCTGAATGACAGAACTTAGTGATGCCATGTAGACAGAGAAAAGAAGTGGTCCAAGAACTGAGCCCTGAGGCACCCCAGTAGCTAGATGTTGCGACTTGGATACCTCACCTCTCCAAGATACCTTAAAGACCTGTCAGAGAGGTAAGATTCAAACCACTGGAGTGCAGTTCCTGAGATTCCCTTTGCTAATAGGGTTGACAGGAGGATCTGGTGGTTAACCATGTCAAAAGCAGCAGACAGATCCAGCAAGATAAGTACTGATGATTTGGAATCAGCTCTAGCTAGTCTTAGGGCTTCAACAACTGAGAGCAAGGCAGTCTCAGTTGAATGCCCACTTCTGAAACCAGACTGGTTACTGTCCAGGAGATTGTTCTGTGTGAGAAAGGAAGAGTTTTGACTGAACACAGCTCGTTCAAGTGCAGTGAATGGAAGAAGGGAAACCGGTCTGTAGTTCTCTAAAAGAGATGGGTTCAGGGTGGGTTTCTTAAGTAGAGGGGTTATACGAGCTTGTTTAAATGCAGAGGGAAAAACACCTGTGTGAAGGGATGTGTTAATGATGTGAGTGAGTGCAGGTATAACTGCAGGAGAAATGGCTTGAAGGAGATGAGATGGAATAGGATGAACTAGACAAGTAGTAGGATGATTAGAAAGGATGAGTTTGGAGACATCTGACTCAGAGAGAGAAGAGAAAGATGTGAATGAATGTATGTTTGCTGGTAAAATATGATTGGCAGTTTGTGGTAAGGAAAACTGTGCACTGATGGTTTTGATTTTATTAATGAAGAATGTGGCAAAGTCGTCAGCTGTTAGAGTTAATGAAGGAGGGGGAAGAGTTTGACAAAGGAGACATTTGAAATAACGAACTTGAGCGTGCAAAAGACACGACATGTGAAAGACACCTAAATGTTTAGCACAACAAAGGGCCAAGCAAGCGTACGACACTGACAAGGTATGCGATCTGATATAGCTTTTTTAAATATAGCTTCAGTACCATATATAAAAATAATACAGACATAATAAGAAAAAACAAGCATTGTGCATTATTGACAATAATATTCTGAAAATTTAACATCTCAAAAGGTGGCAGATTTCAATGAATTTAAGTGGGTTCAGTATAATAAAACATCAAAAATATGGTTTCAATACTATATATAAAAATAATAAAGGAATAATCATAAAAAACAAGCATTGTACATTATAGAAATAATATTCTGGATATTTTAATTATTTTATTTGGTTTGATATCTTTAGATCAAATGGTGTTGTCGTTTAATGGATCTCTATTTTTAGTATTGGTTTTATAGTATAATGTCATGTAGTTAAATTGTTTAATTATATGTTTTTTTTTTTCTTCTTAAAATGAAGCCTTGTGCAACATAAAGATCATATTTCTCTGTCTATCTGAGTTACAGCACACTGCAAATACAATACATATCCTTTGCACCAAAAAAATAATAATAATAATAATAATGTTCAACAGCTACATTAAGTTTAGCTTGAATCACTGTTATAACCCCTGCAGCAGAATCACATTTTAACATTGATTGCCACAATACATAATAAAAAACGTACAATTTTTGCTGTCAAGTTTCAGTTTCTACATTATTTACAGCAGCTCTTTCTGGACTGATAAACTTGACTGTAGATCATTAGTTTGCAGCAGTGCTTTGAGTTTCTCTTCTGTCAGACTGAAAGAAGCTTTAGTATCCTCTGTTTGTTCTGCTTCAATGATACTAACAGTCCTTAATGTTACTGACATTATGAGGATCTAAAATGATTGATGAGATCAGATTTCTCACCTGAAATCTTGACAGTATATGTGGCTGAGGTCTTGACTTGATCTCCTTGAGTAACTTCACATCTCCACTCTCTGTTGTCATCTTCATTCAGGAGTGTTGTAGTCAGAGTGATGATACAGTGTCCTGGAGCTGATATCTGATATCTGGAGTCTGATATCTTCAGTTTATCACCAGCCTGATTCACCCACAACAGATCAACTCTCTCAGAACGACCCGAATCACCACAAGAGACTCCATATAATGAATGTAACTGACAGGAGAGAGACACAGAGCTGCCTGCACTGATCTCAGTCTGTGAGGATGATGAAGAGACTGAAACACAAAATAACACACCAATCACACACTTTTCAATCATCATGATAATTTAAATTAAGAATTTGCTCATTTTAAATTGACCATATAATCATAAAATTACCATGAAGAACATGCAGATAAACATATGCATCAGCTCCTTGTTGTTGTCCATTCACATATTGTCTGCAGCTGTAATATCCATAATCTTCTTTTGTGATGTTCTTGATGTTCAGAGAGCAGTCAGACCCCAGGCTCAGTCTCTCATGTCTCTCTGTGTCTTTCTTCTTTATCCCTAAAGCAATCAGTTCAACTGCTGATGAATTTCTGAATCTGATATAGTTCCATGTAGTTGATTTGCAGTCATGAAGAGCATTGTTACAGGGCAGACGGACATTTTCACCAGAACTGATGAACACATGAGCACCATCCACTCCACTGGTACCTGAAACACAAGAGCATTTTCATAATTATTATAATATATCTATATGAAACTTTTGTTTTGCATATATATACTGCTCAAAAAAATTAAAGGGACACTTTGAAAACACATCAGATCTCAATAGGGAAATATATCATGATGGATATTTATACTGATATGGACTGGGTCGTGTGTTAGGAATGAAAGGATGCCACATGGTTTGATGGAAATGAAAATGATTAACCTACAGAGGGCTGAATTCAAAGACACCCCAAATATCAAAGTGAAGAAAGTATGCAGCAGGTTAATGAATTATGCTGAAATTTCATTGCAGCAACTCAAAATGGTACTCAGTAGTTTGTATGGTTTGTATGTGTGTGTATGCATGCCTGACAACATCGGGGCATGCTCCTATTGAGACAACAGATGGTGTCCTAGGGGCATTTCCTCCCAGATGTAGACCAGGGAATCACTGAGCTCCTGGACAGTCTGGGGTGCAACCTGGTGGCATCAGATGGACCAAAACAGAATGTCCCAGAGGTGTTCTATTAGATTTAGATCAGGCGAGCATGGGGGCCATTCAATGGTATCAATTCCTTCACCCTCCAAGAACTGCATGCATACTCTCCAGGCATTGTCTTGCACCAGGAGGAACCCAGGACTCACTGAACCAGCGTAGGACCTGACAACGGGTCCAAAGATTTCATCCTGATATGTAATGGCAGTCAGGGTGCCATTGTCTAGCCTGTAGAGGTCTGTGCATCCCTTCATGGATATGCCTCCCCAGACCCTCACTGACCCACCACCAAACCGGTCATGCTGAACGATGGTACAGGCAGCATAATGTTCTCCATGGCTTCTGCAGACCCTTTCACGTCTGTCACATGTGCTCAGGGTGAACCTGCATTTATCTGAGAAAAGAGGGCACCAATGATGGACCTGTCAGTTCTGGCAAATGGCAATCGGGCTCCATGGTGCTGGGCAGTGAGCACAGGCCCCACTAGAGGACATCGGGCCCTCAGGCCACCCTCATGAAGACTGTTTCTGAATGCTTGATCAGAGACATTCACAACAGTGGCCTGCTGAAGGTCATTTTGTAGAGCTCTGGGAGAGCCATCTTATTCCATCTTATTCCTCCTTGCACAAATGAGCAGACACCGGTCCTGCTGATGGGTTAAGAACCTTCTACAGCCCTGTCAAGCTCTACTAGAGTACCTGCCTGTCTCCTGGAATCTCCTCCATGCTCCTGTGAGTGTGCTGGGAGACACAGCAATGGCAATGGCACATATTGATGTGCCATCCTGGAGGAGTTGGACTGCCTGTGCAACCTCTGTAGGGTCCAGGTATCACCTCATGCTACCAGTAGTGACAGTGGCCTTAGCCAAATGCAAAACTAGTGAAAAACAGTCAGAAAACATGAGCGGGGAAAAAAAAATGTCAGTTGCATCCACATGTAAAACCGTTCCTGTTTTGGGGGTCATCTCAACACACACAGCGAACACACGTCCAACTCCCCAAAAAAGCAAATTAATAAAATAATGAAAATGTGTAAAAAAAAAAAAAAAAAAAGGTGGTGATGAGTGTAGTGAGGGCTCAGTAGGTTGAGAATTCAAATGCAACTTCATTAAACAACTCATAGTCAGACAGGCAAGATCGCTACACAGCAGACAGGGAAAACGTAGCAGAGCTAGCGAGTGGTCAATGTCCAAGCAAGTGGTCGAGACAGGCTGCTAGCAAACAAACGTAATCCAGTGAGCAGTCGTGGGTCAATAGTCAGGCAGAGAACAATCAGAAAATGGGAAACAACAAGATCAACAACGGGAACGCAAACACAGGTAATAACTCTCAGAACTGTAGCCAGGGCAAAACAAAACTTCACAACTAACACACTGAAATGAGGGTCTATTTATAGTCCGGGTGTAATGAGGTGTAATGGCCAACACCTGTGAAGGTGAAAGGTCACAAAAGGGGTTGTGGGTAATGGAGTGTGTGATAGAGTTCAGAGTTTTGGTGAAGGCTCCCTCTAGTGATGGAGGAAGGGAGCCACAGCAGCATGATTCATGACAATGAGAAGCTAATAATTAATCAACTCATAACAATGACAATAAATAAATACATTTGAAACTGAAAGCACAAATTAATAAAAAAGTAAAGAAGTAAAATTCGAATAAAATAAATAGTAAAATGAAAGAGTTGTCAAATAATTCAATTAATTTAAAATAAAAAGCAAATTAATAAAATAATGAAAATGTAAATTAAAAAAAAAAAAAATAAAACAAATCTAAAAATATTTTTTGAATTAAAACAAATAAAATAGTAATAAAATACAGAAAATGTATTTTTTAAAGCAAACTGAGATTAAATTAATCAACTCATAAAAATGACAATAAATAAATGTATTTGAAATTGAAAACATAAAATTGAAGTAAAATTAACTTTTAAATAAAGTAAAATTCAAATAAAATAAATAATACAATGAAACATTTGTAAAATAATACGATTAATTTAAAATAAAAAGCAAATTAATAAAATAATAAACGAAAAATCAATAAAAAAATAAATAAATAAATCAATAAATAAAACATAACGAAAACGAATCAGTAAAAAATGTAAAATAAAATATGTTAAGCAGGTTCCTCAAACTGAGGCGATGAGAAGCTAATAATATTCAACTCATAAAAACGACAATAAATAAATGGATTTGAAATTAAAAGCACAAATTAATAAAAACAATGAAAACGTAAAAACTAAGTGAAAGTAACTTTTAAATAAACAAATGAAGCAAAATTCTAATATAATAAATAATAGTTTACCAAAAAAATAAAAATAAATAATTATAAAAACAAACTTGCAAATCATGCTAGCAACATGCTAATCATGTAAAAATCATGCTAGAAGCATTCTAGCAACATGCTAATTATGTTAACAACATCCTAGTAATTCGCTAACAATGCTATCAACATGCTAGTGACATGCTAATCATGCTAGAAATCATCTGTCTGTCTGTCTGAGCTTTTAAAACTACTTTAAACTTCAAAAACGTAAAAAAATAAAATTTCTTAAACTTGATAAACTTTTTAAACTTTCTGGTCCAGCTTTCTCAAGCCAAATTTAAGTTCGTCTTGACAAACTGTCACACTCCGGTGTGTTAGGAAACACGCAGGCTCAAGAAGATGAAGATCAGATAAGTTTTTAATAGTCCACAAAGATAGAATCCAACATAGGAGGTTAACACACACGTATACACAGATGTGAGGTCGCATAGACGAAGACCGGACAAAAACCATAGGACAGGGAGGAACCTATAAAGGGAAGACAACGACACACACCTGAACTTAATGAACCAATTAACAGAAACTAGGTCACACCGAGCACATGGAAGAAAACAACACAAACACAGTCCAGGGGCGTGACAGTACTCCCCCCCCTCCCGGATGGCGCGTCCTCGCGCCACAAACAAACAGATGGAAACTTGGGAGGAGGCTCAGGAGGAGGACGGACAACCGGGAGGAGGAGAACCAAGGGAGTCCAGGGAGGAGATGATGGAGGGAGGAGCCAGGGAGAAGACAGGAGGGATCTGAAGCAGGAGGAGCCAGGAGAGACCCAGGCCACAGCCAAGATGGCGGCCCACGGTGGAGCCGACGGGGGGAGGAGCCATGGTGGAGGAATGGCCACCGACTCCAGGGGGCTGACCAACGGCGGCGGAGCAGGTGGAGGAGGAGCCCGAGGCGGAGACGGAGAGCCGATGGTCCAGGGCGACGGGGAGGATCCGGAGGGCCAAGGCGGAACAGATGGCACCGGCGACCGATGCGGAGATGGGGATCCAGAAGGCCGCGGTGGAGCCGGAGCGACCGAGGACTGAGGAGGAGCCGGAGGGAAGGAGGAGCCTGACAGAGCTGGAGGGATGGAGGGACAAGGCGTAGCCGGAGGAGCGGAGTCCCGAGGCGGCGGATGGTCGACGACAGACCAAGGCGGAGCCGGAGGGACGAGGGAGCCCGGCGGAGCTGGTGGACTGATGGGCCACGGTGGAGAGGAGGGAGCTAGGAGCCATGGTGGAGCCGATGGGTCGAAGGGCCGAGGCGGAGTCCGGGACTCAGAGGCTGGAGGCAGAGATGAGGGATCCTCCAGCCATGACACCGATGGAGACTGGCAGACCCATGGCGAATCCAGCACACATGTTGGGCTGAGGGTGAGCCGTGGGGCTGACAGGAACTAGCAGCGGAGTAGACAGGAAAGGGTGGGTGGGCGGGACCTTGTGAATGTCCTCAGGGCTGCATTCAGGAGGGCGCTCTTGAGGAGCGGGCACTGGAGGGCACCGACAAGGCGCTGGCATTGAAGGGTGCTCTTGAAGAGCAGGCACTGGAGGGCGCCAACGAGGCGCTGGCACCGGCGGGTGCTCTTGTGAAGCGTGTACTGGAGTTTCGAGAGCCCCCTCTGGGCTGGACGGAACCAGCGGAGAAGAAGGAGGGCTGGACGGGACCAGCGGAGACGAAGGAGGGAGGAGAGGGGCAGGATCTAACTCCAGTTCTGTTTCCCAGTCAATTAAGTCTTCTTTTTCCATTTCAAGCAGCCCCAGATGTATAATCAGCTCACCCTCAGCCATGGTGCAGTGGGCGGAGCTCCACTCCGCGCTCTCGCTGTCACTGGCGTTCTCCACCGTGGCGTGCTCTGTAGCCGGCTCACGCACCTGGTCTGACTCTTTGGGCTCGGGCTCCGAGGCAATCCCCCGCTCTGTCGCGCTCCATGGCGATGGCTCGTCGGTCGCTTTGGGCTCTGGCTCTCTGTCAGCGGTGGGCTCGGGCTGTGGCTCCGCGCAGCGGGGAGATGGTGGGCTGGGCTCTGGGTCCGGAGTGGCACTGGCGTGATTTTCCTCAGGGCGGATGGTGAGGGAGGACCCGTTTCGCGCCAGTGTCCACTCTACATAGGCGGTAAAGTCCGCTCGAGGACCATCTTCGGACGACAACGCCGTCCAACGCCGTCCAGATAGCTGGAATAGTTCGCGATGGTCATGAACTGTCGTGTATGGTCCTCGAGCGTTTTCTCCCCCTGCTCCAGCATTATGAGGAGAAACTCGGGGCTGTACACGGGGTCCATCACACGACAAAAACAGAAATAAAAACTGCTCAAAAACGGAAAAGAAAAGACTGGAGAACACGACGCTTACTGTTTTGTAGGTCCGGTCTTCTGTCTATGCAACTTCACCTCAGTGTATACGTGTTTGTTAACCTCCTATGTTGGATTCTATCTTTGTGGACTATTAAAAACCTATTTGATCTTCATCTTCTTGAGCCTGCGTGTTCCTTACACACCCAAGTGTGACACAAACTTTATCTAGTTCAGTATGTTCTGTCTGTAACACAAAAATTAAACTGATGTTCATGTTCAAAACAACTATTTTCTCAGACTAATTCCACTAAATGTCTGTTAGAGAAAACACAGATTTCTTTACCTGTGAGAAGTGAAGAGAGAAAGATCAGTCCCAGCAGACACAAATGACACTCATCAGCCATTTTCTCTTTCTGTCAGTCTTCCTCTTCATTATATGCTCACAACTCTTTCTTTATATACTATCAGCTCTTCCTCTATTTGTTCACTTCCTCTGATCTGATTGGCTGAGTGTTTAAATGCTTTAACTCACACAGATATGAGATCATTATTAAACTCTTTAATGAGATCATCGTTAAACCCAGTTTGGACTGATAGCTGTGAATTTTCACACATTGGTTAAACGCTTTGGAGAGTTGAGCTAAAATACATCAAGATCTGACACAGAAAGGGCCAGATGTAGGAGCATTCATGATAAAATCACACAGTGTTTTTGGTGGAGATGTGGATGAGCTGCAGGCCTTACACCTGTTTCTTTAAAAGGTCAACTGTCATATACAGATAATTTATTTGCTGCATTTCTGCAAATGATTATGATAATAGTGATTATGTGATCATCATATTCATATGAAGTTTTACAGCGATGTTTTGCATCTATTCCAGAGTCAAGACCTTCTTACAATCTTGAGATGGTTGACAGCCGTTCTACACTTTCATCACTAAAATAGTGTATTATTTATAGCAGTTGTAGTGTTTCAGAGTGTGATCTCACTGTTGAGGAGTGGAAACATGCTATTGTTGAGTGTGACAGCTCAGTTCATTTGACCGCAGAAGAGCAGAGATCATCTCTAAAACCAAGTTTAAACTGATGCTGTGAATATGAATCAACAAAAAACAACTTCTGGAAGAATATTTTCAAGAGTGTGTTTGTGTGTCAGTATCACAGTCACAGTGTGACTAGTCTCATCTTCAGACAGCATTAACACACACACTGTTGGATATATATAGCGGCTGGAGATGACATCAGTTCAATCTGATTGGCTGCTCACTAAATGCAGCTTCTATTGGTCTGTTTGTGTCTGAATGGGCGGGACTTGGCCTGAATTAGATCAGACAGCATTAGCCTTTGCCTGTATAGTGTTTACTATAGTGTTATATTGTATTAACACACAGTGTGAGTGAGTATCTTTATTCTCAAACAAACTTTGCGTTTTATATTTTTACATTAAATTATGTTGGGGCAAATATTTATTCCAAACCCAATAAATTTGCTCTTTCAACCCAGCTGTGAGAAAAGGTGAAGTGTGTGTGTCCATTCTTCTTCTTATTATTATTATGTCATATGTATTATATGTCAGTGCATTCAGGAATAAAACCGTATTTGCAAATGTGAGATCAGAACATGAATGTCAGGAAGAATAAAGCATGTTTAAACACTAGATTTGCAGTGTTTGGATCAGAGGATGTACTGTCTGTGGAAGCTGAAGAAGTTCAACCTACCAAAGATAATGATGGTGTTTCAAATCGATGAGGAAATTTGAGAGCGACGCAGTGATTGTAATCCTGTAAAGGCAATCCATAATCACAGTTGAGCAGAAACTCAAAAAGTTCTCAACAGGACTTGACTTGAGCAGCAGTTAACGTGAGCTCACCGAAAAACTTTCCCTCTACCAAACAAACGGACTTCTTCTTCTTCTTCTTGGTTTTATGGCGAGTTACGATCAGTGCTCATATCGCCACCTACTGTGCTGTAATGCAATCAGGATTTTCTGTATTTAGTTGATGATGTTCTTCTCAACTCTGAAGCATCAGAATCCAGGTTTCAGTTGGCGCTGTGTGTTCAGCTCCTCTGTCCTCCACACTGAACCCCTTAAACTCAGCGCTGAAACACTACCACTTTTATATTATATTCGCTCATCTAGTCCTGTTCTGTATAAATAATTAACTAGAAGCCTATATCCTACTCTATCACTATTACATTCACAGCCCAATAAGTATCCCACATCTCTACTCTTACCTTTATCCTTTAAATATACTATTAGTTCCTTCCTATCCTCACTATACTTTACACATTCAAATATTACATGCTCAACTGTTTCTTTCACACCACAAAATTCACATAAGCCATTATCATGTGCACTGATTAAAAATAATATAATTTTTACAACATTATATAGACAAACCCCAAGTTTCTGTATGGAGAACTATTAAATATATTTGATCAACTACAAAATTATCTAGCTGTATTATTGGCTGTTCATATTTAACTTTCAATTTTTTTGAAGTTTCTCTTACAAGAAACCAGGCTCGGAACCGGTTCAAGGAAAACAAAAGGTTGCAGGAACATAACCAAAAACAGAAATTTGAAAAAAAAAAAAAAAAATTGAAGTGACCATTAACCGGTTAATAACGCTATTTTATCCTTATTTTATTTTATCCTTCCATTTAATATAATTTAATATATAATCTTTCAGTTAAAATAGCTCAGACTTATGTATTAGTCTAGGACTAGGCTTAAGCTTTGTCTGTGAAACCGGGGGGAAAATAACTTAAAATGATAGACTTGTGTGGTATTTGATCAGCATTAACAGTTTTTGAGAATAACAAGCAAATTATTAGTCAAATATTTCATTGAAAAGCACATTACAGCATGTAAATATGGAAATTAAGATAAATGGAGGACACGAGTGAACCAGAACCCTGGAGAATAAAACACAAGAAATCTGGGCCCTCATTTATCAACAATGCATAGAAAAGTTTATATATATATATATAAACTGCTGATCAAATACCACACAAGTCTATCATTTTAAGTTATTTTTAGTTATTTTCCCCCCAGTAGGACAATATATATATATATATATATATATATATAGTCCTACAAATGCAATTTAAAACGTGTAATTAAAAAAAATAAAAAAATAAATAAAAAAAATCAATGTTTATTAAAAGTGTCTCTTAAATTCTCCATGAAATCAAAACTAAAGTTTTTTGGCTTTTAGTATGAACATGTTAGCCTTAAGGTTATCTATAAGCTAGTGTGTTTCAAAACAATGACAAAATTAGCTTTTACAAGATTTGAGCATCCAAAACTCACAGTCTCATCACTTCCGCCAAAATATGAATCAACAAATTTGATGACATCACGCTGCACTTCAGCTTCTCGTCCAATCAAATGCTCTCTAGAATCCCTAGTGCCCCACCCCCTACACTATAAATACATGCTGAACCCAGCTAACAAAATTACGTAACTGCAATGTAATCTGGTGACCAAAGTTACATCGTGGCAACCAGAAAAGTGAAAGGTGCCTATATGTAGGTGCCAATGTAACTTTGTGACATTGCCAGTAAGTAACTGCAACATCATGGCAACGTCATGAATCAATAGTTGCATGCTGGTAATCAGTTGGTAATTTTTCATAATTATTTTTTATGGGCAGACATGCAGTAGTTCAACCGATATTGATGTCCTCATATACCCAAACTAATGTAAAGGCTGTTCAAACAGCTGTGAATGATGAATACAGACTTAATATTAATTCAGTTGATTTATTTTGAAAAAACAAAAAAACAAATATGATTAGTAAAATACACTCAGATTATTAATATAAAACAATCAACATATTATTATCTGTGTGACGAGGCAGAGTCGGTTGAGTTAGGATCCATGTGCGATCGTTTATTAGCAGTAATCGTAGTACAACAGGCGAGATAATCAGGGGCAAACAACAGCAACGTAGGCAATAGCAAACCGTAAACAGAGTCCATGCAAAGTTCGGGGCTGGCAGCTAGCGCGGGTAATCCGTAATACAGGCGGGAGGTCGGGGTAATCCAGAGAGACGTCAGTAAAGGAGAACAGTCCAGGTCGGTAACGAGAATCAAACACAGGGAAAAACGCTCAGAGTTGCAGGCCGGGGCAATACAAAACTTCGAGGGGAAATGCGGGTAATGGTGGCTATTTATCCGGAACCGCGATCTAAGATGGCCGCCAGAAGGAAGTCCGCCCAGGCAGTGGGTCGCTGGGAAATGGAGTTAGAGGGGTCTAATAGTCAGGAGAGGGCTCCCGCTGACGGCGATCGGAGAGAACCACAGGAACCGGGCTTGTGACAGAGCCCCCCTCCTGTGAGCGACTCCTGGCGCTCAGAGGCCTGTGACGCCGGGGTCTCCCCCTTCCTCTGGGGGCTGGTCGATCTGGGTGAGATTGGTGGAATTCTGCGGTAAGGTTGGGGTCCAGGATGTCGTCAGCTGCGACCCACGACCGCTCCTCTGGGCCATTGCCCTCCCAGTCGACCAGGTATTGTAGACGACCTCCCCGGCGTCGGGAATCCAGGATTTCATGGACCTGGTAGGCCTCCTCGCCGTCAATGAGGATAGGAGGAGGGCCTGGGGAGCCGGTTCCGTCTAGGTTCCGCCTCTCCTCTCGGCGCGTCAGCGGGCTTCAACAGAGAAACATGAAAGGTGGGTGAGATACGGTAATGAGAGGGTAAGCTTAATCTGAAGGAGACTGGGGTGATTTGTCTAATGATTTTGAAAGGACCCACGTACCTGGGACTGAGTTTCCTGCAGGGTAGACGGAGGCGCAGGTCCCGGGTAGATAGCCAAACCCATTGTCCAGGAGCATAGGAGGGATTTCTGGTGCGGAGTCGGTCAGCCTGCCTCTGGGTGCACCTGACGGCATGTTGGAGGTGGACGTGGGCCGAGTTCCAGGTTTCCTCACTCCGGCGCATCCATGTATCTACTGCGGGGAGGTCACTAGGTTCACCCGACCAGGGGAAAAGTGGCGGCTGGTATCCTAGAACGCATTGAAAGGGGGTTAGTTGGGTAGAGGGCTTTCGGAGTGAGTTCTGGGCATACTCGGCCCACATAAGATAGCGACTCCAGTCTTGCTGCTGGTTGTGGCAGTAGGTGCGCAGGTATCGGGATAGTTCTTGGTTGAGGCGTTCGCATTGACCGTTGGATTGAGGATGGTACCCAGAGGTCAGGCTGACGTTGATTCCTAAGAGCTTGAAGAACGAGGACCACACACGTGAGGTGAACTGAGGGCCGCGATCAGAGATGATATCCTCTGGCAGGCCGTAGAGACGGAAGACCGAGTTGCAGAGGGCCTCTGCTGTCTCGAAGGCGGTGGGCAGTTTAGGTAGGGGGATGAGTCGGCAGGCTTTGGAAAACCGATCCACAACGGTGAGTATGGTAGTGTTGTGCTGTGAAGGAGGTAAGTCGGTGAGAAAGTCAATGGCAATGTGTGACCAGGGACGCCGTGGGATGGGCAGTGGTTGGAGCAACCCGGCCGGGTGCTGGTGGGGTACCTTAGACATACTGCAGCTGACGCATTTCTTGATAAAGTCGATGGTGTCTGATTGGATGGTGGGCCACCAGAAGCGGTTAGACAGAAGATCGAGCGTGGCGTTGATGCCAGGATGGCCAGAGCTGGGGACCGAGTACACCTGGGCTAGCACCCGGGGTCTGAGGATTAGTGGCACATAGGTGCGGTCCGGGGGGCATTCAGGAGGGGCAGGCTCGTGAATCTGGGCCTCGGCTATCTCCGTCATGAGATCCCATTGCACGGGGGCGACTATGACTGAGTCAGGGAGAATGAAGTGGTCTTGGCGTGGCTCTGGGTCCGCCTCGGAGAGTCTGGAGAGGGCATCGGCCTTGGTATTCTGTGATCCGGGTCGGTAGGTGACATGAAAGTTGAAACGCGTGAAGAAGAGCGCCCAACGGGCCTGACGGTGGTTGAGGCGGCGAGCCGAGCGGAGGTATTCTAGGTTTCGGTGATCCGTAAGTACGACGAATGGGTAGCGGGCGCCCTCAAGCCAGTGGCGCCACTCCTCCAGCGCAGACTTGATAGCCAGAAGTTCTCTGTTGCCGACGTCGTAGTTGATTTCGGCTGGACTGAGCTTGTGCGAGAAGAAAGCGCATGGGAAGAGCTTGGGTGGATTACCGTGGCGTTGGGAGAGAACGGCCCCGATCCCTGAGCTGGAGGCATCGACTTCAACCACGAACTCCTTCTCCGGGTCTGGATGGTGGAGTATGGGTGCGGTGGTAAAGCGGGTTTTGAGGTCCTGAAAGGCCTGAAGTGCTGCTTGGTTCCAGACTAACCGATGGCTGCCGACCTTGACCAGGGAGGTGAGGGGTGCTGCCACGGAGCTAAATCCTCTGATGAACCGTCTGTAGAAGTTGGCAAATCCTAGAAAACGTTGTAGCTCCTTCAAAGTGTTGGGACGGGGCCAGCTACGCACGGCTTTCACTTTCTGATCATCCATGGCAATCCCCTCCTGACTGATGATGTAGCCGAGAAAGGAGATGCGGGTCCGGTGGAATTCGCACTTCTCCATCTTGTCAAACAATTGATGGTGGATGAGTCTCTGCAATACCTTTCTGACGTGGTTGACATGTTCTTCGTAGGAGTTGGAGTATATCAGTATGTCATCAATGTACACAATTACCCAGCGGTTGAGCATATCTCGGAGGGCCTCATTGATGAAGGCCTGGAAACACGAAGGACTGTTGGAGAGCCCAAAGGGCATAACGAGGTATTCGTAGTGTCCAGTGGTGGTAGAGAACGCCGTCTTCCATTCGTCGCCCTCCCGGATGCGGATGAGGTTGTAAGCGCTGCGTAGGTCCAACTTGGTGAAAATCCTAGCGCTGCGGAGCTGTTCCAGGGCAGAGGGGACAAGAGGAAGAGGGTAACGATATTTTACCGTGATGTCGTTGAGGGATCGGTAGTCTATACAGGGCCTGAGACCGCCATCCTTCTTCTTGACGAAGAAAAAACCCGCAGAGGCCGGGGAGGTCGAGGGACGAATAAATCCCTTCTTGAGTTCCTCGCTGATGTAATTCTTCATAGCCTCGGACTCGGGCTGCGAAAGGGGAAAGATCCTTCCCCTGGGAGGTTCTGCGCCTGGTTGAAGGTCGATGGCGCAATCCCCTGGGCGGTGGGGAGGCAATTGGGTGGCTTTGATCTTACTGAAGGCTTCCTGGAGGTCCTGGTATTCGCTGGGTAGGCCCTCAGTTCGTGTGTGTGGTGGTGTCTTGAGCGGGGAGGTCATGTGGGTGGAGGCAGGTGCTTGTAGAACCCTGGAGGAGAGGCAGTGATCCTGACAGTAGGGGGACCATTGTGAGATGACGTGGTCTGCCCAGGAGATGACGGGACTGTGCTGGTTGAGCCAGGGGTAACCCAAGATGACGGGTGAAAGCGGGGTGGAGATAATGAAGAGCCGGATGACTTCGGTGTGGCGGTTGTCAATCCTGAGTGTCAAATCCGAGGTGGTGTGGTGTATCTGGCCAGATCCAAGGGGTCTCCCATCTAGGGCTGCCACTGCAATGTGATTGAGACAAGAGAGCTGAGGGATACCGTGCTGCTCAACAAACTTATTGTCAATGAAATTTCCAGCCGCCCCAGAGTCTATCAGAGCGGTGGTACGAATTATAGAGGAGCCATAACATAACTCAATGGGGACGGCTAGATTAGTATGAGAAACAGGATGGGAACTCACCGAGCTGGGTCTGGGAGGACGGGTCGGGCAGGTGGAGCGGATGTGACCGGGCTGTCCGCAGTATAGGCACAGGTTACCCCTAAGTCGCCTCTCTCTCTCCTCCAGGGTCAGACGAGTAGTGCCCACCTGCATGGGTTCAGCCTCGGCGGCGACAGATGATGCAGCGGCGGCGGTGGCGGCGCCAGACGTGCTGGGCGTGGTAAGGAAGGGCTGGCGGAAGGGCCTCCGGGAGCGGATCAAATTATCGAAACGAATGGACAGTTCAATGTAGCGGTCTAGACTGAGGTCGTCGTCGCGACACGCTAGCTCCGCTTGGAGTTCTGGGTTGAGGCCCTTTCGATAGAATAACTTGAGTGGCCCATCGTTCCAATCCGTCTGCGCCGCTAGAGTGCGGAACGTTAGAGCGTAGTCCGCCGCCGTGCTTCTTCCCTGCTTGTGGCGAAGCAGCTGCTCCTCAGCATCCCTGCCATCTGGTGAGTGCTGAAATACTTCCTTAAAGCGTTGAACAAAAGTCACATAGGAAGTAAAAGCAGGGCGTTCAGGGTTCCAGACGGCAGTGGCCCAATCCAGCGCCCGACCAGTCAAAAGGGAACAAATGAAGGCTACTTTACTATTATCAGTGGGGTATAGCGATGGTTGTTGTTCCAAAACGAGTGAGCATTGTAGTAAAAAACCCTTACATTTAGCTGAAGTTCCGTCAAACTTCTCAGGAAAAGCTAGACGAGGGCCGGTGACGGCGCTGGTCGGGGCCGGGCTGGTGGATGGTGGGGGGGGAGCTGGCTGAGCAGGGCCCGGGGCAATGGCGGCCTGGAAAGACTGCAGAGACTTCACTAATTCCTCAGTAAGAGCGGTGAGGCGAGTGATCTGCTGGTGATGTGCAGCTAGCATGGTTGCCTGAGCAGAGAGCTCCGTGCTGAGTTGATGTACAGTCGCTGGATCCGTGTGCGGCGAAGTTTTCTGTGACGAGGCAGAGTCGGTTGAGTTAGGATCCATGTGCGATCGTTTATTAGCAGTAATCGTAGTACAACAGGCGAGATAATCAGGGGCAAACAACAGCAACGTAGGCAATAGCAAACCGTAAACAGAGTCCATGCAAAGTTCGGGGCTGGCAGCTAGCGCGGGTAATCCGTAATACAGGCGGGAGGTCGGGGTAATCCAGAGAGACGTCAGTAAAGGAGAACAGTCCAGGTCGGTAACGAGAATCAAACACAGGGAAAAACGCTCAGAGTTGCAGGCCGGGGCAATACAAAACTTCGCGGGGAAATGCGGGTAATGGCGGCTATTTATCCGGAACCGCGATCTAAGATGGCCGCCGGAAGGAAGTCCGCCCAGGCAGTGGGTCGCTGGGAAATGGAGTTAGAGGGGTCTAATAGTCAGGAGAGGGCTCCCGCTGACGGCGATCGGAGAGAACCACAGGAACCGGGCTTGTGACAATCTGTTTGTTTTGTACTATAGGCCTAAATTAAGCAATCGTCCATATTCTGACTTGGTGAAAAGAACATTGTATCTTATGGGAACTTTCAGTCTCATGTCTGACGTTTAATTACACTTTTCAGAGTAATCAGAGCACACTTGAAAATGATGGTCATAAAATTATGTGCATGCGACGTTGCAGTTACGTTGACAGAAATTCATGAAATTACCAATGAGGTCTGGTTTTGCGCTATGTCATGTGAACCACAGCATCACACAGTCTACTCTGGACTTTGGCACTGCTTCAGAGACATGATCGCACAGAGCAAACAAATCATATTCATGTATTAAACTACACAGCCTCATCGTGATTATGATCACTAGTTTGTTTTAGTAATAGTTCATATTGAATCTAGTGGGTAATCTATTAGACAGTGGCTGTCAAAAGCTGTCAAATGCAGCTTTACCAAACTCAACGGCTCTGACCCAAGCAGATATTAATTCCATGCTATTGGCCATTTTAAAAAGTGGGTGGGGCTGCTTGATATCACTCACCCTGTTTTCCGGAATCACCAGGCAGTGTGAAAGGGGCAATGGTTTGCAGAATTTCCGGCAAAGTGAGATCAGACATGACACTAGCTACATTTTAAATATAATGCTGATGATACACTAGGCAAGTTTTTGAGCAATGTTGCTGGGCAACTTTGGCAAATGTTGTCATCAACAGGCAGCCAGCTAAAATACAGGGCCCACGACTGATCTAAATTATCCAGATGGAAATTTGTTACCCATTCTGAATGGAAAATTGCCCAAACAACAACAAAAAGTTGCCCCGCGTATCATCAGCATAACTCTTTTAACTCTACATCCAAATCATTTTCCAAAAAACAATTTGGATGTAGAGTATTTCTGTGCCAACCCCTCCTGGGTTCGTATAAGATTCAAAAAGTTTTTTTTCCAACCATGGCTCATTCATTACATCATTAAGGGTGGTTTCTGGAAGAGTGCACCCACGCATACTATGACCAGAGCAAGAGCAAGAGTGAGCCCATCATCAAGCTTCCGGCAGCACTGCACAGGACTTGGGAAGAGTGGCTGTGATGGAGACAACAGATGGTGTCCTGAGGTATTTCCTCCCACATGTAGACCAGGAAATCACTGAGCTCCTAGACATTGTGGGGTGCAACCTGGTGGCGTCGAATGGACAGAGACCTAGTGTCCCAGAGGTGTTCTACTGGATTTAGGCCAGGCAAGCATAGGGACCATTCAATTTGATCAATTCCATCCTCCAAGAACTGCATGCATACTCTCCAGGTGTTGTTGTGCAACAGGAGTAACCCAGGACCCACTGCACCAGCATAGGATCTGATAATGGGTCAAAATGTCCTGATATCATCCTGATATCTAATGGCAATAAGGGTGCCATTGTCTAGCCTGTAGAAGTCTGTGCATCCCTCCATGGATATGCCTCCCCAGACCATCACTGACCCATGAGGCAGCATGATGTTCTCCAGACCCTTTCACATCTGACACATGCTCAGGGTAAACCTGCATTTATCTTTGAAAAGCACAGGGTGCCAGTGATGGACCTTCCAGTTCTGGTGTTCAGTGGCAAATGCCAATCGAGCTCCACGGTGCCAGGCCCCACTAGAGGATGTTGATCCCTCAGGCCACCCTCATGAAGACTGTTTCTGATTGCTTTGTCAGAGACATTCACACCAGTGGCCTGCTGGAGGTCATTTTGCTGGGCTGTGGCAGTTCTCATCTTGCTCCTTCTTGCACAAAGGAGCAGATACTGGTCCTGCTAATTGGTTAAGGACATTCTACAGCCCTTTCAAGCTCTGCTAGAGTATCTCCTCCATGCTCCTGAGACTGTATTGGGAGACACAGCAAACCTTCTGGCAATGGCACATATTTATGTATCATCCTGGAGAAGTTGGACTGCCTGTGCAACCTCTGTAGGGTCCAGGTATCGCCCCATGCTACCAGTAGTGACACAATGCAAAACTAGTGAAAAACAGCAGGGACAAACTGTCAGTGACCTCCACCTATAAAACCATTCCTATTTGGGGGGCAATCTCATTGTTGACCATCTAGTGCACCTGTTGTCAATTAGATTAACACCAAAGCAGCTGATTCTCTGATCTCAAGAGGTGTACTAGTGCACTAGCCTCCTTGTTCGTGCACCTGCCTCCCATGCCAGAGACCCGGGTTAGAGACCCTAGGACCCAGGTCGAGGGGTTACATATATACTTGTATAATGATACTGTACAGTCTCCTTATGTAATGTCTACTGTTATATGTTTGTTCATTAACATCAGTCAGGAGCGGTGCTCCGAATTTTACTAAATACAACATGGCTTTCAACCATTAAAACTAAAATGATAAAATCACCTTCCTTTTCAGTTGTTGACAGCATTAAAAAAGCAAAGATCAGTATGTGTAATTCTGCCACAGAGATAGATTAAAAACAACTGTGAGTGATATTATGACTCCGCATAACAGATGACTGAATGAAACGCTCCCCATGTTCAGTGCAGTGACAAGGTTATTCTCCAGTGTGGATCCTCTCATGTGCTTTCAGATTTGATGACTGATTGAATCTCTCATCACAGTGTGAACACTTATAAGGTTTCTCTCCAGTGTGCATTCGCTCATGCGTTTTTAGGCCTCCTGAATTATTGAATCTCTTGTCACAGTGTGAACACCCATAAGGTTTCTCTCCAGTGTGGATCCTCTCATGATTTCTCAGATGTACTGACTGACTGAAACTCTCTTCACAATTTGAACACTTATAAGGTTTCTCTCCAGTGTGAATCCTCTCATGTATTTTCAGTTCTCCTGACTGTTTGAATCTCTTGTCACAGTGTGAACACTTATAAGGTTTCTCTCCAGTGTGAATCCTCTCATGTATTTTCAGCTCTCCTGACAGTTTGAATCTCTTGTCACAATGTGAACACTCATAAGGTTTCTCCCCAGTGTGCATTCGCTCATGTGTTTTCAGGCCTCCTGAATTATTGAATCTCTTGTCACAGTATGAACACCCATAAGGTTTCTCTCCAGTGTGGATCCTCTCATGTACCTTTAGGTCTCCTGAAGTATTGAATCTCTTGTGACAGTATGAACACTTCTAAGGTTTCTCTCCAGTGTGGATCCTCTCGTGTGTTTTCCGACTTGATGACTGACTGAATCTCTGGTCACAATGTGAACACTTATAAGGTTTCTCTCTAGTTTGCTTCCTTTCATGCAGTTTTAAATAGTTTGCTGAAGTAAAAGTCTTTTCACACTTAGAGCACATGTAGTCTTGCACACCAGTATGTATATTCTGATATATGTTCAAACTCTGTAGATGCCAAAATCTCTTAGTACACCGATGGCATGAATGTGGCTTGTCCTTTGTATGAACTTTCAAGTGTTTCTTCAGACCTGAAGCCCATGCAAATATTTTGCCACATTGGTCACATGTGTGCTGCTTCTCTCTAGTGTGGACTTTCATGTGTTCTTTAAGGGATAATGGTTTTGTGAAACTCCTCCCACATTGATCACAAGTGAATGGCTTCTCTCCAGTATGAATTCTCATGTGACACACCAGATCTGTCACACTCTTTCCACACTGAGTGCAGGTGAAAGTTTTCCTGGCTCTTCTTTTCTTTAAATCTTTCTGTTTGGTTTGAGAGCAGCTCAAAGGGATTTTTCCAGTTTTTACATTATTTTTCTCCTCAGGTTGACTTGATTCTTCATTCTCCACTTTGACGTCAACCAACTCTGAAATAAAAGTAAAAATGGTTTCAGTAACTTATTAAAAGCTGAGAAATGTGAACATAAATGTCCAGACTAACAATACGCACCAATATGTACAGATTTGGTAGTGCTGGTGTGTGGGGTATTAAAAATAAAGATAATTTAATCACAATATATCACTACTGTTTTGCATTAATAAGTGCAGTTAAAATATTACATGTTAATACACATTTAACAGTAAAGCACTGAGCTTAAGTTTGGAAGCATTCAAAATGTACTTTTGTTAACATCAGTAATGTGCAACATCTATTTTTTATATAGAACATAAATACAATACTTCTGTTACTAAATGTGACCCAGGACCACAAAACCAGTCATAAGTGTCAATTTTTCAAAATTGAGAATTGACGTGCGATTCAGTCGCAAAATGAAGACAATTTTTGATTTGTTACTTTTCTTGCCACATACACAAAAAATAGTGCAAAACTTTGACAAAATTTGATTTCTTGATCATTTTATAATTTCAAAATATAAAGCAAGCAGAAATGAAAGACTAGTAAGTCAGTAAGTGCTCCCTTTTGCTGCCATCTGCTGGTTATGGTGGACATTTTATGTATTTTTTTTAATTTTGTGTTTACTACAAAACCATATTTTGATATACAGTGCGTTTTGTTCCATTAAAAAATAACATCTAAACTGATCTTTTTTTTAGTTTTAAAGTGCTGGAAAAAGTTGTGTGGAATACTGAAAGTTGTTGAAAAGTGCTTGAATGTCTCTCTCAAAAGGTTGTACAAACCCTGAAATTAATGATGTAATAATATTGGAGTTTTCAGCTGCACCACCACATATGTTGATATGTTCATAATACTTTTTATTAGATCTCAACACTTTCCCGACTAAACCAGTTCTGAGTTTGCGCCAGTTCGCTTGTGCTACGCTCAATTATTTATAACCATCAGTCTTATTAAAGCTATGTAATGGAGGATAAAAATTATTAAAGATGAAGAACAGACACCAACCTCCTTGTTCCTCTTCTTTTATTCTCCAAGTTTCTGGTTCCTCATCTTTTATTTTCCAGGTTTCTGGTTCCTCTTCTTTTATTCTCCAGGTTTCTGGTTCCTCTTCTTTTATTCTCCAGGTTTCTGGTTCCTCATCTTTTATTCTCCGGGTTTCTGGTTCCTCATCTTTTATTCTCCGGGTTTCTGGTTCACTCATGTTTTCCTCACTCTCCTCTTTAACAAACACCATCTTCACAGCAGCAGATCTCAGTTCAGATGATACTCCTCCAGATACTCCTGCTTGAAAACTTAGTCACGACTGATTCAAAAACTGTATTTTTTTTCCAGTTACAGAAACTAAATTTATAACCGTTTGTATTAAAACAGCAGAGAGCGCGGTGAAACGAATGTTCTTCCTCTGAGGTTAATGGTGTTTGGCAAACAAACGAATGTGTTTTAGCGCCACCCGCTGGACTGGAGAGAAGCGTCGAGAGAAGTAATACGGGGAAAATTGCTTAGTGCGTGTAGAAGGTGCACTTTTCCCACTTAGAATAAAAATCTGCGCAAATAAATGAAAAGGAATCAAAATAATAGACGTGCATGGCATTTGATCAGCCTCAACAGTCCTTGTGAGTAAGGATTAGAGAAAAACTAGTTAAATATTATTAGCACTAAGGTGTGTTTTTTTTTTTCACAAACGCAAGCAAGTTCATCAGTTTTCTATGATGCAGTTTATTAACCCCCCTGTAGCATTTCATTTTAGGAAAATAAAATACAGAAGCTCACATCATGCGTGTGAAATAAAATGCCTACTTTTAAAGACTTTTTTTTTTTTTAAATCTTAAATAAGTATTATACAATATATTCGAAATACATTTATTTCATGATAAGTATAACCTTGCATATTTAGGTTCTTAATAAAAAAAAATACCTTGCAATTGTACTTTTAGTAGCCTATACTAAACTAGAATAAAGTGTGAACTGAAGTATATTTCAAGAACACTTTAAATATGTTGCATTTAAAGACATTTGCATTCAAATATAATACGATCCTCAGCAATAGTGACATTAAAACACATTTTAGGCTTAACATTAAGACATGAGCATTCTACACATGTAGTGCTTCAAATAATTTACCAAAGTCTGAAGGGATATATTATTGAATAGGTTAATAGATTTGAACTATACTTAGTTTGAAATAAATGTATTTTAAATTGATTACTTTTCACGATGGTAAATGTCTACATATGCTATATGTCATGCCATAGTATCATTAAACTAACATCTAAAAGTGGACAAAAGTGTTTTATTTATTTATTTATTATTATTATTATTATTATTATTATTTTGCCTTTACTCTGACTCCATAAAGTCAGAAGTGTAATTTGCCCCCTGACTAAGCATATAAAGAATTTAGGGGAAGCATTGTATCAGGTAACTGCTCTTGTGGCGACTGGTTGAGCTTCGTGTGTGCTTCGATGTTTGTATATTAATGAGTTTGTAAACTATTTTAAAATGAAGATGGTGAGTTTGTGGAAAGTGGTGCTATTGTTGCTGCTGATTGACTGGGGAAATGTTTTCGTCTGGGCGCATGGCGGAGACCCGGCTGAGAGCCACCACTGATGACCAGCGAATTCATGCTGGGCTTGCGTTCACGCGCTGTTCCTGTTGATTTCGCTTCGGATATTCCTGGAGAAATAATTCGCCCTCATGCGAGCTCTCGAAGCCCAAAGAGGAGGAGAATGGAGGAAACGCGGGTGTCGCGGTGGAGTTTGATGCAGATTAAAGAAGGCTCAAAGATTCACTCCACTGCCGGGAATACTCCTAGGCAATGTGCGCTCGCTTCGACATCAATTGGATGAACTTCAAGCCAATTTGATTTTTATGCACGAATACAGGAACCTGCATATAATGGCATTCACTGAAACTTGGCTAGATGACTCGGTTGCTGATTGCACCCTACGGATCGATGGTTTTGGAGCACCTATCAGGCTGGACAGAGATAGAGAATCAACGGGAAAAGAACGTGGAGGATTTTTATATTAAGGAAAGCTGGTGTAATACAGCAATAGAACGATATAAAATTTGTAATTTGGACATTGAACTTCTTGCAATTTCAGTGCGTCCATTTTATCTTCCTCGTGAATTCCCCCAGCTGTTTTTTATTGTTGTATACATTCATCCACGTGCCAAGGCTGAAATTGCATATGAAACTGTTAAAAATGTCCTGGATAAATTGGATACTATATCATCAGATGCACCGAAATTTTTATTAGGTGATTTCAATCACTGTATTATGGATAAACATTTAAAGGGATATTATCAGTATGTCACGTGCTACCCGTGTCGATAGAGTTTTGGATAGATGTTATGGCCCGATTCCAGGAGCCTAGAAGTCTTTGTCTTTACCACCCCTTGGTTCATCTGATCATAATATAATTATGTTGTCCTCTGTGTATGCTCCTATTGTTAAGCAAGTACAAAGAGAAGTACGATTTCTATATTTCCCTCCTTTCGCCGCTTCATACTCCAGTCCAGCGGGTGGCGCTAAAACACAAGCGTTTGTTTGCCAAACTCCATGAAACCTCAGAGGAAGATGTTTAGTTTCACCGCGCTCTCTGTTGTTTTATCGTGATGCAAATACTAACGGTTAGAAATGTTGTTTCTGTAAATCGAAAAATATCGTTTTTGAATCAGGTCAATAAATAACTGTAATATTCTCATCCTCACAGTCCTGACTATTGAAGTGAGGAGGAATATCTGCAGGAGTATCAGCTGAACTGAGATCTGCTGCTGAGAAGATGATGTTTGTTAAAGAGGAGAGTGAGGAGGACATGAATGAACCAGAAACCTGGAGAATAAAACAAGAGAAACTAGAAAACTGCATAATAAAACAAGAGGAACCAGAAACCTGGATAATAAAACAAGAGGAACCAGAAACCTGCAAAATAAACAACGAGGAACCAGAAAACTGCATAATAAAACATGAGGAACAAGAAGGTTGGTATCTTCATTCATCTTTAATGACATTTTATGATGTGTTATGCTTACAAAACATTCAAATTCTGCACAATTTGAAGACTTATGGACAGATCAAACAAACACTGGCACAGAAGAGGCAGTAATGCTAACTATAACCATGGGTTTGTGGTAGAAATAGTCCAATGTTAACCACCACTTTGGTCTCATCTGTTCAAAGGCCATTGTTCTAGAAGTCTTATGCCTTGTTCATATGCAACTTTGCAAACCAAACTTTTCTTTACTTTGCATCTGAATTGCACATTAATTATTATCACTGAAGTTGTTGGTCAGTTTCATATAATACTATAGAATAATAATAGTACTTTAAATAAGAGTAGAATATATAATTTTCTAAATGAAAATCTGATTTTGCAAAGTAAAATATTGTTGCATGCTTCCTAACTCAAGCTCAGCACTTTACTGTTGAATGTGCATTACCAAGAAACAAACATGTAATATTTTTATTAACTGCACTTATTCATGTAAAACTGTAGTCATTTTATGATTAAATTATCTTTATATATGATACCCCACACACCAGCGCTAGCAAATCTGCTTATCCATATATTTTTTATTTATCCTTTATTTAACCAGGAGAAGTCATATTGAGACTATAGTCTCTTTTTCAAATGCTCCCTGGCCAAGAAAGGCAATACTTAAAAACTGTAAATAAAATAACACAATAACATAAGTACATTATACAAAATGAATCCTATACAAAAAGAAAAACACAACAAAAACAGCAGACAATATACAATCACACTTATAGCTGAAGGTTTCTGTGACATGATTTAAAAGCATTAAGTGGAATAATAATAAGTGTCATAGTGACTGCTCTCAAATGGAGCCCTACACTTTTTCATCACATTTGACTTTTTTTTACTTTTTTTTTTAACTTCAGAGAGGATTAAAGAAGAGATGAATGATGAATCAAGTCAAGTTGAGGAGAAAAATCATGTAAAAACTGGAGAAATACCATTGAGCTGCTCTCAAACCAAACAGGACAATTTAAATAAAAGAAGAGCCTTCACCTGCACTCAGTGTGGAAAGAGTTTCACAGACAAAACAAGTATTAAGCGTCACATGAGAATTCACACAGGAGAGAAACCATTCACTTGTGATCAATGTGGAAAGAGTTTTACACGATCAGCAAACCTTAAGGATCACATGAAAATCCACACTGGAGAGAAACCCTATAACTGTTCACAATGCAACAAGAGATTCAGTGATTTAAGAAACCTAAAAAGACATGAGAAGATCCACACTGGAGAAAAACCCTATAGCTGTTCACACTGTGACAAGAGATTCAGTGATTTAAGAGACCTAAAAAAACATGAGAGGATCCACACTGGGGAAAAACCCTATAACTGTTCACAATGCGACAAGAGATTCAGTGATTTAGGAGGCCTAAAAAGACATGAGAAGATCCACACTGGAGAAAAAACATACAAGTGTTCACACTGCGACAAGAGATTCAGTCGATCAGGAGGCCTAAAAAGACATGAGAAGATCCACACTGGAGAGAAACCCTATAACTGTTCACATTGCAACAAGAGATTCATTGATTTAAGAGACCTAAAAAGACATGAGAGGATCCACACTGGAGAAAAACCCTATAACTGTTCACACTGCGACAAGAGATTCAGTCGATCAGCATATTTGAAAACACATCAGAGGATCCACACTGGAGAAAAACCCTATAACTGTTCACATTGCAACAAGAGATTCAGTGATTTAAGAGACCTAAAAAGACATGAGAGGATCCACATTGGAGAAAAAACATACAAGTGTTCACACTGTGACAAGAGGTTCAGTCGGTCATCACATTTGAAAAGACACGAGAGGATCCACTTTGTATAATAACTGTATCGCCGCATTTCATTATTCTTCTGCTCTTCAGTCATACAAAAAACAATCACCGGCCCCACACACATGGAGACACGTTTAACTGTGTACATAAAAAAACAGTATCATGTTGCCTTTTCGTCCAGATGGATCCAGCCTTTTGGGAGACTGAAATCACAATTTTTCTGAAACTGTTTTCTTCTTGTTGTGTTTGTGTACTGCATGTAAGGTTTATGCACATGCCCCACGTCATCTTCTCCTGGACTTTTAGTGTAACTTTATGGCAGAATTACAGCGCCACATACTGGACTGGCATGTATACTACATCATTTTGAGTCGGTGTCAGTGGTTTTTTGTGTATGCAGATAATTCTTGAGACAATGCCATGCTTATGGAAGAATAATAAAATACAATTTTGGACAAGAAAAGCTCTGGCTTTGTGTGGATGAGCCCTAAGTAGATCATCTTCAGATCCAGCACTTTCAGATCTGGACCTATATTTAAAAAACATCTCAGAAATGCTCTTAAGAACAGTCTTAAACTTTGACTTAAGTGTCAAAAAATTATTTGTAAAAAGTAAGACTTTTTTTGACCAAACTGATGACTGAAAATCTGAATCTGAGCTGTTAAACGGCTGCATGTCCAGCTGATGTTCAGGATCATCCCATTATATTTCATAGTTACCTAAACTTGTATCACTGTAGATGACCAATGTTCATTATGAGCTTCTCAACAAAGACTGATTTAGTGAATCAGATTCATCAGATCCGAGCTGCATTTAGACACTAGTTTCAAGATCCCTGAGAGAATCAGATTCAGATTCAGCAGATGAAGATTCACACAGTCTCTAAAGAATGATAAAACTCAGTTCAAGTCATTTATTATCTAGCTTTGATTCAGTCACCTTTCCTCATTTTTCTGAATCAATGCACTGAAAGACGTTCAAAAAGCATCTAACAACAGATTCAAATTGATTATTAAACATTACTATATTCATCAAAGTATTTTCTCTTTATTGAGAGAGATTTTACAGCTTAGGTCATAAATATGACTTTATATCAAAGTGTAATGGTCTGTAAATGAGATCAATTGATAAACAATATTTTCACTTATAATGTTAGTCTTTGTTTCTAACAATTACATAGATCTTACTTTTGTGACTATGCCTTTCTGACAAGTTACCTAAGTTTCTTTTTTCCACCACATGAAACAAAAAGGATGATGATTAAAATAACAGTCAAAATCCACAGCGACTGATCTATAAGAGAGATGATAAAATACACAATTGATCAATAACAATAGTTTAACTATATTAAAAAGCAAAACCCCAGGATTTGTGTTTTATAATCTTAATGTGATCCCCAATAGATTTGATGATTTTTGTTTATTTCTATTTCACAGTATTTGTAGCATGACTGCTTATTATAAAATAAAGTAAGACACAATAAAACAAACAGTAAAGAATAACAGATTGAAATAATTTGTTCAAATCTAGCGTTTTATCCGAGTGCTGGAGAGTCACTTCATTCAGATCATCTTTAAAACACACAGTGATGATAAATATGAGCCAATATGAGAGAAAATATTTAATGTGGATTGAGTGTGAATCAGATTTTATTAGTGAATAATCAGACGTTAATCAGACTTTGCTCTAATTATAAAGGCTTGTTTCTGCTATTTCATTTTGTAGTATATGATTTAAAACAGACAAGTGCAAACTGGGTGCTTAATGCAGATGTGATTGGACACATTTACAACATACAGGTGTTTATGTTCGCCAATCTATGCAAATGTCTCTTTAGGTATAGATACAAAAGAATGAAGTCATTCACTGTCTCGTCAGTTTAGATATCGTCTCATCAACTCTCGCCGCTTCATACTCCAGTCCAGCGGGTGGCGCTAAAACACAAGCGTTTGTTTGCCAAACTCCATGAAACCTCAGAGGAAGATGTTTAGTTTCACCGTACTCTCTGTTGTTTTATCGTGATGCAAATACTAACGGTTAGAAATGTTGTTTCTGTAAATCGAAAACTAAGTTTTTGAATCAGGTCAATAAATAACTGTAACATTCTCATCCTCACAGTCCTGACTAAGATTTGAAGTGAGGAGGAATATCTGGAGGAGTATCAGCTGAACTGAGATCTGCTGCTGAGAAGATGATGTTTGTTAAAGAGGAGAGTGAGGAGGACATGAATGAACCAGAAACCTGGAGAATAAAACAAGAGGAATCAGAAAACTGGATAGTAAAACAAGAGGAGCCAGAAAACTGGAGAATAAAACAAGAGGAATCAGAAAACTGGATAATAAAACAAGAGGAATCAGAAAACTGGAGAATAAAACAAGAGGAGCCAGAAAACTGCATAATAAAACAAGAGGAACAAGAAGGTTGGTATTTATTCTACGTTCATCTTTAATGACTTTTTATGATGTGTTATGCTTACAAAACATTCAAATTCTGCACAATTTGAAGACTTATGGACAGATCAAACAAACACTGGCACAGAAGAGGCAGTAATGCTAACTATAACCATGGGTTTGTGGTAGAAATAGTCCAATGTTAACCACCACTTTGGTCTCATCTGTTCAAAGGCCATTGTTCTAGAAGTCTTATGCCTTGTTCATATGCAACTTTGCAAACCAAACTTTTCTTCACTTTGCATCCGAACTGCATCACATTAATTATTATCACTGAAGTTGTCAGTCAGTTCTACGGAAGAGGATTGGAAAATTGAGATTAAACTCGTTCAATTGCGAGAAAAAAGTCGAGATTAAATGTTGACATTAAACTCGTTAAATTGCGAGAAAGTCGTTAAATTGCGAGAAAAAAGTCGAGATTAAATGTTGACATTAAACTCGTTAAATTGCGAGAAAGTCGTTAAATTGCGAGAAAAAAGTTGTTACATTTCGAGAAAAAAAGTCGTTAAATGTCAAGAAAAAAGTTGTTAAATTTCGAGAAAAAAAGTAGTGAGAATAAATGAGAATAAACTCATTAAATACGAGAAGACTTTTGCCAAACTCTGTTTTCCTTCTTTTCTCATCACATATTACATTGGAAAAGTGGGCATCCACTGCCTAATGAGCGTTTAATAATGATAATATATTAGGCAGCTGTGGGTACCAGATGCTACCCCTTCTTAAGCGAAAGCTTGTGAAGGCGTGCAAGTGGAAAAAGTACTAATTATTACTGATTACTGATTTGAGTCAGTTTATAATAACGAAAACAATACCTTACAAATAAAAAAAGAAGCAGGTTTTTGCAGTCAGAAATTTCTTAAAACTGTAAACTTTTATGTATCCAGTAAACGAATGAGTTCTGAGTCCGACCTGAGTCTGTCTTTTTCCCCTTTCTCACCAAAAAGTTTATTGTACTGTTTAAGCTACAAAACAGTTACATTTTGTATGTAATGGCAAAGTGGTTATATTTTGTTTAGTTGTTTTTTTATGAAGTTAATTTAGAAAAACGTTTGGAGCATTTTTGTTCGTTAAATATAGGTTTTTGTTTTTTTAAGTAACAAACAGCGGCCAGAGGAAAACTGTTCATAGAATGTTTGATCAATTTGCTTTCTCAAATCATCACAACTTGCCTAAAATAAAATATATAGGCCCAGTTTCATAGACAGGGCTTAGCCTAAACCAGGATTAGGCCATAGATTAAGACATTTAAGTACTTTTTATAAACATGCCTTACAAAAAACATTACTGGTGTGAAACTCAAAATATGCCAGAAGAAGAATCTTTGCGATCGCTGCAGCTGAATAAACAAGATTTAACTGCTTTCACTGATTCAACGTGAATAATAAACCCACGACTACAACAGTATATGGTTTATGAGTTATTATTATTTTAAGTTTTTGTTATAATACAGTATATAGTTAATGCAATGCCTTTATCTCTGCTTAGAATACTTTAAATGTTTTCTTTTGTCCAGCTAAATAAATTATAGATACCTAAAACATCTAATTGCCAAATTTGTAGTGTCCTACCTATATTTAATTTGGCTGGACAAATTTAATTCAAAACTTTAAAGTATTTTTTTCTCAGTTTCACACTCTAGTGAGTACAGGTTTTTTGCAATTTAACAACTTTTTTCTCACAATTTAACAAGTTTAATCTCAACATTTAATCTCGACTTTTTTCTCTCAATTTAACGAGTTTAATCTCAACATTTTATCTTAACTTTTTTTCTTGCAATTTACTGATTTTTTTTTCCGCAATTTAACAAGTTTAATCTCAACATTTAATCTCAATTTTTGTCTTGTAATTTAACAACTTAATTATAATTTTCTATATGAACAATGTAATGTTTCTAGTAACTGCATTCATTAATATAAAACTGTAGTCATTTTATGATTAAATTATCTTTATATATGATACCCCACACACCAGCGCTAGCAAATCTGCTTAACCATATAGTGACCCTGCTCTCAAATATTAGTCTGGAGCCCTGCACTTTTTCATCACATTTGACTTTTTTCCTTTTATTTCAGAGAGGATTAAAGAAGAGATGAATGATGAATCAAGTCAAGTTGAGGAGAAAAATCATGTCAGAACTGGAGAAAAACCTTTGAGTTGCTCTCAAACCAAACAGGGAGATTTAAAGAACAGAAAAACTAAATCTTTCACCTGCACTCAGTGTGGAAAGAGTTTCGCACACAAAACAAGTATTAAGCGTCACATGAGAATTCACACAGGAGAGAAACCATTCACTTGTGATCAATGTGGAAAGAGTTTTACACAATCACGAAACCTTAAGCATCACATGAACATCCACACTGGAGAGAAACCCTATAACTGTTCACAATGCAACAAGAGATTCAGTCAGTCAGCACAGTTGAAAGAACACAATATGATCCACACTGGAGAGAAACCTCATGAGTGTTCACACTGTGGCAAGAGATTCAGCTGGTCAGCAAATCTGAAAATACATGAGAGGATACACACTGGAGAGAAACCTTTTGAGTGTTCACACTGCAACAAGAGATTCAGTGATTCAGGAGTCCTAAAAAAACATGAGAGGATCCACAGTGGAGAGAAACCGTATGAGTGTTCACACTGCGACAAGAGATTTGGTGATTCAGCACACCTAAAAAAACATGAGAGGATCCACACTGGAGAGAAACCGTATGAGTGTTCACACTGCGACAAGAGATTTGGTGATTCAGCACACCTAAAAAAACATGAGAAGATCCACACTGGAGAGAAACCTCATGAGTGTTCACACTGTGGCAAGAGATTCAGCCGGTCAACACATTTGAAAATACATGAGAGGATCCACACTGGAGAGAAACCTTTTGTGTGTTCACACTGCAACAAGAGATACAATGATTCAGGAGTGCTAAAAAAACATGAGAAGATCCACACTGGAGAGAAACCTTATAAGTGTTCACACTGCAACAAGAGATTCTATGATTCAGGACACCTAAAAATACATGAGAGGATCCACACTGGAGAGAAACCTTATAAGTGTTCAAGCTGTGTCAAGAGATTCACTCATTCATCAAATCTGAAAAGACATGAGAGGATCCACTCTGTGTAATAACCGTATCACTGCACTGAATGTTTCATCTGCTCTACACAGTCATACAAAAAACAACCACAGACCTCATACACAAGCTGTAGTGTGTCAGTAGGAAATATCAGTTTGTATTTCCAAACATTCATTTTGCATTCATTAATTGTAATAATCCAGTGAGATTTTTGTTTGCACAAGGATTCTGACAACAGACAGAGCTTCACACAGATCTGATCTCAAGAAGAGATGAATGACATGAAGAAACAGAACAAACTCAGACAGACTACATCCAGATGAACTGTGGCAACGTCTCTGAGATGCATCAAGAAACCTACCTGCAAAGCTACCTAAAAACTATGCACAAGTGCACTTAGGAAACAATAAATGCAAAGTCTGGTCATACCAAATGCTGATTTAATTTAGTTAATAGAAGTTACTTTATAAAATCTATTTAAGATATTATTTTTGACAGTATCCTCATTTTACAGCATTTGGCTTTGCAGCTGATCATAGCTGTTACAGAGATAACCACTTTTAAATCAAATTTGTAGCAGAGCTTCTGCAAGCAACGCTTAGTGTTGGAAATCCATTTATCCCTTGCTGTAGCTTCCGCGTCTTTATGGTTTCAGGTCATTGTTACTTAGCATCAGCAGGTGCCTCTGGAGCACAAGCTACAGAGCACTTTGGAAAGAAGGAGAAAGTGGCGCACCTCGCATTGTCCATGTTTTTAGGCGCAACTTGTGAACGGCCTCTGATACCGAAATAGGACTTTTTTTTTTTGGAAAAATGAAATATGGTCACCCTAATATGCTACCATTTTTAATGTTTTTTAAAGAATTATATTCTGCTCAGCAAGCCTGCATATGGGAACATTCACATGCCACACCTAAAACGTGTGGAAAACGCTAGGCGCCACTTTCTCTATCTTTCTAAAATGCTCTGCAGCTTGCGCTCCTGTGGCGTGTACCAATGCTAAGCAACAATGACCTGCACTCTACATGAAGACGCAGAAGTTTCAACAAAGAATAAACAGATTCCCTACACTACAAGTCGCTTGCAGTAGCGCTGCTACTAAATTAATGTAAAAATGTACAGCTGTGATCAGCTCCTCCAATTTGGTCTTTTGTGTACTGTGACTGCAATTCTCTGACAGTACCTAATAAACAACATAAGTGATTATCAAACCTTAAACTTTATCAGCTATAAAAGAGACTATAACAAATTTGCTGCTGAAGATAAATCTCAAAAGATAGAAATAACAAAAAGGAGAAATAATGCCAGAAATAAAATCACAGCAGCAAAATATGTTCAAACAAACACACAAAACACAAAACCACTCAGGTCTGAATAAACTTGACTTCCTAATGTCTGCGGTTCTTAGGTCAGCAAACACATGGACAGTGATGAAAACAGCCCTTATGAAAAAGAAGCACATTTCAAGTTTATTTCTTTAAGTATATAACATATGATCTAGTACATTATTAAGTATGCTTTATGTTTATGTATAATTTAAGTGTACTATTTCAATACTCCTTTGGACTAAATTGGCCCACATTTCAGTTTATAAAAGTATACTTTTAAGTATACTTTCAGTATAACAATAGTGAACTGAGTACACAACTAATTTATATTGATGTTTTAGTTTGTGCAACTATACTAAAAGTAAACTTACTGTATAGGTATACTGATTAAATACGTTTTAGTATACTTTGAAGTATAGTCTCAGTAAACTAATAGTTTAGGAAAGGAAAGGAAAGGAAAGGAAAGGACGTGATATTGTCCAAGTATGGTGACCCATACAGGTTCATACATACATTCAGCTCCAGAACAGCCTCAGGGACAAACACATGGTGAACATGATTCTGTGGCTCTTGTAAATCATCTACTCAGGCCTCATTAGGTAACCTGCCTGTGTATAAACACACTTAAGTTTTGTCTTTACCTGTATTTCTGGTGTTGCAGTATGAAAAATAAGAGCCAATTATGTTCTTTGAAACATTTTCTTTATTTCTTGTAAACACATTAAACAAAATGTCATTTATTTTGAACTTGTAGAAAAAAATGCACTGTGCCACATGGAAAAAACTTACAATATGTTACAATAAAATCTTACATTTCTGTTACCAGTAAGCTTGTTTTACAACACTCAGAATTAAAAAAAAAATCTAAGCAAGTAAAATAAGTAAACACAATAATCACCACTAACTTAACATTAAGCATAACAACTGGGAACAATGGAAAAGCTAACAAAATCTAGCTGGCAGTGTGTGAGCAAGTGATATGCAAAGTTGTGCATGTAACGCAATGTAATGACCTACAAATTCTGGTAAGTGGGAGAGTGGCCAGGGGAAGTGGTCGTTGACTAATGTTGGGGGTGGTACCAACGTGACTGAGGTTGGGAGCTTGGAGGAGGTTGCTGTGAGTGATGGTAGTATGGAGGTTGTTGTGGCTGACTGAGGTATGGAGGTTGCTGTTGCTGGTATGTGGGGGGATGTTGTATAAGGTAAAGGCCCCGATATACTTCAAACGAAGTTCGTTTTCGTTGTTCATTTGAGGGCAAAAAGAATTTTGATAAGGCCGAGGGACGTATACTGTTTTCGAACATTCGGACACACCACGCTGCTGGAGGCGGGGTTTTTAAACGTGTCACATCGCTTGCGTGGACCCCTAAACACAGCGACAATGACGGCTGTGAGAGAAGAACAGTTAAGAGAGTTAAAAAAGTTAAAAGAGTTAAAAACCTTCTCCGTGTCTTTAAAATCTCTCCACGAGCAGTCGTACAGGTGTGGATACATCTGTGCCAGCTCTGCTACTCGACTCTCCAGTGTATTCATGTTGCTACCTTGGAGTTGTTGTTTTGGATGTTGCTCTGGATGTTGTTCTTCTGTCTGACTTCCGTTCAGAGCAGGCAGAGTTCCAGAACACGCCCATCGACTGCGTAATCGCCACTGACCAATGGACGCTTAAAGGTGTTTAGGAGCCAAAACAAACTCCCCCAAACAGTTCGCTTTGGTGAGCTGTTTCAAACTGCTGAAACACGAACTTCGTTTTGGGCTGATTGACATCATTTCAGTTCGTTCTTCGATTTCGTTTGAAGTACATCGGGGCCTTAAGGGGGTTGCTGGCAGGCAAAGATGTGTTGAGCTCCAGCCAGAGCCTCAAGTGGATGAGCATGGCACTCAGCTGCCTCTGTGGCCCTCTCAAAACACTGGACAGCACGATTAAGCACCTCAGTCATTGTGCTGAGGATGGCTTGATCTTGCCCTGCCTGCTTCTTAAATACAGCGGGGAAAATAAGTATTTGACACATCAGCATTTTTATCAGTAAGGGGATTTCTAAGTGGGCTATTGACACAAAATTTCCACCAGATGTAGCCATCAAGCCAAATATTGAATTCATACAAAGCAATCAGAACATTTAAGTATACAAGTTGAGTCACAATAAATAAAGTGAAATGACACAGGGAATAAGTATTGAACACACTTTATTTAATACTTTGTAGAAAAGCCTTTGTTGGTGATTACAGCTTCTAGACGCCTCTTGTATGGAGAGACCAGTCGTCTGCATTGCTCAGGAGTGATTCTGGACCATTCTTCCACACAAACGCTCTTTAAATCTTGAAGGTTCCTTGGGCCTCTTTTATGAACTTTGATCTTCAGTTCTCTCCATAAATTTTCTATGGGATTTAGGTCAGGTGATTGACTGGGCCATTCAAGCAGCTTGATTTTCTTTCTTTGAAACCACTTCATTGTTTCCTTGGCCTTGTGTTTGGGATCATTGTCTTGCTGAAATGTTTCCGGTAGATGGCAGCAGATTTTTATCCAGAATGTCCCGGTACATTTCTCCATTCATCCTGCCTTCAATAATATGAAGTCTGCCAGGACCCCTTGCTGAAAAGCAGCCCCAATCCATGACGCTTCCACCCCCAAACTCAACTGTTGGTATGGTGTTCTTGGGGCGGTGGGCAGTGCCATTTCTTCTCCAAACATGGTGTGAAGAATGACTGCCAAAAAGTTCAATTTTGCTTTCATCTGACCATACTATAGTCTCCCAATAATCCACAGGCTTCTCCAAATGCTGTTTCGCAAACTTTAACCGAGCCTCAACATGCTTTTTGTTCAGCAATGGAGTCTTGCGTAGTGAGTGTGCATGGATGCCATGGCGGTTCAGTGCATTGCTTATAGTTTTCTTTGAAACAACAGCACCTGCTGATGCAAGGTCTTCCTGAAGTTCTCCCCGAGTGGTTCTTGGCTCTTGGAGAACTCTCCTGATTATTCTTTGGACTCCTCGGACAGGGATCTTACGTGGAGCACCTGATCGTGGCCGGTTTATGGTGAACTGATGCTCTTTCCATTTCCAGATAATGGCCCCCACAGTGCTCACAGGAACATTCAGCATTCTGGAAATGCGCCTATAACCATTCCCATCAAAATGCTTTTCAACGATAAGATTACGAAGATCTTGAGAAAGTTCTTTGCTTTTACCCATCATGAAGTCTTTCCTGTGTGCCTCCTGGGTAATGAGAAACCTTTATAGGCCATCAATTAGGACCAAAGCAGCTGATATCAATTAGTACTGATAGGGGGCAGGGTTTCTCTCTCAATACTGACAGATTTCAGGTGATCTCCTGGCTTTTTATGCCATTTTGCACCTTGTTATCTTCATGTGTTCAATACTTATTCCCTGTGTCATTTCACAGTGTTAAATTGGTAAGGGCAAGAATTCAGCACACTGTAATTTAAACTGTTTAAGTTTTTTGTACTTAAAATATTTGAGGCAACGAGTTACCTCAAAAAAATTTAGTTTTGAGCCATACAATTTTGAGTCTTGTGTTTTGAAGGTTTTGAGTTGCTTGTACTTAAAACAAAAAGACAAAGATACTAATAAATATTGAGTTCATTCAACTTAAAAGTGGTTCTTTGTGTACTTATGTTTTTGAGTAATGTTAACTAAATGCCATGAGAATGGGTAATCAACATTTTAAGTCACTGTAACTGAAAATATTTAAGTTGATTTTATAACAAGTTTTAATTTAACTGTAATGAAAAGGTTTATGTAGCATGTATTCTAAATATTTAACTTTTGAAATATTTAATTTTTAAGTTCATGATTCAATGCTGAAAAAGAGGGAAGTCAGTTTGAAACAATTTCACTAAATACGCTTGAGTGATAATAAATGAGTGAAAATGTGTGTTCTTTATCTTTAAAAAAATCACATAAAATATGAAAATATATAAATGGTTCATTTTTTACAGAGACACATCAGATTTTAGCAGACTACATACACTAGCAATCATTTGAATCAGTAGACCTTGTGAAAAAACAAATCTAAACAACAAAAGCTCACTCCCAAAGTATCAACATTTGAATTAAAAGCAAAGCTCCTTGTATGTCACTATATAGACACTAAATGTACACTATGTGACAAACTAGAATCACCATTGACTTCAATGAGTAAAGTATACAGAGAAAGGGTATTTTCATGGGTATTTTATTGCCATGAAAATATTTATTGGGTAATAATTTTGTGATTATGACAAATATGTTGGAGTATGATTTTCAACAGCCAAAATCATCCTTATTACACTGTTGTTTGTTTAACCATATGCCATTGGCTATCCTTAAAATTCCTCCCCTATGGCTTCAGAAACTTGGAGTTCAACATAAGTTATATTATGTTGCATTTTATTGTTAGTTTTTGCAACAAATAAACCTGTGATTGTACTTTTATCTGTCTGTTTTGTGTTTTACACAGTTGAGAAGTTGTTAGGTTTAGAGTCGGCCTGAATTCTCCAAAACATGCTTCAAAAGTAAACATCATTTCTACTTTTACAAATGCATGTGAAGAATTGAGTGTGTCTTGATCTGATGTATAATGCAGTTCCTATGAATATAGTATTTTTTTATATATTTATTTATTTATTTTTTACCATAGCCTCACTCTTTTTATTCATTATTTTACCGCAGCTCCCCTCTTTTTATTTATTTTCTCGCAGCCCCATGAGCAGAATGCAGCCTGCAGGTTAATGATGATGTGGTTATCATTCGACACCCCCGACAGCGGCACCTTACTCAGCAGCAAAATCATTGTTAAGAGATACGCGAGAGATGAAAAATGGATAATAAAAAGCGCAAAGCTGGAAAGGCCAGATTTAAAAAAAAAAAAAAAAAAAAAAAAGTAAGTTACATTTTTCGTTAAAACCAGCAGCAGCGAGAGTACAACAACACTTGAAGACGATGAAACGGCCGGTAAGTTAACGTTAAGCTAGTTAGAAGCAGTGCAAAACAACGATGTCTGCAAACCACCGTTCATGTTTTTGTATTAAACTTTTTCTTGTACTGTAGCTCTTCAGCAGCAGCAGCCTCTAGTCCAGTTTATTTATGAGCACTAATTCTTACAGAAAATAGATTCTGATACTGTTGAACATTACATTGTGTTAACTGTTCAAATAAATCTTCACTGTGAGGCAACACTTAGGCTACTGTATAGAGGGTATGCACGTGATGTCACCGTCAGCTGGAGTGAATCCGGCTCCGCCCACTGAGTGTCAAAAAGAGTGAGTGACAGCATTGGTTTCAGCGTAAATGCTGCGACAGAACACACAAAACACCTCTAAAACCAGAACGAACTTTGCGATTGACTGTACAAAGAGACTTGACGAGAAACTTGAGGTATATTTTTTACAGGCTGACGAAAGCGACAAAAAGGAAAGGCAAATTAATCGCTGCAATTCAAAGAAACAAATGGACTTCAGGCGGTGAAACACGGATTTGCAGTTATCGCTTCATGTTAATATGTTCATTTTTTGCTGTAAAAGCATGCCCTTGTAAATTATATTGTCATATCATATTGACAACTCATCAATAAAATATTTACCCTAAATTATGCACACCTGGATGTTTTTAAATAAACACTGACAGAAAACTATGTAAGATTTTGGGCTGGATGATATAACCATGTATTACCATATGATATAAGTGATCACCGGGGTTTAGACTTAACTATTATGTATCTACAGAATGTGTTCCCATGCAAATCTGTTTGTTTATTTCCCCGGCGTTGAAATCAGGCACATATAAATGTGAGGAAACACGATTCCTGGCTGCATATCAATATCCATGGACCACTGGATATTTAGTAAGTAAGGAACATTATATCAAGTCCAGCAAAAGGATTATCGTTTTTCGTTTTCGCAGCTTCCCTATTTAAATCCATTCACGCAACTGGTTCTTTTGCCACTCAGTCCGGCTGAGGGGGCGTGTTCCGGCGGGAAAATTACGTCAATGCATACCCTCTATTTGCACTGAATTGGAAATGACCTTATTTTAATATAGTCAGTCGTGAACTAAAGTGGGCCGGGCTTGAAACTCCAGGGCTGAAAATGAGTCCCACTCTGGCCCTGATTATCAGTCATCGCTGTCACTTCAGATAACTCCTGCACATCCCTATTAATAGTCCTAATATGTATTATATTTAGCTAGCAGTGTTGTAATGCTTAAACATAACAATTCATTTGAAATAACCCAATAAATCCATTAAATTATTCATACTTTTTGGGGTTTAAGACAGATATGGGGTTATCCTAACTTTAAGAAGTTATTTAAGAACTTCTCGCCTTTTTTCAGGCGAAGCACTTCTCAAACAAGCCTAATATTCGCCCTATTATTTCCCTCCTCTCGACGCTTCACACTCCAGTCCAGCGGGTGGCGCTAAAACAAATACGTTTGTTTTCGAAACATCATTAATCCTCAGAGGAAGAAAATCAGTTTCACCGCGCGTTCCTCTGTTATGGTGTGATGCTGATTTACTACGAACTGTTAGAAATGTAGTTTTCTGTAAATGGAAAAATACAGGTTTGAATTAAGCCAGTAAATACCTGTAATATTCTCATCCTCACAATCGTGAATATGTTGTGAAGCAAACAGGAATATCTGGAGGAGTATCATCTGAACTGAGATTTGCTGCTGAGAAGATGGTGTTTGTTAAAGAGGAGAGTGAGGAGCACACGAATGAACCAGAAACATGGAGAATAAAACACGAGGAACCAGAAACCTGGAAAATAAAACACGAGGAACCAGAAACCTTGGGAATAAAACAAGAGGAAGCAGCAACCTGGAAAATAAAACACGAGGAACCAGAAACCTTGGGAGTAAAACATGAGGAACCAGGAGGTTGGTGTTTATTTTTCATTCATCTTTAGTGACTATTTGTGGCACATTAGTCTTACAAAGTTTTAACCCTGTTTTTTTTTTTCTCTCTCTCCATGTCAGGGTTTAAATTAAGCCTGGAGTAGGCATAATCTAGAATAGTTAATAAAGGTTTAAAAAGTGGCTACTAACCGATTACAAACTCCTGGACTATGGGTTAATGATGAATTAAAATAAAGTAGAAGAAGATGTGGGATTTTCCTGAAATATATATCTATCTCCAGTGTTACTTTTAAAAGTAATGAATTACAATATTGCATTACTCCCTAAAATTTTATGGAAAGTAATGCTTTACTTTCATTACTAAGTAATGTGTAACTTTTTGAATCTGGGCAGGGCTTGTTTGTTTTGCAAATGTAAAAGCCCTTTCACACTGAAATGAAATGAAGCGAATAAGGCTAAGGCTGAAGAAAAAGTAAATTGACGTCTATACATTAGAACTGTAGGAAAAGGTTCAACACTCTTCAGCAATGAGAAAAATGAAGCACAAATGTTTTTGTTTAGTAGTACACTGAAAAAATTATTTTGTTACTTGGATGTTTTGTCTTGTTTCCAGCCAAAATATCTGAAAGTGAAAATTATTTTCTCGTTTTCAGAAAAGCAAGTTAAAATTAAGTGTTTTTATCTTTTTTTTTTTTTTTGCTTGAAACAATCAAAATAATCTGCCAATGGGGAAAGCAAAATACTCTTGTTTTCTTTTTGAAATAAGATTTTTTTTTTTTTCTTATCCAACTTGCAGATTATTTTGCTTGTTCTGAGTCACTTAATTTTGACTTGTTTTTCTAAAAATAAGAACATAATTTTCACTTGTCTAGAAAATCCTTCTTGATTTAAGAATTTTCAGATGTTTTGCTGGAAACAAAACATAAAATCTAAGTAACGGAATAATTTTATTGCAGTGTATGGTTGAACTGGATCAACAAATGTCAGCAGCAAAGTCACTGATTAATAAAATGGGATTAAATATATAAAGAAAACAAAATGTAACTAGCGTTACTTTTTTGAAAAAAGTAACTCAGATAATTTCTTGGGATTGAAAAAGTAATGTGTTATAAAAAAAAAATTATTACGTAACTTGCGTTACTTGTAATGTGTTTACCCCCAACACTGACACAAATAATCTTTCATAGATGTGTTTAAATGCAATAAATACAAGAAACATGTCATTTGATGCTTTATACTTTTGCATTTACATCTAGATTTAGTTGCTCAAGAAGGTGGTAACACATTCAAACTGTTTTTCTTACATTATCACAATCTCAATTAAAACGTAAACCTACAATTGCCAGAGAATCAGCTCTACTGCCTTTTTTTGCATTTAAATCTTTATTACAAGCAACAAGAACTTGTTTCCCTACCTCCAGAGTGCTATCTATTATTGCATTATTTATCTAAAAGTACTCTTTTCCTTTAAACCTAGCCAAAAGGTCATCTGTAATACACATGCTACTAGTAAATAAACTGTTTTTGCTTTTATTTTAGAGTTTATTGAAGAAAGTCAGGAGAATGAAGAATTGAGAGATGAAGAGAAAAGTCATGTCAAAACTGGAGAAAACCCTTGCCCTCAAACCAAACAGATAGATTCAAACAAAAGAGGAGCCAAGAAATCTTTCCCCTGCACTCAGTGTGGAAAGAGTTTGACGAGCAAATATAATCTTGAGCGTCACATGATAGTTCATATTGGAGTGAGACTGTTCACTTGTGATCAACGTGGGAAGAAATTCACAAAACCGTCCTGCTTTAAGGAGCACATGAACATCCACACAGGAGAGAAACCATACACATGTGATCAATGCGGAAAGAGTTTTGCACGAAAAGGAGTCCTTATGACCCACAGGAAAGTTCATGCAGGAGAGAAACTGTGTACTTGTGATTACTGTGGGAAGAGTTTCACACAATCAGGACACCTGAACACTGGAGAGAAACTGACCTCATGTGATCAATGCAAAACATTACCTTCAGTCCTGAAGAAACTTCCTGCAAGAGAGAAGCCACATTCATGTAACTTGTGTGGAAAGAGTTTTTCACGTTTTTCGATTTTGAAGGAACATCAGAAAATGCATACTGCTGTGAGAGAGCATGTGTGCTTTGAGTGTGACGAAACATTTACTTCAGCAACCTCTTTAGAGCTGCATGAGAAGATTCACACTAGAGAAAAAAAGTGTTCACACTGTGACGAGAGATTCATCCATTTAGCACATCTGAAAATTCATGAGAGGACACATTTTAGAGTGAAACCTTATAAGTGTTCACACAGTGACAAGAGATGTGTTCATTTCTCACAGCTGAAAACACATGAGAGGATCCATTTTAGAGTGAAACCTTATAAGTGTTTCCACTGTGACAAGAGATTTGCTTATGTATCACAACTGAAAATTCATGAGAGGACCCATTTTAGAGTGAAACCTTACAAGTGTTCACACTGTGAAATGAGATTCGATCATTCAATACGTCTGAAAACACATGAGAGGATCCACACTGGAGAGAAACCTTATAAGTGTTCACACTGCAACAAGAGATTCAAACGGGCAGTACATCTGAAAACACATGAGATGATCCACACTGGAGAGAAACCTTATAAGTGTTCACACTGTGACAGGAGATTCATTAAATCAGGAGACCTGAAAACACATGAGAGGACCCACACTGGAGAGAAACCTTATAAGTGTTCACACTGTGAGAAGAGATTCAGTCGTTCATCAAGTCTGAATAGACATGAGGCAATCCACACTGGAGAGAAACCTAAAAAGTGTTCACACTGTGACAGGAGATTTATTAAATCAGAAGACCTGAAAACACATGAGAGGACCCACACTGAAGAGAAACCTTATAAGTGTTCACACTGCAACAAGAGATTCAATCGGTCACTACATCTGAAAATACATGAGATGATCCACACTGGAGAGAAACCTTACGAGTGTTCACACTGTGACAAGAGATTCATTAAATCAGGAGACCTGAAAACACATGAGAGGATCCACACTGGAGAGAAACCTTATAAGTGTTCACACTGTGACAAGAGATTCAGCCGTTCATCAAATCTGAAAAGACACAAGGGGATCCACACCAAGACTGCAGCCTTTGGAGGATGGGTCTTGGTCTAAGTATGCTCAGAGTCTAGTCTTTGCAGGATTTCCTAGATGATATTTACGAAAATGAAAATAACTGGAGCCTGAATTGTTCGTTTTTTTACTTTTAATGAACAAATTAGGTTTAGACTTGGGGTGCTTTCACATTTGGTTCGATTGCCAGGTCTGAACACGAGTTCGATTGCTCCCCCTCCCCCGCTGGACTGAGTTCATATTAGTTTATTTGGATCTGTATGAGACATGTAATTTCTCTTATATTTAGTCCACAATTTCTGATGCGTATCTTTGTTGTTGAACTAGTTCACTCATGACTCAGGAGTCCATGAAGTCCTTCTGTTTCTTCGTTTATTTTCAACATCGAACGTTTCAACTCTTTACGGCCTTCTCGCGTAAATCCACTTGGTATACAACAACTTATTTGCTGTATCTTAATGTCTTGTAATTCCAGTTATGACTGTTCTTAATTACGGTCAAAAGCTTGTGTTCTCCCAATGGCTTGTGCAACTTAATACTTTCTTAAGCCCCGTTCACACTACAAGCGACTAGGTCACCTGGGGCTGGCCATTGAGTTTGCTAGTGGGCGTTCCCACTACTGGTTGCCTTGTCAGGTTTCGTGTCTCTAAATACAAACATTTTGGAGGCAAAATACATTACATTTACATTACATTTAGGCATTTGGCAGACGCTTTTGTCCAAAGCGACATACAGTTGGGAGAACATAGAGCGATTCTTCTTAAGGAGACAAACAGACACAGGCAGTGCTATAATACCAGATTTCAAGTGGTGCTTCAGACAAGTACAAGCTAGAAAGGGAAGGAATAAAGAGATTATTTTTTTTTTTTTTTATGGTAACAGCAAATAGAGTTGAAAGAGATGAGTTTTAAGCTGTCGCTTGAAGCTTGTCAGGGAATCAGCATTCCGGATAGGGGTAGGAAGATCGTTCCACCAGCCAGGAACAGTAAAAGAGAATGTTCTGGATAGTGATTTAGCACCTCTCTGTGATGGTACCACAAGGCGTTGCTCACTAGCAGATCTCAGAGTTCTGGAGGGGGTGTAGATTTGCAATAGCGAGTGCAGATAAGCAGGTGCAGTAGCTGTGGTTGTCCTATATGCAAGCATCAGAGTCTTGAACTTGATACGAGCCGCAATTGGGAGCCAGTGCAAGGAGATAAAGAGAGGTGTAACATGGGCTCTTTTGGGCTCGTTGAAGACCAGCCGTGCTGCTGCATTCGGAATCATTTGTAGAGGTTTGATTGTGCATGATGGAAAACCAGTCAAAAGAGCATTGCAGTAGTCCAGTCTGGAGATGACAAGGGCCTGGACAAGAAGTTGTGTAGCCTGCACTGTTAGAAAGGGCCTGATCTTTCTGATGTTGTGCAAAGCAAACCTGCAAGATCGAGTAGTCTTTGCAATATGATCTTTGAAAGACAACTGGTCATCAAAGATGACACCCAGATTCCTGAGTTTGAAGAAGTGATTGTGGAAGAGCCCAGCTGGATGGTGAACCCATGCTGTAAGTTTGGAGTGCAAGGAAAAACAAGAAGCTCAGTTTTTGCCAAGGTAAGCTGGAGGTGATGTTCTTTCATCCACGTTGAGATGTCCGCCAAGCAGCCTGAAATCCGTGCAGGTACTGTTGGATCATCTGGTTGAAATGAAAGATGGAGTTGTGTGTCATCAGCATAGCAATGGTAGGAGAAGCCATGTGACTCTATGATGGGACCCAGTGATGTTGTGTATATGGAGAAGAGGAGAGGACCAAGAACTGATCCCTGAGGAACCCCAGTGATCAGTTGATGCGTTTTGGATACCTCTCCTCCCCAGGTTACCGTAAATGACCTACCGGTGAGATAGGATTCAAACCAGCGAAGCGGAGTTCCTGTGATGCCCAGCGATGCCCAGCGATGAGAGGGTGGACAGGAGGATCTGATGGTTGAAATACTAAATATAATATACATATAAACTAAATACGTACATACAAACAAAAATGAGTGAGAAGCAGAGCCTGCTTTTGTTCTGTTGCGTATGTTTATCCACTGCTGAGCGGAGAGCGATCACACAAGCTCAACCGTCTTTCTTCCTATTGACTGTCGCTCTCGAAAGTCGCTCTTCATTTGCATAAAGTTGAAGGATTCTCAACTTTGTCGCGTCGCTGGACATGCCCCATCCGGTCGCCAACGGCCGCGATGCAGAAGTCGCTAACTCTCCGTTGAAATGAATGGTGTGGCGTCGCTTGTAGTGTGAACGGGGCTTTACGTGCGTCAATTACCATGCACATCCACTACGAAAAATGACATCACTAGACATGCGCAATAAAAAACTGTGAACAAAAATATACAACATAATATAACACAAATATTTAAGATAGTCAATTTAAATACTGAATTATGAAATATGGCCCTTACAGGGTCTGAACTGTGGTTCGTTTGCGTCATCAAGCCAGCAACTGTTTACCCCGTTGCTTAGTAACGCTGGTTCAGGAAAAGGCTGCAAAATGCATAACATTGCTGTCTTCATTTATATATATATATATATATATATATATATATATATAGTTTTTGAAACGTTCGTTTTGTTTTCAGAGCTTTAGTACATAACGGCACCTAACGTCTGCCTTACAAATATGCTGCAAATGCTCTAAAGACCGCTGAAGAAGAACAAATGTTTGGTGCGATTGCATTCATATCAGCCGCGAACCGTATCGGCGTTCACATGAACCGTACACCAGACCACTGTTTTAAAGCGGACTCGGGTGCGGTTCGTGGGTGCGCACCCGAGTTCGGAAGATGATGTGTTCGGAAGGTTCCCATCATTTAAACGTACCGAACTCTGACGTCAATCGAACTCGGCTGCGCACCAAAAGTGCTAGTGTGAAAGCACCCTTACTTGAATATTGTAATGATATGAAACATACAAAATATAAAGTGGTTAAACTACCAAAATGTGATTGTTGTTTGTTCTATTATTGATTATTATGGACCATGATGAACAAAAAATATCACAGAACAGCAACACTACAAAATACATGGCAATATAGTTCAATAAATTTGTATGCTTTGTAATTATTTGTTATTTTGTAATTAGTGGAACAAAAGTATGTTTAGTATACAACAATTTATTTTCATTTTCAAATGTTATTTAGAGGCAAATGAATAGAAGAATTTCTGTCATTTAAATTATAACTTGCTTTGCAAAAATAAACAATTTAGGGCTGTGCCGATATTTGAACGCGATTCTCATGCGTATCTCCTCAGTAATGCCGGTTCTGTGATTAGACGTAAATCTCATTCACCTGTTCATTCATGCCGCCGCCTTTACTACACAGAGCCGTAGTTCACTGACAAGCCACGCAATATCGCCTTCATTATCGCAGGCGATACATATCGATAATGCACGCGATATTGCGTGGCTTGTCAGTGAACTACGGCTCTGTGTAGTAAAGGCGGCGGCATGAATGAACAGGTGAATGAGATTTACGTCTAATCACAGAACCGGCATTACTGACGAGATACGCATGAGAATCGCGTTCGAATATCGGCACAGCCCTACAGAACTACTTCTTGTCTATTATTTACAAGGTTCGATTTGTAATGCAAAAATAAGAAATTACTTTGCTTAATTTACAAATAGTTTCAGTTAGAACATCTTTTCCCAGCAGCTCCATTTTCTCCAGAACTGTCCTAAAAGAAGAGAAAAGTTAAGATTGATGAAAATGATTAAGACAGGGCAGCAAAACATGTTGTCCTGTGATACATGCTATTAGAAACTATTTAAAATAGAAAACTGTTATTTTAACAGAAAAATACGTTCAAATGTTATTGATTTTGGATGTATGCTGGAATAAAATAAATGCAGGCTTAGTGAGCAGAAGAGAATACAAAATCTTACTGTTCAAAATTTTTTGACTGGTAGTGTTTAACAAAACATATGTTCGAACTATCATAAAGTCTGAGCAGTTGAATGATCCGATAAACCGTTCTTGATATCCAGTACACATACATTACTTTCCTTCTTCAGTCGCAAAGAAATTATGTTTTCTGAGGAAAACATTTCAGGATATTCCTCTATATAATGGATATGAATTGTGCCCCAAATTTTGAACTTCCAAAATGTAGTAAAATGCTATAAACGATCCCAGACAATGAAGAATAATCTATCAGAGCAAGGAGTCTCTCTGTGTAGCCTATGAAGTCATGAACATCTTGGATGACAACTGGGTTAGTATCTTATCTGTAATTTTTTCTATGAAAATGTCCTATTTCTTTAACTGTCAGTGATTATTTTGCTTGTGGGTGTAGAAGCGCATGCTTGTTAATCGCAAAAGTGAAAGTAAGTTTAAACAGCGCAAAGCGATTTCAATACCCTATAGCCTACTGATGGCGCGAAAATTATATACAATATTAAAATGTTTGCGGGTGCAGGAAAAAGTGAAAAAAAAGGAAAATATATGGAGCTCAACTGAATATTGCTCCAATTTTGTGATTGGCTGTTAGGCTGTGTAGCGAGGGGCCAGGATGGGCTAAGCTTCAGGTGGGCCAGGCGGGTCCGTGTACCTTCGTATAATTCGTTATCTCGTTTTTGTGCTCAAAACGGAATAATGGGTAAATCAGTAGGTTACCGGTTCCCGCGCATCTGTAGAAATCGAAAAATCAAGCTGCTTATTCGTTTTTCCACCCCTGAACGAAAAAACGAGAAATTACGAGAAGTCTTCTCACGTTTCTTATTTCAATATTAAATAAAAACGAAAGTAACTAATGATACACGGATTTTATTATTATCCCCGTATTATTTCCCTCCTGTCGACGTTTCACACTCCAGTCCAGCTGGTGGCGCTAAAACATACATTTGTTTGTCAAACACCATTAAACCTCAGAGGAAGAAGTTCAGTATCAACGCGCTCTCTGTTGTTTTGTCGTGATCCTGGTTCAATACAAACGGTTAGAAATGTTGCTTCTGTTAGTAGGAAAAAAACTGTTTTTGTCAGTAAGTACCTGTAATATTCTCGTCCTCACAGTCATGACTAAGCTTTGAAGCAAGCAGGAATATCTGGAGGAGTCTATCAGCTGAACTGAGATCTGCTGCTGTGAAGATGGTGTTTGTTAAAGAGAAGAGTGAGGAGGACACGTGTGAACCAGAAACCTGTAGAATTAAACACGAGGAACCAGAAACCTGGAGAATTAAACACGAGGAGCCAGAAATATGCAGAATAAAAGCAGAGGAACACAGAGGTTGGTGTATACTCCATTCATCTTTAATCACTGTTTATGGTACACCAACTAATCCTTTATGTTAAAATAAGACCTTAACTGTCCTTAAAATGCCTTAAATCCACGTTTCAACATTCTTAGGGATATGTGACTGAACCGACACCAAAAAGATTTAGACTTTATTTTTGCTTAACTTTGATTTACTTGTTTATTCTGATCAGTAATCAGTGGTTTTTAATGTGTACTTATTCAAGTTCAGACATATTTTAAAATTATTCAAATAATTCAAAATATTCACACACTTGCTCACCATGTCATCAACTATATCTGATACTTCGATTCAAATACATGTAAGTGAGTGTATTTTGTTGTTACTTATTAAAAACGGTATAAATGCTCTTGATCGTGATCTGTAACGTGAGATGGGCGTCGCTATATGTTTACTCGTGGCCGGGCGTCTGCTCCATTCATAAAAACAGAGACAGGCGGAACATGCAGTATTCAGCACATAAATTCATCAGTTACTCCCGAAATACATATGTGTATAGTATATCTGATATGAATAAAACATCCGCAAATTGTATTTGAATGAATTGTGATGGCTGCTTCCATAGACTTTCGCGTGTGTTTTATAAACTCTAAATGTATTGCTTTTACTAGTACTCGTGTGCATTCGCATGTCTAATAAAGATAAAATAAGCATTAGGTGGGTAAAAACACTGCATAATTGTAATATGACAAATCGCTCTCTGACTCAGCGCCAGCCAACGCGCCAAAGCGCAGTTTGAATTTTTCCACCATTTGTAAAAACAGTAACATCATGCGCTTGAGTATTACATTCAGCCTATAGATGTGTAGTGTTTCTGTACAAAACGACATTGCCATCTGCTGGCATATTGTAGTGTTTTAGTCATTTTTATGGATCGGTGTAAAATTGATCAGTTTTGACATAATTTTCCTCTGTGCATGAGTATATTATCCTTTTATTTTTCAAATGTTCCAATTGATTTTCATCATTCTGATTTAATTTTTTAGGCCTGATGAAAATGAAAGAAGAAAGACAAGATCTGAATGAAGTGGAGAAACATCAAGTTCAGAAAGATCATGTTGTCAATGGAGAAAAATCGGCAAGTCGCAGCAGTCAAAAAAAACAAAGGTCAAAAAGCCTAGCAGCTGCTCTCAGTGTGGAAACAGTTTCACAGACAGATCCAAACTTAGGAAGCACATGGTAATTCATACTGGACTAAAGCCTTTCAGCTGCTCTCAGTGTGGAACGAGTTATCCACATAAATCAACCCTTAAGAAGCACATGGTAATTCATGCTGGAATAAAGTCTTTTGCCTGTTCTCAGTGTGGAAAGAGTTTTACACAAAAATCAACCCTTAAGAGCCACATGATAACTCATACTGGAATAAAGCCTTTCACTTGCTCGCAGTGTGGAAAAAGCTACACACAAAAATCAACCACATGATGATTCACACTGGGAAAAAGCCTTTCACATGCTCTCAATGTGGAAAGACTTTTACAGATAAATCAAAACTTAGGAATCACATGTTAATTCATACTGGAATAAAGCCTTTCGTCTGCTCTGAGTGTGGAAAGAGTTTCATACATAAAGGCTTACTTAAGACTCACATGTTGATTCATGCTGGAATAAAGTCTTTTACCTGCTCTGAGTGTGGAAAGACTTCTACACATCAAACAACCCATAAGAGACATATGTTAATTCATACTGGGAAAAAGCCTTTCAGCTGCTCTCAATGTGGAAAGACTTTTACACAGAAAGGACACCTTAAATTTCATTTGCAAACTCACACTTCAGAAAAGCCTTTCATCTGCTCTGAGTGCGGAAAGAGTTTCATACATAAAGGCTTACTTAAGACTCACATGTTGATTCATGCTGGAATAAAGCCTTTTACCTGCTCTGAGTGTGGAAAGACTTCTACACATCAAACAACCCATAAGAGACGTGTTAATTCATACTGGGAAAAAGCCTTTCAGCTGCTCTCAATGTGGAAAGACTTTTACACAGAAAGGAAACTGTAAAGTTCATTTGCGAACTCACATTTAATAAAGCCCTTTCACCTGCTCTCAGTGTGGAAAGACTTTTGCATGATTTTTCCCGATACCGGTGCCAAATCGATACTTTTTTTAAAAAAAGCCACAAAATGGTGGATGACACATACATTTCTTGAAGATCACATGCAAAAAAATTGTGCATTTTGAGAGCGTAATCAAGTGACTCTCATGAAGAATTTGCTCTATTTCAATTTTAACAAGTATGCATAATTTGCCTGAGATTTGGTGCTTGGATTTTTTTTATTATTATTATTTTTCTAATTAATCTCGTGTTTTTATTGATCTTAATTTCCACATTTACATGCTGCAACTTTGTGTGATTTTCAGCATTGTAATATTTGACTCGTTTTTCTTCTCTAATTCTTACTCACGAAAACTGTTCAATTTGCTGCTCAAATACCATGCAAGTCCTTTTCATTTTTTTTTGTGCTGCTCGGCTTTTTTTTCTAAAAGGAAAAAAAAAACAGCGTAGCTTATACATGCACTAAGTAATTTTTCCCGGACTTTTCCGCTCCTCGCGCTCGTTTCACTCTCCAGTCCAACGGGTGGCGCTAAAACACATACGTTTGTTTGCCAAACACTACAACCACAGAGTAAGAAGTTCAGTTTCAATGCATTCTGTTGTTTTGTCGTGATACTGTTTCAATACAAACTATTGTTTTTGTTAGTAGAAACGTACAGTTTTTGAATTCGCTCAATAAATACCTGTAATATTCTCGTCCTCACAGTCCTGACTAAGTTTTGAAGCAAGCAGAAATATCTGGATTAGAGTCAGCTGAACTGAGATCTGCTGCTGTGAAGATGGTGTTTGTTAAAGAGGAGAGAGAGGAGCACATGAGTGAACGAGAAACCTGGAAAATAAAACAAGAGGAAGCAGTAACCTGCAGAATAAAAATTGAAGAATCAGAAACCTACGGCATAAAACAGGAAGAACAAGAAGGTTGGTGTTTATACTTCATTCATCTTTAATGACTGAACATATATCTAGGTTTAACGTTTAAACCAATATTGTTTCATAGCTACTTTAACTGTTTTAGATCTATAGATTTTATGTCATGCAAGTCGTGATGAATTTGAGAAGGCAAATTGATCAGACTATGAACAGTCTTCCGCTAGTTGCTGTTCGTTACTTTAAAAAAAAAAAAATGCTCCAAAAGTTTTTCTAAATTAACTTAATGAAAAAACGAAACGAAATATAATCACTTTGCCATTACATACAAAATGTAACTATTTTAATAGCTGAAATAGTACACGCTATTCTGGGAGAAGGGGGGAAAGACGGATTCAGGTCGGACTCGTAGCTACCCGCCTGTAACTGTAGACCTATACAATTCTGAAATAATTTTGTAGTCTATTAGATGAATATAAACGTTGCTTTGTGAATGTTGAAAATGTTTATCGTTATCTTAATTGTTATTAGCTATATTCTGTTGCCAGTTTACAGGGCAATGATTCAGTGCACTTTCAGGCTGAAATAAAGGCTGTTTTCATTTACATTAAAATGCCTAGTATGTATATTTAATGATCGCGGGTGCGGGGCGGGTGGTAAATATAGTTACTGTGGTGCGGGGCGGGCTGGGACCGGCCAAATAATTTCATAAAAGCGGGACCCGCGGGTTGGAAAAAAACCCGACCCGTGCATCGCTGGTAGGCAGCACTCCAGCCAAAATGAATGAATTAAAAAAGTAACGGACAAACGCACCATATTGTAACGGTAACTGAGTTAATTTATTTAAAAAGTAACGCGTTAGAGTATTAGTTACTGTCAAAAGTAACTGCGCTACAGCAACGCGTTACTACCCAACACTGTTAGTCAGTGTCCCACGTTAGAGCAATTCACCCTAACTTGTTTATTCAAATGTAACTCTAAAAAACACTGGGTTAAAAACAACCCAATTTGGTTAGTTTTTAACCAAATAAGGGCTGGGTAAATATAGGACAGAACCCATTTGGGGTTAATTTTACCCAGCAAATTGGGTTGTTTATTTAACCCATCATGATGGGTTGATTTAACTCATCTAATGGGTTGATTAATTTTTATTAAAATAAAAAAGCTTATTCTTACTTTATACATATGAAATGATGAAATACTTTATGCTTTTTACTTTGTACATAATAATGTTTACAGATTCATTTAAATCATGTAAACTTTTGTAAAATACTCCACACAACCATTGGTTTGCATGATAACTTCCTTTATTTTCCTTTATTTATCATTTACAGCATAGTTTATCGTTTTAATGTACACATATTGCCTATTTATACTCATTTAACAAACATTAAACGTACAAATTAAACATTAAACAGGAGTAATTCACGTGTAATCGACCGGTCTCTGTTACTCCGTTTCCACCGTAAGGGCACTGGCTCTCGTGCCCGAGCAGGAGTCGTGTTCGGTGGGGAACTGCAATCATGGCGAGGAGATGGGCTCCGCCGCCGCCGCGGTGGTCTCCGCGGTCGCCGCAACCGAGAACGGGGCACCCCATCACCTCCACCCAGGCGGCAGAAGTAATTCACGTGAATTCAAGCAGTCTCTGTTATTCCGTTTCCACCGTAACGGTGCTGGCTCTGTGTACGCGAGCTTAAGTGTTCGGTGGGGAACGTTTTCCGGCTACCGCCTCACCGAGTTGCGCAATCATAGCCGAAATATACTGCGACTGCTTTTATAACCTGCCCAAAACAAACAGTAAACAGCTCTGAGGAAATATTTTCACATCCAAAGTATTTGTATTCTAGTATCTTTATGAATAAGCGTTTATTTTATGTAGAGTATCAGGCATTTTAATTAAACGATATACAGCACGGTAATTCTTTTATATATAAAATAAAATATACACAAACCTGTTTGTACAGAAGAAATGCATCAATTCGATGGCACTTAAAAGTGCTCTCTCAACACAAAATCCCCGCGATAAATAACTCAACTGCTGGGTTAAGTCTGACCCAGATCTGAGTAATACAAAAGCTACCCAAACATTGGGTTGTTATGTCTGACCCAGGAGCTGGGTAACACTAAAAAACTACCCAATCATTGGGTTGTTACATTTGACCCAGGGGCTGGGTAACACAAAAACTACCCAAACACTGAGAAAATAACCCAAAAAATTGACCCAAAAGGCTCAACCCAGCATTTGGGTTAAAAAAAAAAATAACCCAGGATTTTTTAGAGTGCACCAGTTTAGCTGAACACTTAAAAATAATGTGTCTCTTACAAAACATAGTAAAAGTATTTGAGACTGTTCCACATGTAATACTGCAAGGATGTTATCCACCATTTGTAAAAACAGTAGCATCATGTGCATGAGTATTACATGTTCAGCCTATAGATGTGTAGTGTTTTGATGGCATTGCCATTTTGTAGTGTTTTAGTCATTTTTATGGATTTGTGTGAAATTGGACTGTTTTGATAATTTGCTTCTGTGCACGCATATATTATCCTTTTTATTTTTCAAATGTCCCAATTGATTTTCATCTTTATAATGATTTTAATTTTTTTAGGTGCAATGAAAATGAAAGAAGAAAGACCAGATCTGAATGAAGTGGAGGAGAAACATCAGGTTCAGAAAGCTCATGATGCCAATTTAGAAAAATCAGCAAGTTGCAGCAATCAAAAAACAAAAGTGAAGATGCCTCTCAGTTGCTCTCAGTGTGGAAGGTCTATTGCACGTAAAGCAGACCTTAAAAAGCACATGTTAATTCATACTGGAATAAAGCCTTTCACCTGCTCTCAGTGTGGAAGGTCTATTGCACGTAAAGCAGACCTTAAAAAGCACATGTTAATTCATACTGGAATAAAGCCTTTCACCTGCTCTCAGTGTGGAAAGAGTTTTACAGATAAATCAAATCTTGGCACTCACATGTTAATTCATTCTGGAATAAAGGCTTTCATCTGCTCTCAGTGTGGAAAGAGTTTTACACAGAAAGGACAGCTTAAATTTCATTTGCGAATTCACACTTCAGAAAAGCCTTACATCTGCTCTCAGTGTGGAAAGTGTTTTGCACGTAAAGAAGATCTTAAGAAGCACACGTTAATTCATGCTGGAATAAAGCCTTTCGCCTGCTCTCAGTGTGGAAAGACTTTTACAAAGAAATCAAACACCAGGACTCACATGTTAATTCATACTGGGAAAAAGCCTTTCAGCTGCTCTCAGTGTGGAAAGACTTTTACACAGAAAGGAAACTGTAAAGTTCATTTGCGAACTCACATTTAATAAAGCCCTTTCACCTGCTCTCAGTGTTAAAAGTCTTTTGCATGAAAAATATAGGAAGCCAAACAACCCAAAAGTGGGCAGAGACAGCACTGTGTTTTACAGAGCTTGTACCACGCTCACGTCATGACGTGTTTTTATTTTTTATTTATTTTTTTTTTTCCGATACCGGTGCCAAATTGATAATTTTACAAAATGGTGGATGACACAAGAATTTCTTGAAGATCACATGGAAAAAAAATGGTGCATTTTGAGAGCGTAATCAAGTGACTAGATCAAATGAAGAATTATTTGCTCTTGTAAACAATTTTGTGCTCTAGTGGTTATTTACAATTTTCACTACATGGATTTTTATAAAATCTACAAGTTTCCCCTCGCCTTTTGTTGTTTGATTATTAACGCTGACACTTAATTCAAGAGACAAAATGAGACACAAGTTCACAAGAATGAGACGAGGTCGAGATTATTCGATATTCAAACTTCGCATCCAATGACCCCTTCAAACGTATTATTCATTGCATTATTGTATCAACAACAATAGCATATCAGAGCAAATCAGACCATTTAAGATTCAAACAGAACATTGTTTAATCAAAAAGAGCTAACTTCCACAAAGATAACATGGATGATCATGAATCGGATCCTAGCACCAGCCTGAAGGAAGCTTAACCAACAACTCTTTCACAGCTTGAACAGCTTTCAGCATTAAAACAAGAACAATTATTGATAATTTAACTCAGGAAGAGGATTGTCAATTTTGGTGTAAGTTACCAAGATTAATAGTCAAATTAATAGTTTTACCATTAACCGCCAGTAAGAATTTTAACCGATTAATGATATCAGTTAAATGGTTTAAAAGGTTTTTTCTACAAGTATTTTTTTTATTTGCTGCAAGGTGAAAGAACAATGCTATCCATAAGAATTGGTTTACTCACAGGCGAGTGTCGACACGTGCAGCATGCTTAGGCTATACAGGCTTACATAAATATGGCTATACAGACATATTTCGCAGAGCAAGCACCTGATTCACCTTCACTTAACTGATGCAGCCTATACGCAACACAATGGCAAGCGGCAATATTGGATAAATGGCTATCGGAGAGTGAATCCGTGAGTGAATGGATTCTGAATGGATTATAGCCTAGAAAGTGTGCAATGGGCGCGGCGCTCCCTTACAATCACTTGAAAAAGATGTCACACATCTTAATGTAGTTCATCACTTTTTCAAAGTTAATAAAGAGTAATAAAATAACCTTTAAACTGCTCAATTAATCTCTTATTTACATCATGTCTACGTTTTCTGTTTTAATGATAGTTCACAAATGTAGAGCAGAACTGAACAGAACACTACTGGCATTGTGGATGCTGAGAGGATTGTAACCTAACCGCCTCTGACTGAGATGGTGTTTTTGCCGCGGGTCTAACAGTTACAGAAAGCACTCCAGTCATGTCGCCATGCACGTCTCCTTCAGCTATTAAAATAGTTACATTTCGTACATAATGGCAAAGTGATTATATTTCGTTTCATTTTCTATTAAGTTAATTTAGAAAAACTTGTGGACCTTTTTTTTTGCTCGTTAAATATAAGTTTTTGTGTTTTTTAAGTAACGAACAGCGGCCAGCAGAAGACTGTTCATAGTCATAGAATAGTCATGTTCATAGAACAATTTGCCTTCTCAAATCATCACAACTTGAAATAAAATCTATAGATCTAAAACAGTTAAAGTAGCTAACCTAGATAAATGTGCGCTAGGTGCTTTTCATTTTTGGAGAGTGGAAGCTGGAACCGCTTTGCAGGACATGGAGGCGCCAGCGTGATCATTTGAATTTTTTTTCAGTGAATATATAAATAGAAAGCTTTAAATGATTACTTAACGAAACAAAACAAATCGGAAAAAATCTGTTTCATTAGGCTATGTAATCCGTAAAGATACATTTCTTTCTAAAGGTGCGTTCAAAAAGGAGATTGGGAGTCAGGGTCTTTGCGACACTATTCTCGGCTGGTGCCTGATAATTTGAGGATAGCCTATGTGAATTTTTATTGTTGCTCTGCTGCTGTGTATGCTGCTGTTTGCGAGTTAAAATAAAATATTTGTTTGTAATTTTTCTGTATCATCATATATTTTTATTTTATACTAATTTATTATTCTAATTTGATCAGTTAACGGTTAAGGTTCGGTTGACGAGCAGCGGTTGTCGGTCAGGAAAATTAACCAAAATGAGCATCCCTAGATTCTTACAAATTGTCAGGTGTGTTTTGGCTCATGTCTTTTATTTTGTAATTTGCTGTAGCCATGTGTCTTCCTTGCTCTCATGTGTTCCTGCTCTGTCTTCCTTTAGTCCATGTCATGTTCTCATTGGTTCATTGTCCTGTCATGTGGTTTCAGTTATGTTTGTTCATTGGTTGCTTTCTATCATGTGTTTCCTAGTTTAGTATCTGCTTCTTTGTTGTGTATTATGTTTGTGTCGAGCTGCTGTTGGTGAGTCTATTGTCATGTTAGCTTCATGTTTTCTCAGGTCATGCTAATCCTTTGTTTTTTGTCTATTAGTTTAACTTTGAAGATATTAAACTGCTCTTGGGTTCTGCATCTGGCTGACCTCAGTCTGAGTTTGTGACACACATTTGGTGATTCCCCTTCATGAGCTGCTAATGTGAGGATGTGATCAACTGTGAAGCAAAGCAACAAAGATGAACAAATAATGAAATGATCAATTAATGTTCATAATAATTCATATAACTTTATTGTGGTTAGTTCAGAAATCCATTTTGATAAACTAATGACTTCCACACACTTCACCTTTTCTCACAGCTGAGTTGAAAGAGGAAATCTATCGGGTTTGGAATAAATATTTGCCCCCAAAAAATGTAATGTAAAAATCTAAAACTCAAAGTTTAGTTGAGAATAAAGATACTCACACTGTGTGTTAATACAATATAACACTATAGTAAACACTATACAGGCAAAGGATAATGCTGTCTGATCTAATTCAGGCCAAGCCCCGCCCATTCAGACACAAACAGACCAATAGAAGCTGCATTTAGTGAGCAGCCAATCAGATTGAACTGATGTCATCTCCAGCCGCTATATATATCCAACAGTGTGTGTGTTAATGCTGTCTGAAGATGAGACTAGTAACACTGTGACTGTGATACTGACACACAAACACACTCTTGAAAATATTCCTCCAGAAGTTGTTTTTTGTTGATTCATATTCACAGCATCATCAGTTTAAACTTGGTTTTAGAGATGATCTCTGCTCTTCTGCGGTCAAATGAACTGAGCTCTCACACTCAGCAATAGCATGTTTCCACTCCTCAACAGTGACATCACACTCTGAAACACTACAACTGCTATAAATAATACACTATTTTAGTGATGAAAGTGAAGAACGGCTGTCAACCATCTCAAGATTGTAAGAAGGTCTTGACTCTGGAATAGATGCAAAACATCGCTGTAAAACTTCATATGAATATGATGATCACATAATCACTATTATCATAATCATTTGCAGAAATGCAGCAAATAAATGATCTGTATATGTTCACTCATGAAAGTATGACACTTAAACTTGTGGCATTCATTGAAGAACGTGGGTCTGGATGAGAGTCTTGAGTATTGAGAAGTTTGTCATCCTCATATAGGATGAGCTGGTCTTAGATTTAGAGCAGCTGCAGCAGAAATAACTCTGTCCTCATCCAGCTGCACTCAATGCTGTCAGTCAGAGAAATTAAAAAGTGTTCATGAAACATCTCTACCTTCTGATGCTCTCCATTACATGATGAGACACATTTACAGCCTTGAACGTGTGGAAACTTACAAGTTCCTCATTCGTGCATCTTGTGTTCACACTTGTCTCAGTGTTGTCAGAGTCAGTGCTGACAGTTGACCTTTTAAAGAAACAGACGTAAGGCCTGCAGCTCATCCACATCTCCACCAAAAAACATTGTGTGATTTTTATCATGAATGCTCCTACATCTGGCCCTTTCTGTGTCAGATCTTGATGTGTTTTAGCTCAACTCTCCAAAGTGTTTGACCAATGCTGGATAGATGCAAGATCACATAAGATGGCCATTGTATCTCTCTCTAATCAAACACACCTGATTCAGTCATCAGTTCATCAATAGAGACTCCAGTGATAGAAACATTGTTGAGGAGACTCCAGGAACTGGTTTGGGAAACACTGCTCATTGGAAATGTGCAGAAATATATATGTGCCACATCAGGCTCCTCCAGAGAGACACTTTTCAGCTCTAATTAAACACACTAATAGAGGGTTTACCTGAAAATCAAAGCCAGGTGTTTGGATGAGAAACCCTGCTTTACATTAAAACACTGAAATGAAGACTTTAGATAAACTGCACCAATTAAAATAACAGAGAACTTGTAAATGGATTGCAGCTAACATTTACACAAAGGAAAAGGTTGAGTTTCAGTTGTAGAAAACCAGTTAAAAAAAGAATAGAAACTGTGACCTGAATGTGTGAAAATTCACAGCTATCAGTCCAAACTGGGTTTAACGATGATCTCATTAAAGAGTTTAATAATGATCTCAGATCTGTGTGAGTTAAAGCAGTGGTCAAACTAACTGAGTTTTCACAGTCAGCTCCTGATGTAATAAACAGCCTATAGATTGGGTTCAGAGTAAATGTGGTTTGATCAACAATATGAAGATCTCACTGAAGAACAGTATTTCTCCAGGTTAGTGGTTATGGTTATGGTTTAGCAGTTCATAGGAAATATAGAAGAAACTGAGTTCATCTCAACACCAGTAACAGTCAGAGCTCAGCTCTCGAGGGAAGATTTAACTGATTGAGACGTTTACAGAATGACTGCAGGTTAAAACTGTCTGAACTGATCTCAGTTCTTCTACTTCTCCATTATGACTGGCATTGTGTCACTAAATAGCAGCATTTCAACACTCGGTCAGATCAGATCAGAGGAAGTGAACGATGACAGGAAGGGTGGATGGTATTTAAAGAAAGAGTTGTGAGCATATAATGAAGAGGAAGACTGACAGAAAGAGAAAATGGCTGATGAGTGTCATTTGTGTCTGCTGGGACTGATCTTTCTCTCTTCACTTCTCACAGGTAACACATTTCTACATGCTCTTTACACTCTTGTCAAAGAGTTCAGTTTATATCTCAATAAAAAAGTTTATATCAAATGTTTATATGCAAAACAAAAGTTTCATTTACATATATCATAATGATCACTCAAATGTTCTTGTGTTTCAGGTATCAGTGGAGTGGATGATGTTCATGTGTTCATCAGTTCTGGTGAAAATGTCCGTCTGCCCTGTAATAATGCTCTTCATGACTGCAAATCAACTACATGGAACTATAACAACAAATTCAGACATTCAGCAACAGTTGAACTGATTAATTCAGGGATAAAGAAGAAAGACACAGAGAGTCATGAGAGACTGAGTCTGGGGTCTGACTGCTCTCTGAACATCAAGAACATCACAAAAGAAGATTATGGATCTTACATCTGCAGACAATATGTGAATGGACAACAACAAGGAGATGCTGCACGTGTTTATCTGCATGTTCTTCATGGTAATTTTTATGATTATGTGATCAATTTAATTGAATCATAATTCTTGATTTAAACTCTCATGATGATTGAAAAGCAACATGTCCTCCAATTTATACGACCGACTACAGTCGTTTTCACAAATCCTCAAATACGTCTCTGTAAAGCGTATTCAACATTTGCTCCCTTATCAGTAACAGGTATCTAACTCAACCTTAGCTTTATGTGTAGGTCAATTAGTAGCGCGTGGCACTGCGGAGTGGTATAATCATATGAACACAGGGTCGATTCCGGAGAACGCATATGTTTTCATTGTATTTTTTTTTTTTTTTTAAATATGCACTAGAAATCATGATTTTGCACTATTTCTGTAAGGGGTAGGTTTAGGGTAGGGTTAGGTGTGGTCATATATACGAATTACACCTAGTAAAACACGTTTAAATTACCCTGAAATCGTATAAAAACTCATACGTCATTCGATGACGTCAGATCCAACGCGACACTGTCATTATTTTTACGACCGCTAGAGGGCGCTTAACTTTAAAACGTAAGAATGGATCGTATTTGGTCGATTCAAAAACGTACAACTGGGTCATATTTTCTTTGAGGACAGTCTCTTGAAAAGTGTGTGATTTGTGTGTTATTTTGTGTCTCAGTCTCTTCATCATCCTCACAGACTGAGATCAGTGCAGGCAGCTCTGTGACTCTCTCCTGTCAGTTATATTCATCATATGGAGTCTCTTGTGATGATTGGATCCGTTATGAGAGAATTGATCTGTTGTGGGTGAATCAGACTGGTGATAAACTGAAGATATCAGACTCCAGATATCAGATATCAGCTCCAGGACACTGTATCATCACTCTGACTACAACACTCCTGAATGAAGATGACAACAGAGAGTGCAGATGTGAAGTTACTCAAGGAGATCAAGTCAAGACCTCAGCCACATATACTGTCAAGATTTCAGGTGAGAAAACTCATCAATCATTTTAGATCCTCATAATGTCAGTAACATTAAGGACTGTTAGACTATGTTCAGACTGCGAGCCTTAATGCTCAGTTTAAATTTTCTGCTCAGATCTGTTTTTTTTTTGCCTGTTCACTGCTCTCCTCCAGGTTTTGGTGAGTAAACGCAAGGCAGAAGGGTTGCAGTCTTTGCACTGGCCCACTTAACTACTTATATGAGGCATTTCCTGTTTTTGTGTTGAAATGAGGATGAAGACCTCAAGTGTGTGTCGAACTTTTCATTACCTGATGGGACACACTTATAGGGTTGTAAAAAAATAAAAAAATAAATAAAAAATCAGAGCTTTATTTTCAATACTTTGCATTTTAAAATCAATTTCTAAGTGTCTGCTCAATAGTCCCTATAACAGATTAATCAGTTTAATTTGTGGTGCTTATAATTAAGTGATAAAAAGCAGTTGCAAATGTTGTACAAAATAAATATCACCACTACTCATCTTTGCACCAGTAAAATGTGCAACACTTTGTGTTTCTCCCAAATTAGATATAATATCTAAGTATTGTATTAATTTCAATTACAGTGGAAAGGTTTTGGTGACATCACACGAGATCTTGCCAAAAAGTCTCACAAGTTGTTTCCAGAACATGATGCATTATGGGATACACTAAGCCTTGAATACTGCGGTTTTCAAGATTTCCAGTGGATTTAGTGTGTGTTAAGGACACTGCACGTTGCAGTGTTTAAGACCTTTGACACATACCAAATAAACTAACTCAGACAGAAATACAGGGGTTGGGCAATGAAACTGAAACACTGGCCAATATAGTGCTGGAGGTTTCATGGCTATATTTGCGCAGCTGGTGGCCGATCTTCACTTATTGCACATTCCAGCAGTAAGAGCAAAGTGTGAAGGTTGACTATGTGACCCAATGGTTCAGACATGGTATTAAATTAACTGAAATATTCAGAATAGTATTCCCTATAATGCACAACGCTTTTTTTTTTTTTTTTTTTCTGGTTATGCCTTTATTATTTTTATCTATGGTACTGAATCCATATTTTTGATGTTTTATTATACTGAACCCACTTAAATGGAATAAACTCTGTTTGAGATAAAGTAAACGGTGTAATAAACTGTAAAATATTCAGAATATTATTGCCTATAGTGCACAAGACTGGACCCTCTGTTACAACATATCAGAAATATGGTTTCAGTATGATATGTAAGGGATAATCAACGGTTAAAGGATTTTAAATGCATGATATGGAGGCTGAAGTCATGGTCATTTGCAAATTTATAGACAAGTTGCAACTAGTATTGCTCTTTACAGTGCAATATTTGACCAAATGGGTAAAAATTATGTTATTTTTGTCAGTTACAGCTCATCAGCTCCATCATTCTGCCAGATTGAAATTAGACACAGAGATGAAATAGTGCAGTAAGATTGCATTTATTTGAATGGAATATAGGATTTATTCCAATCAATTGACCATATGCACGGAATACTTCCTTGTTTAGATAAGCCAGCTCAATCATTTCCGGTCAGCTGTACTGAGCCGTAATAGGACTGTCCCCACAGTTTTTTTTTTTTTGTCTAAGAGGACCAAACGTCCATGTATACCATTTCAAGAATGACAAACACTAGTTTAAAAAAAATTACGATTAAATCCGCTAAATAAAGCCAATGTCAGGAACAGAGCTGTGCATTCAATGATTCAGACTAAATTCAGAGAAACAAAACTACAGCAGTAACAAGTCTGTGTTGGTTGAATATAGGCTATTTAATAGCTTTTACAATTCAAGAGAAAACGATGTAGATAAAAGATGTAGTTAATCAAATTTTATCTAAAATATTTAAAATCATATTGATTCATATTGAATGCATTATTTATTTATTATATGATTAATATTTAAGTTTTTCATTTTGTAATGCGGTAAAAGTACGAACATTTGTTAAACCATTAATGAATCGAAAAGCAAGAATGAGGAGTTTAAATGGCAGCTGCAGCCAATAACTAATCCTCTGCTGCCATCTTTTGGTTATAAGGGTAATTTCATATCGATCTTAAAAATTCGTTGATTTCCGTTAAACTACCTTTTTTCCATGTCGTGTTTATGAATGAAAAGTGAATCTTTGAAGTGAATTTTATTGCACAGCGCACAGCTGTAGAGTTGAAAATCAATAAAAGCTTTAAAATAATGTAATATTTGTGTTCATGACTATGAAGGCAAGTTATTGATGATCAAGAAAACTATTAAGATGTCGTTAAAAAGAACCATAACGTAAGCCTAAACACGTTATGATAGTGTCAGCATTTAAATGTACAACTATTACTCTCCTGGACCAGGCTCCGCATTTAAATTATATTGTTAAATAATGTGAAACTGGATGCTCATGCCCCTATCATTATTTACAATGTTGCAATTATTATTTTTCTCAGTTTCTGATAAAAACGAGGCAGGAGAGCAGTCTCAAGAGTCTCTATCTATATATAGCACATATAAAATGAGTCTGACCGGAAGTTTACGAGCTGCTTATTATTATGCGGAAGTTCTTTTTAGGACATCATAAGGTCAATTATCCATTGATCGAGAGAAAGACAGAGAGAGAGGACGAAAGACAGAGATGACAGTTGTATGCGTGTGCCTGCTGTGCATCTGTGCGTCTCTCACTGCAAACTAATTCATTCAATCATTGAAAACATTTCATCCACAGCAGAAAATAAAACTCCTAATTGAATAAAATAAGATCCTAGTCTCCCACAGTGCATAAAACTGTCTGTCTGTCAGAACAAGGACATTTATCTTCTACAGTTGGATTCAGGACCAACTTTCTTAGTCAATGGTGGCTTGTGAAAATTAACAATCAACACTTAAATGGTCTCTCCAGGGCGTTTCCACACGTTCTAATGTTCCTTTGTTAATCACTTTTACACACATTTTATACAAACTCATACCCCCAGGAGGAGGAGGAGGAGAAGATGAAGGAGAAGAAGGAGGAGGAGAAGAAGGAGGAGGAGAAGGAGAAGACGGAGGAGGAGAAGAAAGAGGAGTAGAAGGAGAAGATGAAGGAAGAGAAGGAGAAGTAGAAGGAGGAGGAGGAGAAGGAGGACAAGAAGGAGAAGAAAAAGACAGAGGTAATGTGATGTAATAAATTATGAGCAAATAAAAAGATCTAGATGAAGTAAACCAAGTTGTCCTAGTCTAGAAATCCTAGTCTAAGAGTTTAAAATAGCATCATAACAATGTCTAGAGTTCCAGAGATCTGAGATTTATTTATTTATTTTTTTGTCACAGGATAACACATTCATATATATATATATATATATATATATATATATATATATATATATATATATATAATATGCTATAGTTGTGTAGAATTTGGGTATTTATGGTATTTTTGGTATTTTTTTATTTGAAATTGCTAATTTAGTCATGTTTGTACATTACTGTACTTAATAAAAATAGCTAAAGTTTATGTAAAATTCACTTTAAATAAGTTAATTTCTCAGTTTAATTCATGGCGATAAATTAATCCGTATGTTACTGTATGCTAGAACAGTTTTAAACCCTGAGACCTTAACAAAATAAACATTATCAACAAAAATGAAAGTAAGCGGCAGACTCCAGCGCATATCTGTGTTTGTGTGAATCAGTCAGAATCCACTCACCGCTCAAAACACCAGACTTTTTATTCTGTCCTGACTCTGAGTTCTGCAAACTAATCCTCTCATTATAACAAAGTGTGTAGACACAATGTAAATATGAGATTTATTGTGCAGTTTAGAGAGAGATTCCTTCATTAGCTAATAACGCAATTTTCTGAGATGCAAAAAAAAAACTGAAATGAGTGACAGCTTTAGGGAGCGCTCTTTCTTTAATCCATTCAGAATTTTAATAAAAGTTTAGTTTTTCTTGCTGCTAAGAGGAACAACATGATGAACACACTGTTTCAGGAGTGACAAATGCGGGATTCCCTTTTGAAATCGCAGAGATAATCATAATAATGGACTGGACAAAATATGATATGTCAGAATAGATGCCGACCCTGTAAACCATGAATGTGAGCCAATGGATATCACACAAGCGACATGGAAACTCACGCAAGAGTTGTCCGTGAACATCTTAATATCAGTCAATTCATTAAACAGAAAGAGAAAGTGAAACTCTGTATTAATGGCTCATTTTGTCAGTTGAATCTACTTCAACAAATGCTGATAACAGGATATAACATATAAAATATTCCCTTTATATTTCTCTTGTGGTTTATAAAGTGAAAAACATGAGAAGAAACGTGTTTTGCATTAAACAGGTTTTTGAAAATCGGTGAATGGCATAAAGCTGTTCATAATTTTAATATACGACTGCAGTGCTAATCATTTTAAATGAATGTACAAAAAAAAAAAAAAAACTTTTACATTATTGGTGAGGAATAAGCTAATAGACTAATCTTTTATTATCCTCTCAGATCCTATGAAATTATTGTGGGGCAAGTTCATTTATAATTTAATAAGAAAAGTAACCTAATGTACCTAGTAACCTAAAGAGTAATAGGCCTAATAATAAGAAGAATATAAAATTAATAAAAAAAATGCTAAATCTTCTTAATATTGCCATGATAAGATGTACACACCATACCACTACACCACTGTACATTACATTTGTGCATTCGGTTTTAAAGGGACAGCAGCCCAATTTACTTGCTACTGTCTGTGGCATTGATGTTAATCAAGCAACAAAAGAAAAACAGAAAATCACAGAATCTTGACTAAATCATGCTCTAATATACATTAATCTACATTTGTTTATATAAATAAATGCGTCTGCTTGAAAAAATGAAGAATGTGGTAAACAAGTTGTTATAAGGAATGCATAATTAGCCTTTATAACCACTATTTCATTGAAAAGAAGACCAAGATTTTAGCTGACTAAATCTACTGTAACTAAAACAACATGAAAATAAATAGACATTCACAAAATGAGTCAGTCTCTTCTTAGTTAAGCACACTAACATTCAGTCTCATTTCTAAATAAGTGTTAAAGCTTGAAATATGCAGCGGATATGCAATTGAAGACGATATAACTGTGAGTCTGGTCACATAAAACGACTTTGGTAGTAATAGATATCACTAAATCCAGATGCCTTAATGAACAATGCAATTTTCCAAATCATCAAAAGGACAATATTACTGGTTCATAAAAATACAGTTAAAACATGTTTGAAAATACATAACAAAAGAAGAAAACTTACTTTAGGGTCATGTACTAACACTGTGAACACCAAAACACAGATGAACATCCAAATTACCGGCAACAGTAAAACAAAACTCCCATCTGATCGCACTATATGACTTGTTGATATACTCCTCCTGGATGCATCGGGTCTACCTAAAAGTCTACCTATTTCCAGGAGCCCTTTATACACCATGGCTACTTCACTAAATCAAAATTAACACTTGCTTAAAGATGAAGAGGCTGCTATGTCAAAATAACTTTAAAAACAGCAAAGGGTCTTTTTATAGGTGTACCTTCAAAAATAACAGCAGAACATCCTACTTTTGTAAAATTAAGAAAACAAACTAGTTGTGATTCCCATGATCCACTTCATGAAGCGTCACAAAAATAAATCAAAACTCATGAGAAATATATCTACAAACATTGAAGTGTAAAATTTTAAGTGTCTGTGCTTTGATTATTTGACATTATAAGTTCATTTATTTTTCATAAATTGATAGTTTTTTTTTATCTTGTAAAATGATAATTGTCATATTCTGCAGTATGATTAATCTGAACTAATATTCATGTTTTACAGCTCAAGCTGATTCAACAACAGCAGTGACTCCAGTCCACATCACAAACTCTCAGAATCACAGAGAAACACAACCAGCAGGTATTTCTAAAGATCAAGGTGCTACTGATTCAGTCATGAGGATGTTACTGATGATGCTTTCATTTTGACTCTAATAGTCATCAATCCCTGACTGTGACCATCTCTTCTTCAGTGTCTTCTTCTCCTCTAGTGATTTCTGTTTCTGTCGCTGCATTTGCTGTTTTCCTTCTTGTTGTTTTCTGTCTGATCTGGAGAAAAAGAGCTGGTGAGTTTCAGATGTCCTCTTTTCTCAAAAATAGAAACAGTTTCAGATCTCTCTTTAATGAAGAGCAAACAAACACATCGAGTTTAGATTGTATGTCAGTTTCAGAGAGTTATCAAGTCAAACAACATTCGTTTCTATAATTCATTTGAATTTTGGTTTTGAAATCTGAATGTCATTAGCATTATTAGCATCCAGTGTTTTGAAAGTGTTTTATCATAAATTTACATTTACATTTACATTTAGTCATTTAGCAGACGCTTTTATCCAAAGCGACTTACAATAGAAGCAATCAGAGCATTTTATTAAATACTCATATTTAGATGAGACATGTTTTTTTCAGGTAATAAAAGAGGGACTGATGGATCATCGGTGAGTTCAGTAATGCCAGTGATTTAGATCTGATTTCAGTCTTTAAAGCTCAAGTGTTATTTTCACAGTTTTAATGGTTTGTTGTCTGAAGGTCAAAGATGAGAATGAAGATAAAGGGACGTATGAAACAATCAACGTGTCCATTCCTGCTGCTGCAAGAGACAATGTGAGTCAACTAAAGCATTCAGCATTCAGTTCACTGTCTGTTCTAGAATGTGATTTACTGAAAACTGTTGTGTTATTGAACATATTACAGTGAGAGATATGTCTGATCTGTGGATTAAACTTGATTTCATTGATGTTTAGGAGCAGACAGATGATGTGACTTATTCTGAAGTCTCTTCTTCTGGTAAAAAGCCAGTAAAATCACTCACTGTGAGTAGATAGAAGCTCATTCCCTTGTTCTTCATTAGTGACTGCTGTCCATCCTATTCAGAGAAAATCACAGCAGCTTCTCTCATCTATATGCTGCTCAAATGGAGCTCTGCATCTCAGTCTCAGAGAAATCAAGCTCATCGCTAATAATAATAATAATAATAATAATAATAATAATAATGTGCTGTTGTTTCAGGATCATAATGATTCAGTGACTTACGCTGCCATCAGAGGAACAGAAAATGATCCACGAGTTGAGCTTTACTCCTCTGTGAACAAGAACAAGAGCTCCACAAATAAACATTAATGATACAGATCACTGCTTGAGCTCATCATATCAGCAGCAAATGAGACGTTTCTCCAGATGCTGATATTCACATCTTTGCTGTTTGGAAGAATTAGATATTTGTATGTGAACAAACAGAACTTTTATGTCAAATATTTTAAAGCAAAGTGTGGTAAAAAAACATTTTCTACTTTTTTTTTTCTTGCAATAGAAATTACTTTTGCTTTCAGTATATCAGTTGTTTCTTGTAGAAAAAGTCGTCAGGTAGACAGTTCAAATGACATTTCCATCAAATATTCTATATGTCTTTAAAATAAATATCAGTAATTTTGTAAATTCCTAAAATGTATTTTTCTCCTGTTATTTTGAAGATTTTCTTGCAGCTTATTAGTAATAGCTCCACCCATTTCATTAGCATGACCGTTTAGTGAAAAAAAACTATTTTTATGCCAACTGAGGTGTTTATTATCTTCATTATATTCAGTCATGATGTTTATTAGACTCTGATTACTGTAATTCAGTGATTTTATTTATTTTGTATTTAGATTCAATTAAATGTAGTGCAACAGATGTATGATATATAAACACTTTACATCATATTTTTATTCACATTCCAGTGATGATCATTTGATATGAATGAAGATTTCTCTGTCAGGGTCATAGTCTATATGTGTGATTTTTGGATTGTTTCTGTTCATGATAAAGAGATGTTTTTGTAGTCTGATGGATGGCAGGTGTTTGATATTAAAGCATTATCGCCCCCTACTGGTGCACTCATGCAATTCAATTCACTGTTTATAGCTACAGAAACAAACACACATTGGAAATCAGGAGAAAGATTGCTCTCGATCGTTTCCTGTTGGTTTTGTCTTCTCCGACTCATTGATTAAAGTTGATACTCATTTTATCAACACCTTTTATTGTCCATTTATTGCATACTGAATCTGTTGCACCAATAATACTTTAATGTCTTTTGGTTTATCCAAGCAGTGATTAAATCAATCATGCCAGCATTTCTTAAAGGGATAGTTCACCCAAAAATTATTATTTCATTTACTCATCCTCAAGTTGTTCCAAATCTGTATAAATCTCTTTGTTCTGATGAACACAAAGGAGGATATTTTGAAATCAGATTGTTAGCAGGCCGTTTGACTTTCACTGTAGGAAACAAATACTATAACATCAATGGTGCCCCAGAACTGAACTGTTTCCCACAATCTTCAAAATATCATCCTTTGTGTTCACCAGAAGAAAGATATTTATACAGGTTTAGAACAACATGAGGATGAGTAAATAAATTAGTCTTCATTTATGGGTGACCTGTCCCTTTAAGCTATTTTGTCTATAGCTTGAACGCAGCGCAACTGTTGGTGACCTGTGCATATAACAGACTGTCATCAGACTCCTCTTAGTAATTCATCATCCAATCCTTCATCTCTGGATGTCAAATAGTCCATTATAACATCTTTTAGGGCACTGATATCACCAAGATTGAGCAGATTGTTTAAGTGAGCAGCTACAGTACTTCAGACATCTGACGATATTAATAAATAAATAAAACCAAAGTTGTGGCAGTGGCATCTATCAGTTGTATTGTGTGGGGGCCGGAAGGAAGCGCGGTTCCTCACAGTGCAGCATGTGATCTTCAGCACCATGGAGAGCAGCGGCAGAGGGGGACACAAGGGCAGGTTACCCAGCAATGTTCAGGACCAGGGACAGCTCCTCCAACACAGTGTTGCTGTGCACTGTTCCCCCTCTGATGGGGAGCCTCAGCTGCAGCTGTTGAGACATTTAGCAGACACAGAAAAGCCTGCCATGAACTTGAGTGTTTGATGGCTGTCAGCAATCTCCATTTAGCCTATTTAGCTTTTGAACCGCAATTGTTTTCATATCAGACATGAAGCACTGCACTGCGGCTAATGAACTGAAGTCTGAATTTTAGTAAGTTTATTTCATGAAATCAGAGCCTTTTGAAATTTAATCGTCACACAAGCTATAATCACAATTCTGGTCCCGTGCCCAAAATGTAAGATCTCTTAATCATAATTACGACTTTCTTGTACAATTTAAGACTTTTTATGACCCTAAAATTGAACCTACTAAAATGTAAGACTGTTAAAGGACCCATGCTTCTGTCTCTGTTGTTGCCGGGAAGGAGAAGAGACTCTGATAATAAAAGTGTTTCTGGTCCGAGTCACCAGCAGATGGCATTAATGATCAAAAAGAAAGAAGCAGAAGAAGAAAAGTGCTAAACTGAATGCGCTTCACTCTCCAAACCAGTAGGTGGCGGAAAAGGGTCTTTTATTTCCTCTAAACTGTCAAAAACACGAGAAGAAGAAAAGGAAGAGACACGTTTCGAAACTAATGTTTCAAAACAAAATATTTGGACGTTTTCCAAAAAAGAAGCAGGAATCGTTTTCAAGGATGACATGCATTCAGAGCAGCAGAAGAACAGAAACCTGTAAAGACAGAGTTTATTGAAGATTACAGTGAGAACACGAGTGATCCAGAACTCTTCAGAGTGAAGCAGGAAGATACTGAAGAAAAAAGAGGTTGGTGTTTATTCTCGATTCTTCATTAACGATGCTGTGAAACATTGAAACTTGAAATAATTTAATCAGATTTTCTGGTTGTAGTCAGTCAGTTTAACGAAGCCTATCAAATCATTACACGTAAGTAAATGAAAATAACTTCTTATGGAAATTGATTAAAAAGTACTTTAGTATCAGAAGTACTAGTGCTCTTTCTGACATTTTCTGCTGGATCTGTCGTCTCTGTAGTGATTAAACATGAGATATCATTAGTTTTGGGTTTATCTAACAGACAATCGTTGGTCTCGTGAATCTATTATTGGTTCCTGGTCACAAAGCACAAAGTGAGCATGAAGATATGTTTAACTTTATATATTTGTGTTGAACTTTACTGTAGTAGAGCGCTGACTTTGTAGCATACGTTTGACTGAACTGTTTGCTGTTTGTCTTTATTTCCTCTTAAATAAGTCTCTTATACTTTGTACTTATATTTGTATAATTTGCTATTATTCATTAAAGGCGTCATTTAACAGAAAGAGGCAGAGTTGTGCATTATGTCATGTTGAGAAACGGCTATTGCATTGTCTCTTTATGGTGGATATCAAGTAAGGGTACTGTTGGTGGAGGAAACACAAGCTGGATCAGGGTGATTTTCTTCATTAGCTGTGTCTCATTACCAGTGTTGGGGGGGGAAGTACATTATATTGCGTGTTTAAGAGGCATGTTTAGCACCTGTCACACTGTGAGACTAGACTAATGCACAATATTGCACATCAAAAAAATGTGAAAAATACAAATTATTCAGAATTTTTAATGCATTTTAAGATAACTTTTCCCATCAACTGGTCACAATGCACAACACGAAGCATATGAGTGAGAGTAGATGAAAGCGCAAGTTCAAATTTAGACTTAAGTCTGTTTATTTTAACTTTTGCAACAAGAAAAGAGAAGTTTTTCAGGAAGAGTGTTTTCAGGTTTTTTTATTTTTATAAAAAAATGATGGTATGCAGTTGCTTCAAACAGTGGTATAAAGCTATTTAAAACATCAATCAATGTAAATTGTGATAATCATAATTAATAATCACAATTACAATTTCAAGGGAATAATCAACAATTATGATTTTTGTCATAATCGTGCAGCCCTAGTTTTTAGGGAGTGACACAATATTTTAAAAGTAATGCATTTCCCCAACACTGCACTCATTACCTTGTTTGCCCCTGAGTATTTATAGTTATAGTGTTTCTTTTGGTGCTTTGTCAGCGGTTGGTTGATGGTTGGTTGTTTGTCTGTGTTTACAGTCATAAAGACCATTGTTAGGTGTGTTCTGCAGTTTTTATATGTTTAGACTATTTCAGACACCATAGACATAAACAGAGAGAAGTAGCTCCAGATACAATGTTCTTCATCAAGACACATGCAGTTCTGTTTATTAACCACTAGAGCACCAAAAGATACAGACTGCAGCTTTAACTTCAACAGCTGATGATGGAGAACGAGTTCACAAGCATAAGATCACATTAGATGACCATTGTGTCTTTCCCTAATCAAACAGACCTCATTCAGTCATCAGCTCATAAATAGAGACTCCAGTGATAGAGACCACACTGCCTTTATTTGTGACTTTTAAAAAAAGAGCAGTGCACAGTAGTTTGTATGTTGCTAGGAAACCATCAAAACATTCGACTGGACAATGGAAAAAAACAATGACGTCAAGCGCTTTTCTCCACAGAGTTGTGAGGCACTCAGAGCGCTCCTGCAAAACACGAGGCACAGCAGACAGTTAAAATGCAAGGTGATGGTGCACATAAAGAATGTACAGGACACTCACTGCCAATAGAAACATTTTTAAAAAAGGCACCATTCACTGCAAAAAAATGTGTTCTGTCTGATTGGGCCTTAAAGAAACGAGGAACTGATATCTGAATGTGTGACAGTTCACTGGTATCCATCTAAACTGGGTTCAGAGATGATCTCATATCTCTGTGGTCTAACTTCTGAAAATAGTAACCACATCACAGAGACACAAGACATGCATTAGTGTTGAGATGATAAATAATGTGTGTTTGTGTGTTGGTATAAATTAGTATCGTACAAATGTCTCAAATAGTGTCAAAAACTTAGAGACACTGAAAGACTCCAATCCAATCTAGTTCAGTGTTCATTAATGCAAACTTGATGTCTGATGTCACTGTGATGGACTCTTAAAGTCTTGTGAATAGCATGTTTGTTTGTGCTCTTATGTTTTCCTGTCTTCTTCATTAGTCCCTCTGTAACTGTGTTTAGTAATTGTGCGTGTGGATATTTGATACTTTATTATCATTTCTGACTACAAGGTGGCACAGCCCCAAAACATTTACCCTACTTTCATGACCACATGACAAGGCATTCAAAAAATAAAAAATACAACATTGTACTGCCAAATTCGAAATGGCTGCTTTTTAAAGCATCTCTGAAGCACTTTAAACAGCTCAGTCTCACAGCACACAAATGAACAAACCAGTCCTCCAGAGCGTAGTTACTAAAATTCAAGAGGTATTTAGGTAATATGAAGCAGCACTATGATTGACAAGTTTATTTGTATAGCACTTTTCACGAAACATATCATTTCAAAGCAGCTTTACAGCTAATTAAAGTTTGTTAAATTAAAAGTTTGTACAATTTGTATAATGTTAACAGTAATGATTATACGTTGCAATCAAATCACTGTAGTAAGATTGGGTAGTGATGTATGGTGTTTCAGGGCTGATATCATCTAAAGTCCTCCAAGGGGTTGGCATCATCATCTCTTCTTCGGTGCTCCTGATCCAGACTGTAGCTTGTGTAATTCCTGGTCACCACAGGATGTCAATCCCGTGGCAGAAACAGAGAACAAATAGGAACATAATTAGCGTAGCTGCTGTTCAAACCAAGCGAAGATGATTTGTTCAACCAAAGCTGAAGATTAATAATGTGCAACTGATCAGATATAACAGCAGTAAAAGATTATGAGATGCATTATGTGAATGCTTGGCTAAAAAGATGTGTCTTTAATCTAGATTTAAACAGAGAGAGTGTGTCTGAACCCCGAACATTGTCAGGAAGACTATTCCAGAGTTTGGGAGCCAAATGTGAAAAAGCTCTACCTCCTTTAGTGGACTTTGCTATTCTAAGTACTACCAAGAGTCAGGAGTTTTGTGACCTTAGGGAGCGTGATGATTGTAGCGAGGTAGAAGACTAGTTAGGTACGCAGGAGCTGAACCATTTAGGGCCTTATAGGTAAGAAGTTGTATTTTGTAGTTGATACAGAACCTAATAGGAAGCCAGTGCAGAGACTAGTGGTTCTGACACAGGGTTCATTGCTTAAGTCTTTTAAAAAAAATATTAGATCAAAATTTGCTAAAGATGAAATCAGTGTCTCAATTAATAAAACTTTCACTATTGGAATCTCCTGAATGAATGATACTTTTTTAAAAGTTGTCGCCACCTCCTGGCGGAATAGAATAAGCATTACAATATGTGCAAGTGTTAAGATACTTTCGTTTTGATCGCTACTGTACACAATAAGTGTTTATACCCAAACTGTAAACTTTTATACCAGTACTTCTGTTATATAAATATCTGTAAGACAGAAATAATGATCATTGTGTGGTTGAAAAGGCTTTTTCTGGATCATAGGCAGCATGAAATGCGATTTTAATGTCTTTGACACCTGTTTCTAATCGTAATCGTCAGTGGAGAGTAAGCAGAGATTGCAATCTTTTAATGATTAATCATGCAGCAAAATGTTTTGCAAGTATATTGTCATATTCTCGTGAGATCTCTTGCCACAAGATCTCGTCAAACCCCTGTTTATTATCATTTCTGACTACAAAACATTTAACCTACCAAATTTAACTGCCAAATTCAAAATGGCTGCCTTTTAAAGCATCTCTGAATCGCTTTAGTCTCACAGCACACAAATGAACAAACCAATCATCACCCCCCAGAGTGACTCACACTGCTGCAGAGTTCACCAGCAAAGGAAAAACGTGTTGCCATTTGCTGTTTGTCGTGTTAACAATTATTATTATTTCTGTGGGTGATTGCTACTAATATTCTTAATAAAAGCTCTGCAGTTGTGTTTAATATTTCACCTTTGCAGAGATGTTTCTGAGTGTGTTTTGGCTCATGTCTTTTATTTTGTAATTTGCTGTAGTCATGTGTCTGCCTTGCTCTCATGTGTTCCTGCTCTGTCTTCCTTTAGTCCATGTCATGTTCTCATTGGTTCATTGTCCTGTCATGTGGTTTCAGTTCTGTTTGTTCATTGGTTGCTTTCTATCATGTGTTTCCTAGTTTAGTATCTGCTTCTTTGTTGTGTGTTATGTTTGTGTCGAGCTGCTGTTGGTGAGTCTATTGTCATGTTAGCTTCATGTTTTCTCAGGTCATGCTAAACCTTTGTTTGTTTTCTATTAGTTTCACTTTGAAGATATTAAACTGCTCTTGGGTTCTGCATCTGGCTGACCTCAGTCTGAGTTTGTGACACACATTTGGTGATTCCCCTTCATGAGCTGCTAATGTGAGGATGTGATCAACTGAGAAGCAAAGCAACAAAGATGAACAAATAATCAAATGATTAATTAATGATCATAATAATTCATATAACTTTATTGTGGTTAGTTCAGAAATCCATTTTGATAAACTAATGACTTCCAAACACTTCACATTTTCTCACACCTGGGTTGAAAGAGCAGCTTTATTGGGTTTGTAATTAATATTTGTCCAAAAATGATATAAAATGTAAACCAAAGTTTGTTTAAGAATAAAGATACTTACTCACACTGTGTGTTAATGCAATATAACACTATAGTAAACACTATACAGGCAAAGGCTAATGCTGTCTGATCTAATTCAGGCCAAGTCCCGCCCATTCAGACACAAACAGACCAATAGAAGCTGCATTTAGTGAGCAGCCAATCAGATTGAACTGATGTCATCTCCAGCTGCTATATATATCCAACAGTGTGTGTGTTAATGCTGTCTGAAGATGAGACTAGTAACACTGTGACTGTGATACTGACACACAAACACACTCTTGAAAATATTCCTCCAGAAGTTGTTTTTTGTTGATTCATATTCACAGCATCATCAGTTTAAACTTGGTTTTAGAGATGATCTCTGCTCTTCTGCGGTCAAATGAACTGAGCTCTCACACTCAGCAATAGCATGTTTCCACTCCTCAACAGTGAGATCACACTCTGAAACACTACAACTGCTATAAATAATACACTATTTTAGTGATGAAAGTGTAGAACGGCTGTCAACCATCTCAAGATTGTAAGAAGGTCTTGACTCTGGAATAGATGCAAAACATCGCTGTAAAACTACATATGAATATGATGATCACATAATCACTATTATCATAATCATTTGCAGAAATGCAGCAAATAAATGATCTGTATATGACAGTTGACCTTTTAAAGAAACAGGTGTAAGGCCTGCAGCTCATCCACATCTCCACCAAAAACATTGTGTGATTTTATCATGAATCTGGCCCTTTCTGTGTCAGATCTTGATGTGTTTTAGCTCAACTCTCCAAAGTGTTTGACCAATGCTGGATAGATGCAAGATCACATAAGATGGCCATTGTATCTCTCTCTAATCAAACACACCTGATTCAGTCATCAGTTCATCAATAGAGACTCCAGTGGTAGAAACATTGTTGAGGAGACTCCAGGAACTGGTTTGGGAAACACTGGTCATTGGAAATCAGTTGTTTGGATAAGAAACCCTGCTTTACCAACACATTCTCAATCCTATCTCGTCACATACTGACTCTTGGTCAGGACCCCTTGGCGTCACTTTTAGCACCATTTTTCTATGTGCAGGGTCCTTCATAGTTTTCAGTTGTTTGTCCTTAATTTAATGGATTGCATGCATTTGTAAAAAATAGAAATCATTTCATATAAATGTGTACTTTGGAGCACCTAACCCCAACCCAACCTTAAACCTACCCAATTCTGAACAATAAACACATAACAGTCAAATATAAGTACACACACAGGGTTTATTGCAAAAACTGACAATAAACAAGCAGTATAAAAGCATTGCAAACACAAGTCTTCTGAAGCCATATGCTCTCTTTATGCAAAAAACAGGTTTTAATAGCTGAAAATGATTCCCGCTCCATTAACGTGCTCACATCTCATTCAAAAAGATACTCCCAAACTTTAATGTGACACAATCGGTCACAAAACACACAAGAGCCATCAGCATTTCACAACCAAGGCTTGCTTCTTCTGGCCGCATTTTTTGAATTTGCACACAGACGGACTGTAATGATGGAAATTTTTTGGGTTTGAGTCGTTTGTTCATCACAAGACAGTCCCATAAGCTTAAGAAACGCAGTCTGAGCTGGAAAGAAAATTGATTAGTTCATCTCTCGAGTTCAGGTTCGAGTTCAAAACCGGAGGCTGCATTTTCAGGACTGCATTTCTAGGACCCTAGGTTTTTAATGACAGTGCCACCTACCGAATTACCGAATTAGAGGACCGGCAATATATATATCCACCCCTGCCCCCCCTCCTGATCCACACTAAAGTCCAATATATAAATATAAATCTACCCCCAGAGTCATCCTTGTCTGTGATTCCTTGTTTATTTTACTTGAGTTGTTATATTATGCTACTTGGACCCAATCATTTCTCAACATTCCTAGGAACCAAGTTTAATTGCAATAAAGAAAGTAGTATTTGGGTGTAATAAAACTAAAAAAAAAAAAAAAAAAACTCTAATGCAGTTAAAACTGGGTGGAAATACTGCCTTGGTGGGTCGGTCCTCCAAAACTAGGGTCCTAGAAATGCAGTCCCAGAAATGCGGTCCTGAAATGCAGCATACAGGACAGTGGATGTAGACGACGATTGCATCTATTCTTCTCACAAATACATCATTTGCCTTGGAATATAAGCATTTTATGTATTTATGCATTTATGCATTTGATTGCAGATAGCCTGCGTGGGTTTACACAAGTTTAGTATTTTAAAGAGAACCAGTCCTAAGGAGGAACGATTTGCTTTTTCGGCTAAAAGAATTTCTTCATGTGAAATTTGAATTTTATGTCAATCAGAGATTAGACTGTACAGAAACAGAAACGCTAATAGGCCTACACACTACACACACATAGATATGCAGTGCTGATGCGCTTAACATGAACAATAAGAACAGTATTACAGTAATAATAACTTGCTAGTTTGATGAGATATGAGATAATAACCGATTGTTAGATTTAAACACCTGTAGTGTTTTTCCTCAGTTGGTCAGAACAAAAGTTTTGTTACTTATTCTTAGATGACAATATCCAATTAAAATTCTTATTTGGGCCATATATTTGAATCTATTAATCTGTGATTCCTAAGTACAGTGAATATCCTCAAAGGTGCGGTGACTGACAGCTACTGAAACATTAGATTCATCCGCACTGGAGCACAACCCACACATGGAAGATAATGCTGCACTTAACTTTTTATAGTTGTATCTGCCTGTTATATCTTATGTTTTGTTGACTAATGCTTAGGTTTAGGGGCAGGGGTTGAGTTACATGTGTAAATGGTGTAAAATAAGTAAAACTATTGTGACTGTTTGCACTGAAAAAAAACACCCCCCAACATATATGCAATAATAACAATATTATTACCCAATATATAATTTAAATAATGACAACACAATTTTTAGCGCCTTTTGTGTCAGCACGCCAAGCATTTCTTATTTAAAGCACTGGAGGACGCTGCACGTCGAAAAAAAGACGCTGAAGGGGTACCATGAGCATCAAGAAGTGACGCCAAAGAGCCCTGACCAAGTGTCAATATGTGACGAGTTGGGAGTGAGAAAATGTTGGCTTTACGCGAAAACACTGAAATAAAGACTTTACATAAACTGCACCAATAAAACCGAGAGCTTGTAAATGGATTGCAGCTAACATTTACACAAAGGGAAAAGTTGAGTTTCAGTTGTAGAAAACAGTTAAAAAAGAGGATGAACTGTGACCTGAATGTGTGAAAATTCACAGCTATCAGTCCAAACTGGGTTTAGAGCTGATCTCAGATCTGTGTGAGTTAAAGCAGTGGTCAAACTAACTGAGTTCTCAGAGTCAGCTTCTGAAAACACTAGCCACACAAACCACAACACAAACAGACAAAAGATGAACAAAAGATTAAAAAAAATGAATAAAATAAAATCTACGTTGGAGTCTTAGCTTTAAAATGATTCAGAACCAAATCTAAGATCAACTCTGAGGAAAAGACAAACAACATTTATCTTAGTGAGGAGGTGGGGCTGGTTGTGGTTAAGCAGTTCATAGGAAATATAGAAGAAACTGAGTTCATCTCAACAGCAGTAACAGTCAGAGCTTAGCTCTCGACGGAAGATTTAACTGACTGAGTTGTTTCCAAAATTAAAACAGACTGAACTGATCTCAGTTCTTCTACTTTTCCATTATGACTGGCATTGTGTCACTAAATAGCAGCATTTAGACACTCAGCCAATCAGATCAGAGGAAGCTAAACACAGGAAGAGCTGATAGTATTTAAAGAAAGAGTTGTGAGCATATAATGAAGAGGAAGACTGACAGAAAGAGAAAATGTCTGATGAGTGTCATTTGTGTCTGCTGGGACTGATCTTTCTCTCTTCACTTCTCACAGGTAAAGAAATCTGTGTTTTCTCTACAAGACATTTAGTTGAATTAGTCTGAGAAAGTGTTCATTTCAATGATCACTCAAATGTTCTTGTGTTTCAGGTATCAGTGGAGTGGATGATGTTCATGTGTTCATCAGTTCTGGAGAAAATGTCCGTCTGCCCTGTAATAATGCTCTTCATGACTGCAACTCAACTACATGGAGCTATTATAACAATTCAGCAGCAGTTGAACTGATTGCTAAAGGGAACAAGAAGAAAGACACAGAGAGTCATGAGAGACTGAGTCTGGGGTCTGACTGCTCTCTGAACATCAAGAACATCACAAAAGAAGATTATGGATCTTACACCTGCAGACAATATGTGAATGAACACAAACCACAACAAGGATTATATGCACATGTTAATCTGCATGTTCTTCATGGTAATTTTATGATTGTGTGGTTAATTTAAAAGGGGCTTAATTTAAACTCTCATGATGATTGAAAAGTGTGTGATTTGTGTGTTATTTTGTGTTTCAGTCTCTTCATCATCCTCACAGACTGAGATCAGTGCAGGCAGCTCTGTGTCTCTCTCCTGTCAGTTATATTCATATTCATCTGCTGGAGTCTCTTGTGATGATTTGATTAAATCTGGGGGAATTAATCTGTTGTGGGTGAATCAGACTGGTGTTAATCTGACGATATCAGACTCTGGATATAACGTATCAACATCAAGACTCTGCATCTTCACTCTGAATACAACACTCCTGAATGAAGATGACAACAGAGAGTGGAGATGTGAAGTTACTCAAGGAGATCAAGTCAAGACCTCAGTCACATATACTGTCAAGATTTCAGGTGAGAAAACAATCTCATCAATCATTTTAGATCCTCATAATGTCAGTAACATTAAGGACTGTTAGTATCATTGAAGCAGAACAAACAGAGGATACTAAAGCTTCTTTCAGTCTGACAGAAGAGAAACTCAAAGCTCTGCTGCAAATGCTCATTTCCAATTTTCTGCTCAGATCAGATTTTGTTATTTTATTTTTTTTTTGCCTGTTCACTGCTCTCCTCCATGTTTTGGCGAGTAAACGCAAGGCAGAAGGGTAATCCAAACAGATGCCTTGTCCAAATACACACACTTGCGGTCTTTGCACTTGCCCACTTAACTACTTCTATGACGCATTTCCTGTTTTTGTGTTGAAATGAGGATGAAGACCTCAAGTGTGTGTCGAACTTTTCATTACCTGATGGGACACGCTTATAGGGTTGTTTAAAAAAAAAAAAAAAAAATTTCAGAGCTTTATTTTCAATACTTTGCATTTTAAAATCAACTTCTAAGTGTCTGCTCAATAGTCCCTATAACAGATTAATCAGTTTAATTGGTGGTGCTTATAATTAAGTGATAAAAAGCAGTTGCAAATGTTGTACAAAATAAATATCACCACTACTCATCTTTGCACCAATAAAATGTGCAACACTTTGTGTTTCTCCCAAATTAGATGTAATATCTAAGTATTGTATTAATTTCAATTACAGTGGAAAGGTTTTGGTGACATCACACGAGATCTTGCCAAAAAGTCTCACAAGTTGTTTCCAGAACATGATGCATTATGGGATACACTAAGCCTTGAATACTGCTCCAGAGCGGTTTTCAAGATTTCAAGTGGATTTAGTGTGTGTTAAGGACACTGCACGTTGCAGTGTTTAAGACCTTTGACACATACCAAATAAACTAACTCAGACAGAAATACAGGGGTTGGACAATGAAACTGAAACACTGGCCAATATAGTGTTGGAGGTTTCATGGCTATATTTGCGCAGCTGGTGGCCGATCTTCACTTATTGCACATTCCAGCAGTAAGAGCAGAGTGTGAAGGTTGACTATGTGACCCAATGGTTCAGACATGGTATTAAATTAACTGAAATATTCAGAATAGTATTCCCTATAATGCACAACGCTTGATTTTTTTTTTTTTTTTCTGGTTATGCCTTTATTATTTTTATCTATGGTACTGAATCCATATTTTTGATGTTTTATTATACTGAACCCACTTAAATGGAATAAACTCTGTTTGAGATAAAGTAAACGGTGTAATAAACTGTAAAATATTCAGAATATTATTGCCTATAGTGCACAAGACTGGACCCTCTGTTACAACATATCAGAAATATGGTTTCAGTATGATATGTAAGGGATAATCAACGGTTAAAGGATTTTAAATGCATGATGTGGAGGCTGAAGTCATGGTCATTTGCAAATTTATAGACAAGTTGCAACTAGTATTGCTCTTTACAGCGCAATATTTGACCAAATGGGTAAAAATGATGTTATTTTTGTCAGTTACAGCTCATCAGCTCCATCATTCTGCCAGATTGAAATTAGACACAGAGATGAAATAGTGCAGTAAGATTGCATTTATTTGAATGGAATATAGGATTTGTTTCAATCAATTGACCATATGCACGGAATACTTCCTTGTTTAGATAAGCCAGCTCAATCATTTCCGGTCAGCTGTACTGAGCCGTAATAGGACTGTCCCCACAGTTTTTTTTTTTTTTGTCTAAGAGGACCAAACGTCCATGTATACCATTTCAAGAATGACAAACACTAGTTTAAAAAAATTACATGATTAAATCCGCTAAATAAAGCCGATGTCAGAAACAGAGCTGTGCATTCAATGATTCAGACTAAATTCAGAGAAACAAAACTACAGCAGTAACAAGTTTGTGTTGGTTGAATATAGGCTATTTAATAGCTTTTACAATTCAAGAGAAAACGATATGTGAATAAAAGATGTAGTTAATCAAATTGTATCTAAAATATTTCAAATCATATTGATTCATATTGAATGCATTATTTATTTACTATGTGATTAATAGTTAAGTTTTTCAATTTGTAGTGCGGTAAAAGTACGAACATTTATTAAACCAATAATGAATCGAAAAGCAAGAATGAGGAGTTTAAATGGCAGCCGCAGCCAATAACTAATTCTCTGCTGCCATCTTTTGGTTATAAGGCTAATTTCATATCGATCTTAAAAATTCGTTGATTTCCGTTAAACTACCTTTTTTCCATGTCGTGTTTATGAATGAAAAGTGAATCTTTGAAGTGAATTTTATTGCACAGCGCACAGCTGTAGAGTTGAAAATCAATAAAAGCTTTAAAATAATGTAATATTTGTGTTCATGACTATGAAGGCAAGTTATTGATGATCAAGAAAACTATTAAGATGTCGTTAAAAAGAAGCATAACGTAAGCCTAAACACGTTATGATAGTGTCAGCATTTAAATGTACAACTATTACTCTCCTGGACCAGGCTCCGCATTTAAATTATATTGTTAAATAATGTGAAACTGGATGCTCATGCCCCTATCATTATTTACAATGTTGCAATTATTATTTTTCTCAGTTTCTGATAAAAACGAGGCAGGAGAGCAGTCTCAAGAGTCTCTATCTATATATAGCACATATAAAATGAGTCTGACCGGAAGTTTACGAGCTGCTTATCATTCTTGCATAGTTGTATGTGTGTGCCTGCTGTGCATCTGTGCGTCTCTCACTGCAAACTAGTTCATTCAATCATTGAAAACATTTCATCCACAGCAGAAAATAAAACTCCTAATTGAATAAAAAGAGATCCTAGTCTCCCACAGTGCATAAAACTGTCTGTCTGTCAGAACAAGGACATTTATCTTCTACAGTTGGATTCAGGACCAACTTTCTTAGTCAATGGTGGCTTGTGAAAATTAACAATCAACACTTAAATGGTCTCTCCAGGGCGTTTCCACACGTTCTAATGTTCCTTTGTTAATCACTTTTACACACATTTTATACAAACTCATACCCCCAGGAGGAGGAGGAGGAGGAGGAGAAGAAGAAGAAGGAGGAGAAGAAGAAGAAGGAGGAGGAGGAGGAGGAGGAGAAGAAAAAGGAGGAGAAGAAAGAGGAGTAGAAGGAGAAGACGGAGGAGGAGGAGGAGAAGGAGAAGTAGAAGTAGAAGGAGGACGAGGAGGAGAAGAAAAAGACAGAGGTAATGTGATGTAATAAATTATGAGCAAATAAAAAGATCTAGATGAGGTAAACCAAGTTGTCCTAGTCTAGAAATCCTAGTCTAAGAGTTTAAAATAGCATCATAACAATGTCTAGAGTTCCAGAGATCTGAGATTTATTTATTTATTTTTTTGTCACAGGATAACACATTCATATATATATATAATATGCTATAGTTGTGTAGAATTTGGGTATTTATGGTATTTTTTTATTTGAAATTGCTAATTTAGTCATGTTTGTACATTACTGGACTTAATAAAAATAGCTAAAGTTGATGTAAAATTCACTTTAAATAAATTAATTTCTCAGTTTAATTCATGGTAATAAATTAATCCGTATGTTACTGTATGCTAGAACAGTTTTAAACCCTGAGACCTTAACAAAATAAACATTATCAACAAAAATGAAAGTAAGCGGCAGACTCCAGCGCATATCTGTTTGTGTGAATCAGTCAGAAAACACTCACCGCTCAAAACACCAGACTTTTTGTTGCTGCAAACTAATCCTCTCATTATAACAAAGTGTGTAGACACAATGTAAATATGAGATTTATTGTGCAGTTTAGAGAGAGATTCCTTCATTAGCTAATAACGCAATTTTCTGAGATGCAAAAAAAACTGAAATGAGTGACAGCTTTAGGGAGCGCTCTTTTTTTAATCCATTCAGAATTTTAATAACAGTTTAGTTTTTCTTGCTGCTGAGAGGAACAACATGATGAACACACTGTTTCAGGAGTGACAAATGGGGCATTCCCTTTTGAAATCGCAGAGATAATCATAATAATGGACTGGACAAAATATGATATGTCAGAATAGATGCCGACCCTGTAAACCATGAATGTGAGCCAATGGATATCACACAAGCGACATGGAAACTCACGCAAGAGTTGTCTGTGAACATCTTAATATCAGTCAATTCATTATACAGAAAGAGAAAGTGAAACTCTGCATTAATGGCTCATTTTGTCAGTCAAATCTACTTCGCTGATGCTGATAACGGGATATAAAAAAATGAAGAATGTGGTAAACAAGTTGTTATAAAGAATGCATAATTAGCCTTTATAACCACTATTTCATTGAAAAGAAGACCAAGATTTTAGCTGACTAAATCTACTCTAACTAAAACAACATGAAAATAAATAGACATTCACAAAATGAGTCAGTCTCTTCTTAGTTAAGCACACTAACATTCAGTCTCATTTCTAAATAAGTGTTAAAGCTTGAAATATGCAGCGGATATGCAATTGAAGACGATATAACTGTGAGTCTGGTCACATAAAACGACTTTGGTAGTAATAGATATCACTAAATCCAGATGCCTAAATGAACAATGCAATTTTCCAAATCATCAAAAGGACAATATTACTGGTTCATAAAAATACAGTTAAAACATGTTTGAAAATACATAACAAAAGAAGAAAACTTACTTTAGGGTCATGTACTAACACTGTGAACACCAAAACACAGATGAACATCCAAATTACCGGCAACAGTAAAACAAAACTCCCATCTGATCGCACTATATGACTTGTTGATATACTCCTCGATGATATACTCCTCCTGGATGCATCTGGTCTACCTAAAAGTCTACCTATTTCCAGGAGCCCTTTATACACCATGGCTACTTCACTAAATTAAAATTAACACTTGCTTAAAGATGAAGAGGCTGCTATGTCAAAATAACTTTAAAAACAGCAAAGGGTCTTTTTATAGGTGTACCTTCAACAATAACAGCAGAACATCCTACTTTTGTAAAATAAAGAAAACAAACTAGTTGTGATTCCCACGATCCTCTTCCTGAAGCGTCACAAAAATAAACCAAAACTCATGAGAAATATATCTACAAACATTGAAGTGTAAAATTTTAAGTGTCTGTGCTTTGATTATTTGACATTATAAGTTCATTTATTTTTCATAAATTGATAGTTTTTTTTTTTTTATCTTGTAAAATGATAATTGTCATATTCTGTTTGATTAATCTGAACTAATATTCATGTTTTACAGCTCAAGCTGATTCAACAACAGCAGTGACTCCAGTCCACATCACAAACTCTCAGAATCACAGAGAAACACAACCAGCAGGTATTTCTGAAGATCAAGGTGCTGCTGATTCAGTCATGATGATGTTACTGATGTTGCGTTTACTTCTGGGATAATTGTCAACAAATAGCCATTTCACACATCTGAAAATAGGCACATACCTTTAGAAATGTGTATCTGGTTCTTTCTTTGTATGCAGCCAATCAAGTTTTTGTTTTATCTTTCCAATCAGAATCAAAGGCCAGACTGACCATTCTTTCAATGAGTTTGAAACATATTCTTTACTGTTAGAGCCTCAAAGCAGAGCTGTTTACAGCATTTGCTCTCTTCTTTCATTATTTCTGTCAGGACTGAGCAAGTTTCCTAATTTGTCATCCATATCTCTATCACAAGCCAAAAACCAAAAGAGATGATAGCAGCAAGAGACTGAGGCGGTGATCTTACCAATAGCACTTAGCTTCTGCGTGTTGAAACTGCAAAGTATATTCCAGAATTTCCACATACTGTGTAACGCTTTAATCAGGGAGGACAGATAGATGATCTGAGTAGCTATAGCCAAGTGTAAGCAGAGACTCATGTGTTCCATATTGCAACTCTATCTCAGAGGAATTCGTACGTATTTTTTTTAATTTATTTTTTATTTTTTGTCTAGACCCCAGTGATGTGTAGGTTTAGGGTTAGTTGAAGGGCATTTGTACAAACTCATACGAATTGGGAACTCGTAAAATATGTACAATTTAGTCAAAGACGTATGAATTCATAAGAGTGAGGTCGTACTAATTCATACTAATTAGCCACCTCAAAAAATACATACGAGATCGGGCTGGATATTCCACAGTGGTTCTTTATCATCGAGTGCTGTGTGAACAAAAGCCAGAACCAATGCCGTAAAGGCTGTTTTATTTCCCTCTCGTGATCATGGCAATGGATTTTGTTGGGATTTTGCTATATTTAATCAAATGTGAGCTGTAAATGTGAAATTTCCATTGCTGTTTTGAGAAATATTCCTTTTTTGAATTGCCTGAAAAAACACCTCATGTGAGTGTTAAAACTTTTTTTGCGATATATGGGAGTTTTTGTGCAGTTGACATGTTTCCATTAGGCATATTTTCAGTTTGCACAATTTAAAGAGTAATGGAAATGCAGCTAGTGCCACCATAGTTTTTTTTATATAGTAATTAAAATAATTTAGTTCAGTTAGAGAACAGACAGTACAATTAAAAACTGAAAGTGGCTGCTCAACTTTTGCTGTTTATCTGAGGTGATATAGATTTTTATTATTATTATTATTATTATTATTATTTAAATGGTTCCACAGTGTTTGCTCTTTTTACTTTTATTTAAACTAAACATATTTATATTATTTGACATCAAAGTGTATGCCGTGTCTCTAAGCTTTTTTTTTATACATTTTTCTAATAAATGTTCTATGTGTATTTTTATTTGTTTGATTAATAAAAGTTACATGATTTATTTATAGGCTGAGTTTGACGTATTTGAGTTGCATTCAGTTCAAACAATGATGCTGAATTGCCGCTAATTTGAAAGTGAAAGTAAAATGCGTACAGCGCTTAAGTGACAAAAACATTATACTGTATTCATTTCAGGATTTTAAATTTAGCACCAAATCAGTAGCTGTGTGTGTGTGTGTGTGTGTGTGTGTGTGTGTCTGTACTGTATTTAGTCTCTAGCTGTGCTGCCATCTACCAATTTATATGTGAATTTTGGAATATCACATAAAAAATGTTGGATGGAAATGTCAAGATGTGTATAATTTCTAAACATGCTCAAAAAAATAAGTGCTCATTTGAGGCAGATAGTGTTTTATCCAATAAGAAGATGTGCATAAACTATGATGGAAACACATCTTACATAAATCTCTTGATGTGCAACAAAAACCTCACATGACTTTGCCTCAATAGAGGATGTGATTGGATACTTGGAGTTGGTTGTATCATTTTTAATGAACTGTTAAACTATCCCCACATCAAACAAACATAACATGGCAAACTGTTTTAGCATGTGGGTTTTAAGTTAGCATGAATGCAAAGTATCAAATTAAACTAGAGAAACAGTGACTTTAGGTTATGAAAGTCAAAGAATCGTTGGTAGACAAAAATAATCTTAATGAAAAAAATATATATTGATATTGAAGACATCACCACAGCTCCTTTCTGACTGTCAAACTACAACTAACCCCTGTGTCACAACACTCCTCTGTCTCCTTATTAATACAGTTCACACAGGTCCAGCACATATTTATCATTTTTGTGAAGCTGAAGTATTAAGATGTTTGTGTTCATGTTCATTGTGTTTGAACTGAACTAACAGACTCCTATTGTTTCAGGAGTCAGTTGGATTGCTGGATCATTATTCAGAGGTATGACAGTCTTTACATTCAGTTCATTAATGCTGAAACAGTCAATCTGCTGTGCTTTGGCAAGAATTTTTCAATGATTTTTTTATTTCTCTTGATTGTGTCTATCATCTTTCCTGCAGTGATTGTGATTATTGTAGAGTTTGCAGTGTTTGCTGCTCCTACTGTGATTCTTCTTCAGATCATCTGTGTGAGAAGAGCTGGTGAGTTTTTGAGATGATTCACATTGATCTGAAACAATCTGCACTCATGAGAGCTCAGGAAATGTTTGTGTTTAATTATTTTGCAGGGAGGAAGAACTCGCAGCACGGAGAAAAAGTAGTGATGAATACAATATTAGAATAAAATACTCTCCACAAATAACCATTTTCTCCAGTATTGCTGATCAGCAGAAGTTTCCACTGAAACTGAACCAGGGTGGAAGTCTTTATACAGACAGACATTATGTCTGCTTGTGGGATTCTGGCGCCCCCTGGAGAAACTTTTAAGAGTGACTCTCCAGAATTTCTCAGACAGAAACATTATTAGATGAACAAATCAGTTGTTGAATGAGAAGTTATTTCAGTTTTTGTGAGCCAGCACTGAACTGATACTCAAACATTTAGGTTCACAGTTTGTTCTGATCCTCTAATGTTAATTCCTCAAACCATGAAACTCAACAGACTCCCTTCAGACTTTGTTTTGTAGATTATTTCTGCCTTTTTAGTAAAATTGACATTAAGGTTTAAGGATGTACATTGATCAACTATATAATCCTCAACATGTGACCATTGTCATTGTGATATTTGCATACTGAATACTGATTGCTCTTATGTATTTGTACTGACTAATAAAGATGTCCAAATTGCTAAAAGAATATACATTCAAAGAATTTTAAAATGTTGGGGGGAGTTTTGATTTATTTATGTTTTCCATTTTGTCATTGGATTATACTAGACATTGATTATACATTAATGTTTTTATCTAGACTAATTCTACAATATTTGTGAATGGTTCAATAGATTTGGACACAAAAAATTAGTATGTGAACATTGTGTGTTGATTCTCATACACAGCTGAGAGGAGACAAGACACACTCATGACAAACACAGAAACTGTCTTAGACACTGATTATTTATCACTCAAACCCCTTTCTCTATCTGTCCGTCGGTCGCGCATATCAGCCATGTTTGTAGTTTTTTAACACTTTTTATACGCGTTTGTAGTTCTAATCGAATCCTTGCTCACCGCGCAATGTGTTGTGGGTAATATTAGCCGTTAGAGTGTGGATCAATCTGCACTTCGAGTTCTATCCGGGAATCTTTGGAATACTTTTTTAAACATACTACGATTTGGGACATGCATTCTATTTTCGAATACTATTTAGGACGGATAGTAAAGTAGAAACTGTCTAAACGGCTGCGCATCCCGGTGTTGTGTTTGTAATTATGGGGGAGTGAATGCAATCAGTTTTTGTTGATGTTTTCATTTTTTTTTTTTTTTTTTTTTTTTTTTAGAAAATGGATGAGTTAATTTAATCAATTATTATTAATAAATGTGATGCGAACTAGGAAAACCCAACGCATGGTGAAATTTGACCTTTTTTAGGTTTTGATATCATATGAAAGCTAACTTCCAAAGCACTTTTTAAAGCTGTTATTTTGTCCATAGCTTGAACGTAACTAAAGTTATATCTATCTGAAGTTGGCTGATAGCTATGATTTTCAAGAATGTAATTTTGAGAAAAACGGGTTTAAAGTGAGACAGGTTTTACTTTCACTTCACGGGTTTATCCAGAACTGTTTGTCAAGTCATCATTACACACACTAACGTCTGTTTTCCGTTGTTTATCATGGGCATAGTCTCTGAACTTTTGATCAGCCCTTGTATGTTTAGATAGCACGAATTGTGTACCTTGTAGTTTACATTTAGAAAAGCGAACGCAGCGCAACTGTTGGTGACCTGTGCTTATAACAGACTGTCATCAGACTCCTCTTAGTAATTCATCATCCAATCCTTCATCTCTGGATGTCAAATAGTCCATTATAACATCTTTTAGGACACTGACATCAGCAAGACTGAGCAGATTGAAACGAGTAAGATTGTTTAAGTGAGCAGCTGCAGTACTTCAGACATCTGACGATATTAATAAATAAATAAAACCAAAGTTGTGGCAGTGGCATCTATCAGTTGTATTGTGTGGGGGCCGGAAGGAAGCGCGGTTCCTCACAGTGCAGCATGTGATCTTCAGCACCATGGAGAGCAGCGGCAGAGGGGGACACAAGGGCAGGTTACCCAGCAATGTTCAGGACCAGGGACAGCTCCTCCAACACAGTGTTGCTGTGCACTGTTTCCCCTCTGATGGGGAGCCTCAGCTGCAGCTGCTGAGACATTTAGCAGACACACAAAAGCCTAACATCAACTTGAGTGTTTGATGGCTGTCAGCAATCTCCATTTAGCCTATTTAGCTTTTGAACCGCAATTGTTTTCATATCAGACATGAAGCACTGCACTGCGGCTAATGAACTAAAGTCTGACTTTTAGTAAGTTTATTTAGTGAAATCAGAGCCTTTTGAAATTTAATCATCACACAAGCTATAATCTCAATTTTGGTCCCGTGCCCAAAATTTAAGATCTCTTAATCATAATTAAGACTTTCTTGTACAATTTAAGACTTTTTATGACCTTAAATTTGAACCAACTAAATTTAAGACTGTTAAAGGACCCGGGCTTCTGTCTCCAGCAGATGGCAGTAATGACCAAAAAGAAAGAAGCAGAAGAAGAAAAGTGCTAAACTGAATGCGCTTCACACTCCAAACCAGTAGGTAGCGGAAAAGAATCCTTTATTTCCCTCTAAACTGTCAAAAACACAAGAAGAAGAAAAGGAAGAGACACGTTTCGAAACTAATGTTTCAAAACAAAATATTTGGACGTTTTCCAAAAAAAGAACCACGAATCGTTTTCAAGGATGACATGCATTCAGAGCAGCAGAAGAACAGAAACCTGTAAAGACAGAGTTTATTGAAGATTACAGTGAGAACACGAGTGATCCAGAACTCTTCAGAGTGAAACAGGAAGATACTGAAGAAAAAAGAGGTTGGTGTTTATTCCCGATTCTTCATTAACGATGCTGTGAAACATTGAAATAATTTGATCAGATGTTATGGTTGTAGTCAGTCAGTATAACGAAGACTATCAAATCATTACACGTAAGTAAATTAAAATAACTTCTTATGGAAATTGATTAAAAAAGTACTTTAGTATCAGAAGAACTAGTGCTCTTTCTGACATTTGCTGCTGGATCTGTCGTCTCTGTAGTGATTAAACATGAGATATCATTAGTTTTGGGTTTATCTAACAGACAATCGTTGGTCTCATGAATCTATTATTGGTTCCTGGTCACAAAGCACAAAGTGAGCATGAAGATATGTTTAACTTTATATATTTGTGTTGAACTTTACTGTAGTACAGCACTGACTTTGTAGCATACGTTTGACTGAATTGTTTGCTTTTTGTCTTTATTTCCTCTTATATAAGCCTCTTATACTTTGTACTTATATTTGTATAATTTGCTATTATTCATTAAAAGCATCATTTAACAGAAAGAGGCAGAGTTGTGCATTATGTCATATTGAGAAACGGCTATTGTGTCTCTTTATGGTGGATATCAAGTAAGGGTACTGCTGGTGGTGGAAACACAAGCTGGATCAGGGTGATTTTCTTCATTAGCTGTGTCTCATTGTCAGTGTTGGGGGGAAAAGTACATTATATTGCGTGTTTAAGAGGCATGTTTAGCACCTGTCACACTGTGAGACTGGACTGATGCACAATATTGTCATAAAAAAAACAAAAAAAATATTATTTAGAACAAATTATTCTGAATTTTTAATGCATTTTAAGATAATGTTTCCCATCAACTGGTCTCAATGCACAACACCGCTGTGTGCTGTGTCAAAGACGCGTCTGCACTCTGATTTAATCAAGCACAGATGAGAAGCACATGAGTGAGAGACTCATGAAAGCGCAAGTTCAAATTTAGATTTAAGTGTATTTTAATATTTGCAACGAGAAAAGAGAAGTTTTTCAGGAAGAGTGTTTTCAGCTTTTTTTTTATTTTTATAAAAAAATAATGGCATGCAGTTGTTTCAAACTGTGGTATAAAGCTATTTAAAACATCAATCAATGTAAATTGTGATAATTGTAATTAATAATCACAATTACAATTTCAAGGGAATAATCGACAATTATGATTTTTGTCATTATCGTGCAGCCCTAGTTTTTAGGGAGTGACACAATATTTTAAAAGTAATGCATTTCCCCAACACTGCACTCATTACATTGTTTGCCCCTGAGTATTTATAGTTACAGTGTTTATTTTGCTGCTTTGTCAGCGGTTGATTGATGGTTGGTTGTTTGTCTGTGTTTACAGTCATAAAGATCATTGTTAGGTGTGTTCTGCAGTTTTTATATGTTTAGACTATTTCAGACACCATAGACATAAACAGAGAGAAGTAGCTCCAGATACAATGTTCTTCATCAAGACACATGCAGTTCTGTTTATTAACCACTAGAGCACCAAAAGATACAGACTGCAGCTTTAACTTCAACAGCTGATGATGGAGAACGAGTTCACAAGCATAAGATCACATTAGATGACCATTGTGTCTTTCCCTAATCAAACAGACCTCATTCAGTCATCAGCTCATAAATAGAGACTCCAGTGATAGAGACCACACTGCCTTTATTTGTGACTTTTAAAAAAAGAGCAGTGCACAGTAGTTTGTATGTTGCTAGGAAACCATCAAAACATTCGACTGGACAATGGAAAAAAACAATGACGTCAAGCGCTTTTCTCCACAGAGCTGTGAGGCACTCAGAGCGCTCCTGCAAAACACGAGGCACAGCAGACAGTTAAAATGCAAGATGCTGGTGCACATAAAGAATGTACAGGACACTCACTGCCAATAGAAACATTTTTAAAAAAGGCACCATTCACTGCAAAAAAATGTGTTCTGTCTGATTGGGCCTTAAAGAAACGAGGAACTGATATCTGAATGTGTGACAGTTCACTGGTATCCATCTAAACTGGGTTCAGAGATGATCTCATATCTCTGTGGTCTAACTTCTGAAAATAGTAACCACATCACAGAGACACAAGACATGCATTAGTGTTGAGATGATAAATAATGTGTGTTTGTGTGTTGGTATAAATTAGTATCGTACAAATGTCTCAAATAGTGTCAAAAACTTAGAGACACTTAAAGGCTCCAATCCAATCTAGTTCATTAATGCAAACTTGATGTCTGATGTCACTGTGATGGACTCTTAAAGTCTTGTGAATAGCATGTTTGTTTGTGCTCTTATGTTTTTCTGTCTTCTTCATTAGTCCCTCTGTAACTGTGTTTAGTAATTGTGCGTGTGGATATTTGATACTTTATTATCATTTCTGACTACAAGGTGGCACAGCCCCAAAACATTTACCCTACTTTCATGACCACATGACAAGGCATTCAAAAAATAAAAAATACAACATTGTACTGCCAAATTCGAAATGGCTGCTTTTTAAAGCATCTCTGAAGCACTTTAAACAGCTCAGTCTCACAGCACACAAATGAACAAACCAGTCCTCCAGAGCGTAGTTACTAAAATTCAAGAGGTATTTAGGTAATATGAAGCAGCACTATGATTGACAAGTTTATTTGTATAGCACTTTTCACGAAACATATCATTTCAAAGCAGCTTTACAGCTAATTAAAGTTTGTTAAATTAAAAGTTTGTACAATTTGTATAATGTTAACAGTAATGATTATACGTTGCAATCAAATCACTGTAGTAAGATTGGGTAGTGATGTATGGTGTTTCAGGGCTGATATCATCTAAAGTCCTCCAAGGGGTTGGCATCATCATCTCTTCTTCGGTGCTCCTGATCCAGACTGTAGCTTGTGTAATTCCTGGTCACCACAGGATGTCAATCCCGTGGCAGAAACAGAGAACAAATAGGAACATAATTAGCGTAGCTGCTGTTCAAACCAAGCGAAGATGATTTGTTCAACCAAAGCTGAAGATTAATAATGTGCAACTGATCAGATATAACTGCAGTAAAAGATTATGAGATGCATTATGTGAATGCTTGGCTAAAAAGATGTGTCTTTAATCTAGATTTAAACAGAGAGAGTGTGTCTGAACCCCGAACATTGTCAGGAAGACTATTCCAGAGTTTGGGAGCCAAATGTGAAAAAGCTCTACCTCCTTTAGTGGACTTTGCTATTCTAAGTACTACCAAGAGTCAGGAGTTTTGTGACCTTAGGGAGCGTGATGATTGTAGCGAGGTAGAAGACTAGTTAGGTACGCAGGAGCTGAACCATTTAGGGCCTTATAGGTAAGAAGTTGTATTTTGTAGTTGATACAGAACCTAATAGGAAGCCAGTGCAGAGACTAGTGGTTCTGACACAGGGTTCATTGCTTAAGTCTTTTAAAAAAAATATTAGATCAAAATTTGCTAAAGATGAAATCAGTGTCTCAATTAATAAAACTTTCACTATTGGAATCTCCTGAATGAATGATGCAATGATAAATACTTTTTTAAAAGTTGTCGCCACCTCCTGGCGGAATAGAATAAGCATTACAATATGTGCAAGTGTTAAGATACTTTCGTTTTGATCGCTACTGTACACAATAAGTGTTTATACCCAAACTGTAAACTTTTATACCAGTACTTCTGTTATATAAATATCTGTAAGACAGAAATAATGATCATTGTGTGGTTGAAAAGGCTTTTTCTGGATCATAGGCAGCATGAAATGCGATTTTAATGTCTTTGACACCTGTTTCTAATCGTAATCGTCAGTGGAGAGTGAGCAGAGATTGCAATCTTTTAATGATTAATCATGCAGCAAAATGTTTTGCAAGTATATTGTCATATTCTCGTGAGATCTCTTGCCACAAGATCTCGTCAAACCCGTTTATTATCATTTCTGACTACAAAACATTTAACCTACCAAATTTAACTGCCAAATTCAAAATGGCTGCCTTTTAAAGCATCTCTGAATCGCTTTAGTCTCACAGCACACAAATGAACAAACCAATCATCACCCCCCAGAGTGACTCACACTGCTGCACAATTCACCAGGCAAAGGAAAAACGTGTTGCCATTTGCTGTTTGTCGTGTTAACAATTATTATTATTTCTGTGGGTGATTGCTACTAATATTCTTAATAAAAGCTCTGCAGTTGTGTTTAATATTTCACCTTTGCAGAGATGTTTCTGAGTGTGTTTTGGCTCATGTCTTTTATTTTGTAATTTGCTGTAGTCATGTGTCTTCCTTGCTCTCATGTGTTCCTGCTCTGTCTTCCTTTAGTCCATGTCATGTTCTCATTGGTTCATTGTCCTGTCATGTGGTTTCAGTTCTGTTTGTTCATTGGTTGCTTTCTATCATGTGTTTCCTAGTTTAGTATCTGCTTCTTTGTTGTGTGTTATGTTTGTGTCGAGCTGCTGTTGGTGAGTCTATTGTCATGTTAGCTTCATGTTTTCTCAGGTCATGCTAAACCTTTGTTTGCTTTCTATTAGTTTCACTTTGAAGATATTAAACTGCTCTTGGGTTCTGCATCTGGCTGACCTCAGTCTGAGTTTGTGACACACATTTGGTGATTCCCCTTCATGAGCTGCTAATGTGAGGATGTGATCCACTGTGAAGCAAAGCAACAAAGATGAACAAATAATCAAATGATTAATTAATGATCATAATAATTCATATAACTTTATTGTGGTTAGTTCAGAAATCCATTTTGATAAACTAATGACTTCCAAACACTTCACATTTTCTCACACCTGGGTTGAAAGAGCAGATTTATTGGGTTTGTAATTAATATTTGCCCAAAAATGATATAAAATGTAAACCAAAGTTTGTTTAAGAATAAAGATACTTACTCACACTGTGTGTTAATGCAATATAACACTATAGTAAACACTATACAGGCAAAGGCTAATGCTGTCTGATCTAATTCAGGCCAAGTCCCGCCCATTCAGACACAAACAGACCAATAGAAGCTGCATTTAGTGAGCAGCCAATCAGATTGAACTGATGTCATCTCCAGCCGCTATATATATCCAACAGTGTGTGTGTTAATGCTGTCTGAAGATGAGACTAGTAACACTGTGACTGTGATACTGACACACAAACACACTCTTGAAAATATTCCTCCAGAAGTTGTTTTTTGTTGATTCATATTCACAGCATCATCAGTTTAAACTTGGTTTTAGAGATGATCTCTGCTCTTCTGCGGTCAAATGAACTGAGCTCTCACACTCAGCAATAGCATGTTTCCACTCCTCAACAGTGAGATCACACTCTGAAACACTACAACTGCTATAAATAATACACTATTTTAGTGATGAAAGTGAAGAACGGCTGTCAACCATCTCAAGATTGTAAGAAGGTCTTGACTCTGGAATAGATGCAAAACATCGCTGTAAAACTTCATATGAATATGATGATCACATAATCACTATTATCATAATCATTTGCAGAAATGCAGCAAATAAATGATCTGTATATGACAGTTGACCTTTTAAAGAAACAGGTGTAAGGCCTGCAGCTCATCCACATCTCCACCAAAAACATTGTGTGATTTTATCATGAATGCTCCTACATCTGGCCCTTTCTGTGTCAGATCTTGATGTGTTTTAGCTCAACTCTCCAAAGTGTTTGACCAATGCTGGATAGATGCAAGATCACATAAGATGGCCATTGTATCTCTCTCTAATCAAACACACCTGATTCAGTCATCAGTTCATCAATAGAGACTCCAGTGGTAGAAACATTGTTGAGGAGACTCCAGGAACTGGTTTGGGAAACACTGGTCATTGGAAATCAGTTGTTTGGATAAGAAACCCTGCTTTACCAACACATTCTCAATCCTATCTCGTCACATACTGACTCTTGGTCAGGACCCCTTGGCGTCACTTTTAGCACCATTTTTCGATGTGCAGGGTCCTTCATAGTTTTCATTTGTTTGTCTTAATTTTACGGACTGCATGCATTTGTAAAAAATAGAAATCATTTCATATAAATGTGTACTTTGGAGCACCTAACCCCAACCCAACCTTAAACCTACCCAATTCTGAACAATAAACACATAACAGGCAAATATAAGTACACACACAGGGTTTATTGCAAAAACTGACAATAAACAAGCAGTATAAAAGCATTGCAAACACAAGTCTTCTGAAGCCATATGCTCTCTTTATGCAAAAAACAGGTTTTAATAGCTGAAAATGATTCCCGCTCCATTAACGTGCTCACATCTCATTCAAAAAGATACTCCCGAACTTTAATGTGACACAATCGGTCACAAAACACACAAGAGCCATCAGCATTTCACAACCAAGGCTTGCTTCTTCTGGCCGCATTTTTTGAATTTGCACACAGACGGACTGTAATGATGGAAATTTTTTGGGTTTGAGTCGTTTGTTCATCACAAGACAGTCCCATAAGCTTAAGAAACGCAGTCTGAGCTGGAAAGAAAATTGATTAGTTCATCTCTCGAGTTCAGGTTCGAGTTCAAAACCGGAGGCTGCATTTTCAGGACTGCATTTCTAGGACCCTAGGTTTTTAATGACAGTGCCACCTACCGAATTACCGAATTAGAGGACCGGCAATATATATATCCACCCCTGCCCCCCCTCCTGATCCACACTAAAGTCCAATATATAAATATAAATCTACCCCCAGAGTCATCCTTGTCTGTGATTCCTTGTTTATTTTACTTGAGTTGTTATATTATGCTACTTGGACCCAATCATTTCTCAACATTCCTAGGAACCAAGTTTAATTGCAATAAAGAAAGTAGTATTTGGGTGTAATAAAACTAAAAAAAAAAAAAAAAAAAACTCTAATGCAGTTAAAACTGGGTGGAAATACTGCCTTGGTGGGTCGGTCCTCCAAAACTAGGGTCCTAGAAATGCAGTCCCAGAAATGCGGTCCTGAAATGCAGCATACAGGACAGTGGATGTAGACGACGATTGCATCTATTCTTCTCACAAATACATCATTTGCCTTGGAATATAAGCATTTTATGTATTTATGCATTTATGCATTTGATTGCAGATAGCCTGCGTGGGTTTACACAAGTTTAGTATTTTAAAGAGAACCAGTCCTAAGGAGGAACGATTTGCTTTTTCGGCTAAAAGAATTTCTTCATGTGAAATTTGAATTTTATGTCAATCAGAGATTAGACTGTACAGAAACAGAAACGCTAATAGGCCTACACACTACACACACATAGATATGCAGTGCTGATGCGCTTAACATGAACAATAAGAACAGTATTACAGTAATAATAACTTGCTAGTTTGATGAGATATGAGATAATAACCGATTGTTAGATTTAAACACCTGTAGTGTTTTTCCTCAGTTGGTCAGAACAAAAGTTTTGTTACTTATTCTTAGATGACAATATCCAATTAAAATTCTTATTTGGGCCATATATTTGAATCTATTAATCTGTGATTCCTAAGTACAGTGAATATCCTCAAAGGTGCGGTGACTGACAGCTACTGAAACATTAGATTCATCCGCACTGGAGCACAACCCACACATGGAAGATAATGCTGCACTTAACTTTTTATAGTTGTATCTGCCTGTTATATCTTATGTTTTGTTGACTAATGCTTAGGTTTAGGGGCAGGGGTTGAGTTACATGTGTAAATGGTGTAAAATAAGTAAAACTATTGTGACTGTTTGCACTGAAAAAAAAACACCCCCCAACATATATGCAATAATAACAATATTATTACCCAATGTATAATTTAAATAATGACAACACAATTTTTAGCGCCTTTTGTGTCAGCACGCCAAGCATTTCTTATTTAAAGCACTGGAGGACGCTGCACGTCGAAAAAAAAGACGCTGAAGGGGTACCATGAGCATCAAGAAGTGACGCCAAAGAGCCCTGACCAAGTGTCAATATGTGACGAGTTGGGAGTGAGAAAATGTTGGCTTTACGCGAAAACACTGAAATAAAGACTTTACATAAACTGCACCAATAAAACAGAGAGCTTGTAAATGGATTGCAGCTAACATTTACACAAAGGGAAAAGTTGAGTTTCAGTTGTAGAAAACAGTTAAAAAAGAGGATGAACTGTGACCTGAATGTGTGAAAATTCACAGCTATCAGTCCAAACTGGGTTTAGAGCTGATCTCAGATCAGTGTGGGTTAAAGCAGTGGTCAAACTAACTGAGTTCACAGAGTCAGCTTCTGAAAACACTAGCCACACAAACCACAACACAAACAGACAAATGATGAACAAAAGATTAAAAAAAATGAATAAAATAAAATCTACGTTGGAGTCTTAGCTTTAAAATGATTCAGAACCAAATCTAAGATCAACTCTGAGGAAAAGACAAACAACATTTATCTTAGTGAGGAGGTGGGGCTGGTTATGGTTAAGCAGTTCATAGGAAATATAGAAGAAACTGAGTTCATCTCAACAGCAGTAACAGTCAGAGCTCAGCTCTCGAGGGAAGATTTAACTGACTGAGTTGTTTCCAAAATTAAAACAGACTGAACTGATCTCAGTTCTTCTACTTTTCCATTATGACTGGCATTGTGTCACTAAATAGCAGCATTTAGACACTCAGCCAATCAGATCAGAGGAAGTTAAACACAGGAAGAGCTGATAGTATTTAAAGAGAGAGTTGTGAGCATATAATGAAGAGGAAGACTGACAGAAAGAGAAAATGGCTGATGAGTGTCATTTGTGTCTGCTGGGACTGATCTTTCTCTCTTCACTTCTCACAGGTAACACATTTCTACATGCTCTTTACACTCCTGTCAAAGAGTTCAGTTTATATCTGCATACAGAAGTTGATATAAAATGTATATATGCAAAACAAAAGTTTCATATAGATATATCATAATGATCACTCAAATGTTCTTGTGTTTCAGGTATCAGTGGAGTGGATGATGTTCTTGTGTTCATCAGTTCTGGTGAAAATGTCAGTCTGCCCTGTAATAATGCTCTTCATGACTGCAGATCAACTACATGGATATATTATAACAATTCAGCAGCAGTTGAACTGATTGCTAAAGGGAACAAGAAGAAAGACACAGAGAGTCATGAGAGACTGAGTCTGGGGTCTGACTGCTCTCTGAACATCAAGAACATCACAAAAGAAGATTATGGATCTTACACCTGCAGACAATATGTGAATGAACACAAACCACAACAAGGATTATATGCACGTGTTAATCTGCATGTTCTTCATGGTAATTTTATGATTGTGTGGTTAATTTAAAAGGGGCTTAATTTAAACTCTCATGATGATTGAAAAGTGTGTGATTTGTGTGTTATTTTGTGTTTCAGTCTCTTCATCATCCTCACAGACTGAGATCAGTGCAGGCAGCTCTGTGTCTCTCTCCTGTCAGTTATATTCATATTCATCTGCTGGAGTCTCTTGTGATGATTTGATTAAATCTGGGGGAATTAATCTGTTGTGGGTGAATCAGACTGGTGTTAATCTGACGATATCAGACTCTGGATATAACGTATCAACATCAAGACTCTGCATCTTCACTCTGAATACAACACTCCTGAATGAAGATGACAACAGAGAGTGGAGATGTGAAGTTACTCAAGGAGATCAAGTCAAGACCTCAGTCACATATACTGTCAAGATTTCAGGTGAGAAAACAATCTCATCAATCATTTTAGATCCTCATAATGTCAGTAACATTAAGGACTGTTAGTATCATTGAAGCAGAACAAACAGAGGATACTAAAGCTTCTTTCAGTCTGACAGAAGAGAAACTCAAAGCTCTGCTGCAAATGCTCATTTCCAATTTTCTGCTCAGATCAGATTTTGTTATTTTATTTTTTTTTTGCCTGTTCACTGCTCTCCTCCATGTTTTGGCGAGTAAACGCAAGGCAGAAGGGTAATCCAAACAGATGCCTTGTCCAAATACACACACTTGCGGTCTTTGCACTTGCCCACTTAACTACTTCTATGACGCATTTCCTGTTTTTGTGTTGAAATGAGGATGAAGACCTCAAGTGTGTGTCGAACTTTTCATTACCTGATGGGACACGCTTATAGGGTTGTTTAAAAAAAAAAAAAAAATTTCAGAGCTTTATTTTCAATACTTTGCATTTTAAAATCAACTTCTAAGCGTCTGCTCAATAGTCCCTATAACAGATTAATCAGTTTAATTGGTGGTGCTCATAATTAAGTGATAAAAAGCAGTTGCAAATGTTGTACAAAATAAATATCACCACTACTCGTCTTTGCACCAATAAAACACTTTGTGTTTCTACCAAATTAGATGTAATATCTAAGTATTGTATTAATTTAAATTACAGTGGAAAGGTTTTGGTGACATCACATGAGATCTTGCCAAAAAGTCTCACAAGTTGTTTCCAGAACATGATGCATTATGGGATACACTAAGCCTTGAATACTGCTCCGGAGCGGTTTTCAAGATTTCCAGTGGATTTAGTGTGTGTTAAGGACACTGCACATTGCCGTGTTTAATACCTTTGACACACACCAAATAAACTAACTCAGACAGAAATACAGGGGTTGGACAATGAAACTGAAACACTGGCCAATATAGTGTTGGAGGTTTCATGGCTATATTTGCGCAGCTGGTGGCCGATCTTCACTTATTGCACATTCCAGCAGTAAGAGCAGAGTGTGAAGGTTGACTATGTGACCCAATGGTTCAGACATGGTATTAAATGAACTGAAATATTCAGAATAGTATTCCCTATAATGCACAACGCTTTTTTTTTTTTTTTTCTGGTTATGCCTTTATTATTTTTATCTATGGTACTGAATCCATATTTTTGATGTTTTATTATACTGAACCCACTTAAATGGAATAAACTCTGTTTGAGATAAAGTAAACGGTGTAATAAACTGTAAAATATTCAGAATATTATTGCCTATAGTGCACAAGACTGGACCCTCTGTTACAACATATCAGAAATATGGTTTCAGTATGATATGTAAGGGATAATCAACGGTTAAAGGATTTTAAATGCATGATGTGGAGGCTGAAGTCATGGTCATTTGCAAATTTATAGACAAGTTGCAACTAGTATTGCTCTTTACAGTGCAATATTTGACCAAATGGGTAAAAATGATGTTATTTTTGTCAGTTACAGCTCATCAGCTCCATCATTCTGCCAGATTGAAATTAGACACAGAGATGAAATAGTGCAGTAAGATTGCATTTATTTGAATGGAATATAGCATTTATTTCAATCAATTGACCATATGCACGGAATACTTCCTTGTTTAGATAAGCCAGCTCAATCATTTCCGGTCAGCTGTACTGAGCCGTAATAGGACTGTCCCCAAAGTTTTTTTTTTTTTTTTTTTGTCTAAGAGGACCAAACGTCCATGTATACCATTTCAAGAATGACAAACACTAGTTTAAAAAAATTACATGATTAAATCCGCTAAATAAAGCCGATGTCAGAAACAGAGCTGTGCATTCAATGATTCAGACTAAATTCAGAGAAACAAAACTACAGCAGTAACAAGTTTGTGTTGGTTGAATATAGGCTATTTAATAGCTTTTACAATTCAAGAGAAAACGATGTAGATAAAAGATGTAGTTAATCAAATTTTATCTAAACTATTTAAAATCATATTGATTCATATTGAATGCATTATTTATTTACTATGTGATTAATATTTAAGTTTTTCATTTTGTAGTGCGGTAAAAGTACGAACATTTGTTAAACCAATAATGAATCGAAAAGAAAGAATGAGGAGTTTAAATGGCAGCTGCAGCCAATAACTAATCCTCTGCTGCCATCTTTTGGTTATAAGGGTAATTTCATATCGATCTTAAAAATTCGTTAATTTCCGTTAAACTACCTTTTTTCCATGTCGTGTTTATGAATGAAAAGTGAATCTTTGAAGTGAATTTTATTGCACAGCGCACAGCTGTAGAGTTGAAAATTAATAAAAGCTTTAAAATAATGTAATATTTGTGCTCATGACTATGAAGGCAAGTTATTGATGATCAAGAAAACTATTAAGATGTCGTTAAAAAGAAGCATAACGTAAGCCTAAACACGTTATGATAGTGTCAGCATTTAAATGTACAACTATTACTCTCCTGGACCAGGCTCCGCATTTAAATTATATTGTTAAATAATGTGAAACTGGATGCTCATGCCCCTATCATTATTTACAATGTTGCAATTATTATTTTTCTCAGTTTCTGATAAAAACGAGGCAGGAGAGCAGTCTCAAGAGTCTCTATCTATATATAGCACATATAAAATGAGTCTGACCGGAAGTTTACGAGCTGCTTATCATTATGCGGAAGTTCTAAAAAACGCTCCGTGCATAAGGTCAATTATCCATTGATCGAGAGAAAGACCGAGAGAGAGGACGAAAGACAGAGATGACAGTTGTATGCGTGTGCCTGCTGTGCATCTGTGCGTCTGTCACTGCAAACTAATTCATTCAATCATTGAAAACATTTCATCCACAGCAGAAAATAAAACTCCTAATTGAATAAAAAGAGATCCTAGTCTCCCACAGTGCATAAAACTGTCTGTCTGTCAGAACAAGGACATTTATCTTCTACAGTTGGATTCAGGACCAACTTTCTTAGTCAATGGTGGCTTGTGAAAATTAACAATCAACACTTAAATGGTCTCTCCAGGGCGTTTCCACACGTTCTAATGTTCCTTTGTTAATCACTTTTACACACATTTTATACAAACTCATACCCCCAGGAGAAGGAGGAGGAGGAGGAGAAGGAGAAGAAAAAGGAGGAGAAGAAAGAGGAGGAGAAGAAAGAGGAGTAGAAGGAGAAGACGGAGGAGGAGGAGGAGAAGGAGAAGTAGAAGTAGTAGGAGGAGGAGGAGGAGGACGAGGAGGAGGAGAAGAAGGACAAGAAGGAGAAGAAAAAGACAGAAGTAATGTGATGTAATAAATTATGAGCAAATAAAAAGATCTAGATGAGGTAAACCAAGTTGTCCTAGTCTAGAAATCCTAGTCTAAGACTTTAAAATAGCATCATAACAATGTCTAGAGTTCCAGAGATCTGAGATTTATTTATTTTTTTGTCACAGGATAACACATTCATATATATATATAATATGCTATAGTTGTGTAGAATTTGGGTATTTATGGTATTTTTTTATTTGAAATTGCTAATTTAGTCATGTTTGTACATTACTGGACTTAATAAAAATAGCTAAAGTTGATGTAAAATTCACTTTAAATAAGTTAATTTCTCAGTTTAATTCATGGTAATAAATTAATCCGTATGTTACTGTGTGCTAGAACAGTTTTAAACCCTGAGACCTTAACAAAATAAACATTATCAACAAAAATGAAAGTAAGCGGCAGACTCCAGCGCATATCTGTGTTTGTGTGAATCAGTCAGAAAACACTCACCGCTCAAAACACCAGACTTTTTGTTGCTGCAAACTAATCCTCTCATTATAACAAAGTGTGTAGATGCAATGTAAATATGAGATTTATTGTGCAGTTTAGAGAGAGATTCCTTCATTAGCTAATAACGCAATTTTCTGAGATGCAAAAAAAACTGAAATGAGTGACAGCTTTAGGGAGCGCTCTTTTTTTAATCCATTCAGAATTTTAATAACAGTTTAGTTTTTCTTGCTGCTGAGAGGAACAACATGATAAACACACTGTTTCAGGAGTGACAAATGCGGGATTCCCTTTTGAAATCGCAGAGATAATCATAACAATGGACTGGACAAAATATGATATGTCAGAATAGATGCCGACCCTGTAAACCATGAATGTGAGCCAATGGATATCACACAAGCGACATGGAAACTCACGCAAGAGTTGTCCGTGAACATCTTAATATCAGTCAATTCATTATACAGAAAGAGAAAGTGAAAAACTGCATTAACGGCTCATTTTGTCAGTCGAATCTACTTCAACAAATGCTGATAACAGGATATAACTGTCTTAAAATATTCCCTTTAAATTTCTCGTGGTTTATAAAGTGAAAAACATGAGAAGAAACGTGTTTTGCATTAAACAGGTTTTTGAAAATTGGTGAATGGCATAAAGCTGTTCATAATTTTAATATATTACTGCAGTGCTAATCATTTTAAATGAATGTACAAAAAAAAAAAAAAAAAAACTTTTACATTATTGGTGAGGAATAAGCTAATAGACTAATCTTTTATTATCCTCTCAGATCCTATGAAATTATTGTGGGGCAAGTTCATTTATAATTTAATAAGAAAAGTAACCTAATAAAAAGAGTAATAGGCCTAATAATAAGAAGAATATAAAATTAATAAATAAATGCTAAATCTTCTTAATATTGCCATGATAAGATGTACACACCATACCACTATACCACTGTACATTACATTTGTGCATTCGGTTTTAAAGGGACAGCAGCCCAATTTACTTGCTACTGTCTGTGGCATTGATGTTAATCAAGCAACAAAAGAAAAACAGAAAATCACAGAATCTTGACTAAATCATGCTCTAATATACATTAATCTACATTCATTTATATAAATAAATGCGTCTGCTTGAAAAAATGAAGAATGTGGTAAACAAGTTGTTATAAAGAATGCATAATTAGCCTTTATAACCACTATTTCATTGAAAAGAAGACCAAGATTTTAGCTGACTAAATCTACTGTAACTAAAACAACATGAAAATAAATAGACATTCACAAAATGAGTCAGTCTCTTCTTAGTTAAGCACACTAACATTCAGTCTCATTTCTAAATAAGTGTTAAAGCTTGAAATATGCAGCGGATATGCAATTGAAGACGATATAACTGTGAGTCTGGTCACATAAAACGACTTTGGTAGTAATAGATATCACTAAATCCAGATGCCTAAATGAACAATGCAATTTTCCAAATCATCAAAAGGACAATATTACTGGTTCATAAAAATACAGTTAAAACATGTTTGAAAATACATAACAATAGGAGAAAACTTACTTTAGGGTCATGTACTAACACTGTGAACACCAAAACACAGATGAACATCCAAATTACCGGCAACAGTAAAACAAAACTCCCATCTGATCGCACTATATGACTTGTTGATATACTCCTCCTGGATGCATCTGGTCTACCTAAAAGTCTACCTATTTCCAGGAGCCCTTTATACACCATGGCTACTTCACTAAATTAAAATTAACACTTGCTTAAAGATGAAGAGGCTGCTATGTCAAAATAACTTTTAAAAACAGCAAAGGGTCTTTTTATAGGTGTACCTTCAAAAATAACATCAGAACTTCCTACTTTTGTAAAATTAAGAAAACAAACTAGTTGACATGAAGCGTCACAAAAATAAACCCAAACTCATGAGAAATATATCTACAAACATCGAAGTGTACAAGTTTAAGTGTCTGTGTTTTGATTATTTGACATTTATAAGTGCATTTATTTTCATAAATTTATAGTTTTTTTTTTTGTTTGTTTTTTTGATGATGCATCTGAAGCATATTTTACAGCTCAAGATAAAACAACAACAGCAGTGAATCCAGTCCACATCGCAAACTCTGAGGATCCCTCAACTACAAAATCATCAGAAACTAAAGGTACATCATCACTGTTTTTCTCACATCAGTGCTTTGCAAAATGCTAGAGTTATCTTGTTTGTAACTAAATAAAATATGATTGTCATATTCCACAGTTTGATTAATCTGAACTAATATTCATGTTTTACAGCTCAAGCTGATTCAACAACAGCAGTGAATCCAGTCCACATCACAAACTCTCAGGATCACAAATCTACAAAATCATCAGGTATTTCTAAAGATCAAGGTGCTACTGATTCAGTCATGATGATGTTACTGATGATGCTTTCATTTTGACTCTAATAGTCATCAATCCCTGACTGTGACCATCTCTTCTTCAGTGTCTTCTTTTCCTCTAGTGATTTCTGTTTCTGTCGCTGCATTTGCTGTTTTCCTTCTTGTTGTTTTCTGTCTGATCTGGAGAAAAAGAGCTGGTGAGTTTTCAGATGTCCTCTTTTCTAAAAATTAGAAACAGTTTCAGATCTCTCTTTAATGAAGAGCAAACAAACACATCGAGTTTAGATTGTATGTCAGTTTCAGAGAGTTATCAAGTCAAACAACATTCATTTCTATAATTCATTTGAATTTTGGTTTTGAAATCTAATCATCATTAGCATTGTTATCATCCAGTGTTTTGAAAGTGTGTTTTATCATAAATACTCATATTTACATGAGGTATGTTTTTTCAGGTCAAAGAGGGACTGGAGGATCATCGGTGAGTTCAGTAATGCCAGTGATTTAGATCTGATTTCAGTCTTTAAAGCTCAAGTGTTATTTTCACAGTTTTAACGGTTTGTTGTCTGAAGGTCAAAGATGAGAATGAAGATAAAGGGACGTATGAAACAATCAACATGTCCATTCCTGCTGCTGCAAGAGACAATGTGAGTCAACTAAAGCATTCAGCATTCAGTTCACTGTCTGTTCTAGAATGTGATTTACTGAAAACTGTTGTGTTATTGAACATATTACAGTGAGAGATATGTCTGATCTGTGGATTAAACTTGATTTCATTGATGTTTAGGAGCAGACAGATGATGTGACTTACTCTGAAGTCTCTTTTTCTGGTAAAAAGCCAGTAAAATCACTCACTGTGAGTAGATAGAAGCTCATTCCCTTGTTCTTCATTAGTGACTGCTGTCCATCCTATTCAGAGAAAATCACAGCAGCTTCTCTCATCTATATGCTGATCTGAAACTCAGTCTCAGATAAATGAAGCTCATGCGCTAATAATAATAATAATAATAATAATGTGCTGTTGTTTCAGGATCATAATGATTCAGTGACTTACGCTGCCATCAGAGGAACAGAAAATGATCCACGAGTTGAGCTTGTGTTCTCTGTGAACAAGAACAAGAGCTCCACAAATAAACATTAATGATACAGATCACTGCTTGAGCTCATCATATCAGCAGCAAATGAGACGTTTCTCCAGATGCTGATATTCATTACTGTTTGGAGGAATTAGATATTTGTGAACAATTGTGAACAAACAAAACTTGTATGACAATTATTTTCAAGCAAAGTGCTTTTTTTCTTATTGCAGTAGAAATGACTTTTGCTTTCAGTATATCGGCTGTTTCTTGTCAAAAAAGACGTCAGAATGAAGTTTAAATGACATTTCCATCAAATATTCTGTCAAAAAATTAATATCAGTTATTTATTTTTCCCACAGGTGACAGTTTTTATCAGGACAATATTTATCAGTCATGCTGCATTTCCTGAAGTCACTATAACTTCATTACATTTATTTTTTCTCCTGTTATTTTGAAGATTTTCTTGCAGTTTATTAGTAGTAGCTCCACCCATTTCATTAGCATGATATTTTATTGTAGAAAAAGGCTGTTTTAGGTCAATTAAGGTGTTTATTATCTTCATTACATTCAGTCATGATGTTTATTAGACTCTGATTACTGTAATTCAGTGTTTTTTAAATCAGATTCAATTAAATGTAGTGCAACAGATTGTACAATGATATATACTTTGCATCTTATTCTAGTCTGATGGATGGCAGTTGTTTCATATTAAAGCATTAACGCCCCCTACTGGTGCACTCATGCAATTCAATTCACTGTTTATAGTGATTTGTCTGAGTAAGGAGAAGGGTATAACTGCAGCCTGGAGATCTCCAAATGGGGGTGGGAACTCCAAAACGGGGTGGGCGCTCCAACATAGGGCGTGGCTTCTTCCCATTGACAGTCAGGCACCTGACACGCATGCACAATTTTTTTCCCCCAATCCGCTTCAGTGCAAACTCCGCCCCACAGCTGATTTTAAATATTTTATTGGTTGTGTCAATCACAGTGTTGATTTCCTGCACTATGCTACACAAATGCTAACCCCTAAACCTACCCTACACCTTACCCTAACCTTAACTAGTGAAACTGACTGCATGGCAGGATTGGCGCTGAATAGCTTGGTAGATAAACAGACAGTTAATAAGATTCCCATTTATATCATTAAGTGGAGGTTCAAAGTCCAGCCCAAACACCACTGGCCATGAACTTTGGGACTCTGCTCTCACTAAGTATATTTAGGCTGTTTATATGGCATATTTTATTTTACTTTAGATCAACTAGAAATAATGTTTAATTTATGAAGTTATATTTTGAAATGTATGTCAATAACAATTGGCTGAAGCCAGAGCCAATGGTGAAAGTCTTTGTGCGACAAGATCCTGCCCCATTTTGGAGGTTCTGCCCACTTTTGGAGTTCACGCCCCATTTTGGAGATCTCCGGTCTGCAGTTATATACAGGTCCTTCTCAAAAAATTAGCATATTGTGATAAAGTTCATTATTTTCTGTAATGTACTGATAAACATTAGACTTTCATATATTTTAGATTCATTACACACAATTTGAAGTAGTTCAAGCCTTTTATTGTTTTAATATTGATGATTTTGGCATACAGCTCATGAAAACCCAAAATTCCTATCTCAAAAAATTAGCATATTTCATCCGACCAATAAAAGAAAAGTGTTTTTAATACAAAAAAAGTCAACCTTCAAATAATTATGTTCAGTTATGCACTCAATACTTGGTCGGGAATCCTTTTGCAGAAATGACTGCTTCAATGCGGCGTGGCATGGAGGCAATCAGCCTGTGGCACTGCTGAGGTGTTATGGAGGCCCAGGATGCTTCGATAGCGGCCTTAAGCTCATCCAGAGTGTTGGGTCTTGCGTCTCTCAACTTTCTCTTCACAATATCCCACAGATTCTCTATGGGGTTCAGGTCAGGAGAGTTGGCAGGCCAATTGAGCACAGTAATACCATGGTCAGTAAACCATTTACCAGTGGTTTTGGCACTGTGAGCAGGTGCCAGGTCGTGCTGAAAAATGAAATCTTCATCTCCATAAAGCTTTTCAGCAGATGGAAGCATGAAGTGCTCCAAAATCTCCTGATAGCTAGCTGCATTGACCCTGCCCTTGATAAAACACAGTGGACCAACACCAGCAGCTGACATGGCACCCCAGACCATCACTGACTGTGGGTACTTGACACTGGACTTCAGGCATTTTGGCATTTCCCTCTCCCCAGTCTTCCTCCAGACTCTGGCACCTTGATTTCCGAACGACATGCAAAATTTGCTTTCATCCGAAAAAAGTACTTTGGACCACTGAGCAACAGTCCAGTGCTGCTTCTCTGTAGCCCAGGTCAGGCGCTTCTGCCGCTGTTTCTGGTTCAAAAGTGGCTTGACCTGGGGAATGCGGCACCTGTAGCCCATTTCCTGCACACGCCTGTACACGGCGGCTCTGGATGTTTCTACTCCAGACTCAGTCCACTGCTTCCGCAGGTCCCCCAAGGTCTGGAATCGGTCCTTCTCCACAATCTTCCTCAGGGTCCGGTCACCTCTTCTCGTTGTGCAGCGTTTTCTGCCACACTTTTTCCTTCCCACAGACCTCTTGCTTGAGGGTGTCAATGATGGCCTTCTGGACAGCAGTCAGGTCGGCAGTCTTACCCATGATTGCGGTTTTGAGTAATGAACCAGGCTGGGAGTTTTTAAAAGCCTCAGGAATCTTTTGCAGGTGTTTAGAGTTAATTAGTTGATTCAGATGAGTAGGTTAATAGCTCGTTTAGAGAACCTTTTCATGATATGCTAATTTTTTGAGATAGGAATTTTGGGTTTTCATGAGCTGTATGCCAAAATCATCAATATTAAAACAATAAAAGGCCTGAACCACTTCGAGTTGTGTGTAATGAATCTAAATATATGAAAGTCTAATGTTTATCAGTACATTACAGAAAATAATGAACTTTATCACAATATGCTAATTTTTTGAGAAGGACCTGTATACTTGGGAGTAAGGGGAGGCTGCAGATCTATGACCCAGGCAGTTTTACGCCCCTGTTGTTCCTGAAGCGTCCAGTAGGAGGAGGCTGCACAGCACATGAGCCATTAGAACTGAATTAAACCATTCAAAATTTAGAAGCAACACGTATGTTACATATCATTAAAGTAATTGTTGCTCAGCAACCGTCTAATAAGTATAAATTATAAGCGATTAGCTAATTAATTCCTTTAAATTCAAAAGAGACATCATTATAATTTATATGAATCAAATGATTCGCGATACGCACTTTAAAGTCCGGTTCTGAATCAAATATAAATCACATTATATTTGTATTATTAATAAATATTATGTATATAACTAACTAATTATATATATATATATATATATATATATATATATATATAGTAACAAAATTTTGTGTTGTCATCCTCTGTTTTGGTTTAGTCCTGTTTCAGTTTGGATCCTTCCACCTCCTGTTTGCCCATATTTGGTTATGTTCCTGTTCATCCCCCTCATTATGTCATTATTAGTTAAATGCCTTCACCTGTCTGTGTGTCATTATCTCCCCCTTATAAGTTCCTCCTTGTTTCATGCTTTTTGTCCGGTCTCGTCTATACGTGTGTTGCTAACCTCCTGTATTGGAATTTTTCTTTGTGGAATATTAAAAGACTGTTATTTGTGATCTCCGTGAGCCTGCGTGTTTTATACACATTGTCTTACGACATATATATATATTGATTAATCGCATCCAAAATAAAAGTTTGTTTACATACTATATATTTGTGCACTGTGTATATTTATTATGTATATATAAATACAAACACATGTATATATTAAGGAAAAATATTTTATATTTACATCTAAAATATTTATATTTATTTATAATCTAAATTGTATACAGGTATAAATATATATACATATAAATATTTTGTTTTAATATATACATGTATGTGTGCATATTTATATGTACAAAACAAATATACAAAGTAAACACACATATAGTATGTATACATAAACTTTTATTTTGGATGTGATTAATCACGATTAATTGTTTGACAACCCTAAAATATATATATATATATATATATATATATACGTAATATTATTAGTGCATCATCAAAAAATTGGCTAAAACACACCTCTTCCATCTTTATTTGTCTCTCTAATCATAGCACTCTATTCTATTTAAATTCTTTAAAAAAAAATCCTCTAGCACTCTCTATTCTGTTTCTATTTTTATAAAGAAACAAAAACCTAGCTTCTCTATTATTTTTCTATATTCTGTTTTTTTCCCTATTTATTATACAATTACCTAAAAGCAAAAAAAAAAAAAAAAAAAAATCTCACAATAGCTTGCTCTATTCTTTTTCTATTGTTTTTTTTTTTATTATTATTATTAAGAAAAACTGCTATGTGTTCTGCATTAAGCTAATCATTGTCTTCATTTGTAATCTGAAGTCTCTTTGGATCATAAAAAAGTCTCTTTATTAATTAAAAAATAAAAAAATAGCCATCATCTATGTGTGTATGTGTAAATTTCATTAATTTTAATAATGTTATATATCATCCTCCCCCTACTGGATGCATCAGGAACAACAGGGGCGAAAAACTGTCTGGGCCATATGCTGCCTGGATCTCCTCATTTTCCATCCACTTTTCCAGATGTTGAAACTCCTATTCAGTTTCTTCCTATTCATTCTTCTGAGTGTGTTCACTGTACTAATCAACAGATTAATCTTTGTCAAAGCTCTTTTTGCACTGCTTTAGAACGATTGAGTTTGTAAACACATACAAATTATAAACTTTCAATCTATTACCTATTTTGCAATTAATCCTCTGATTACATGAATCGTGAACCGTGGGGCCTAGTCAAGGATCACTATCAACTACGATATTCCTACACATGATGGCAAATAATATCAGGGGTGCCCAAACTCGGTCCTGGAGGGCCGTTATCCTGCAGATTTTAGCTCCAACCCTAATTAAACACACCTGAACCAGCTAATCAAGGTCTTAACAGGCATGCTAAAACCTCCAGGTAGATGTGTTGAGGCAAGTTGGAGCTAAACTGCGCAGGACACCAGCCCTCCAGGACTGAGTTTGGGCATCCCTGCTATAGATAAACAATGAACACATGTCAAAACGAAAACACAGATACTTACAAGACCAGGGGGGTGTTCCATAAAACCAAATAAGTTTACCAAATAAGCCAGGCTTGTTTCAGTTAGTCTGATTTATTTTGAGCCAACTCAAGTGACAATAAGTCAGACTAACTGAAATAAGCCTGGTTTATTTATTAAACTTTGTTGAAACCCTTTTGCAAATCCAGTGGTCAAATGCTGTGTCTCTGTGACCTGAATAATGAATAGTCTATGTGTGAATGTCCACTAAACTACATTTTCTGAATGTATATAATCAGTAGGCTTTTTAGAAAGAAACATTTAAAAATGAAAAAGAGAAATTAAGGGGAATCAATGAATGATGAATCATGTAATCCATAAAGTGACTGTAGTCTGATTACGAGTACTTTAAAATGTAACTTACTCTAATTACAAGTACTTCATTTTTGTAATCAGATTACGTAATCCACATTACATCTAATCACTTACTACCCAGCTCTGAAAACGACATCTGTCCAAGTTCAAGGTTATTTGGGCTAGAAGGGGGTTATAGCCGGACTATATCGGGTCTATATTTAACCGAGATGGTGAAATGACAGCTATTGCTTGCTGGGCCATTGCACGCATTCCTGAGCGTTAGCAACTGAACGCCGCACCGATCGTGTTACAGTCATCCCCCACCGACCGCTTAACGTGACTTGTGCATCCTCCTGACTCAAAGCGACCAGGCCATTTGAAATGGAAACTTAAGAAGTGAAAGTAGTGATTCTGTGGACACGAACACGAGCTTCCATCTATATTCTTGATATGTAGCTAAAGGACATAATCGTTTTGATTTAATTTAGCATTTAAAGATGCACCGAACAATCTGTGTTTTGGTGTCAGCTCTGCTGATGATAATCGATGGTAAGTAGGATATTATTATAGGATTATAAACCTGTTTCTCTCTCTCTTTCTGCGTGCTGCATGTTGTGTGGGTGAGGAGGACTGAATGCACTCCTTAGGCTTTTCACACTTGAAATTGTTAACCCTGGGTCATCCTAAACCCCGGATAAATGGAATCCTGGGTTATCTGTAATCACGTTTCACACTGCTCATACTATACCTGGGGTTATCTGTTAATCCTGGGTATTCATTAGCAGACGGTTCACACTGTACCTTCCTAAACCCCGGGTTAACGTTCTTATTTGCATATCTGCAGTGTCACTGTCACATTGGGTCCGTGATAACCGCCGTCTCCGAGGGCACCATTAATGCAGCATTAGTAAGCGCTGTGATTTTACTTTCACTTTTACGGTCACTGTATAGTGCATGAGATTAAGACGTTCACCGGCATAACTATGGACCTTTTTCACATTTCCGGGTTTCTCGCAGCGGAACTCGTCATAGTTGGGTAAACTTCTAGAGCAGTGAATGGAAGAGTACCACAATTATATTATTTTCATTCCGATTTGCTCAGATAGCAAAACAGAAACTCCACGAAAGTGTTTTCATGACTTTGAATAAAAGGGAAAAAATGTACAAATGTACATGCATTTTTAAAAAAATAAAAATATTAAAAACTTTCAAGGATTTACGATGCTGATGCTGATATTAAATGCGTCATCACAGTCTTGTGAAAAGGGTCCATTGTGCAAAGTTTGCACGTTGTTTGTGTGATATCCATTGGCCCGCCTGGATGGTTTAAAACAGAAATATTTCCAATAATTCGACGTAAACACCTTCGACTTGCGTTTCCATTATGCTGTGTCTGTTGCCATGCGTCCAACAGCAACAAGCAAACACCGCTCCATTTCACACTTAACAAACTTAGCACTGCAATGCGGGGTTAACACCACAAATGCGGTGGTGACCCTGCTGCGGAGCAGGGTTTCATAACCCACGATAAAAAGCGGTGCTAACACCGCTTTTAAATTACAGGTGTGACACGTTTTTTACCCGGGGTTAAAAGCAGTGTTTATGTTGAGTGGGTACAAACATTCACTACAAGGTCCTTTAAGCGGTTGATCAATATTTCTTTTATTTACAAAACTGCATTAAAACTCTTTGCAAATCCCCCTGTCAGGGCGGGAAGCCAAACAGTAACAACACACCGCTTGTTGGCGGCACTAAATCAAACAAAACACTAAACTCAAAATAAAGAGACAAATTAAATCAAAACCATGGCAATCTGTCCCAAAACAAACAAAATACAAACACTAACAAAGTCAAATCAAATCACATCAGCCACAATAATCCTTCAAAACAACTTACAATATACTTCATACCTTCATACCATACAAAGTCTAAAAATATAAAGACTTAAACCCATACATCATAGTCACATCAAGATTAAATCACATAAAACACTTATTAATCACTCACACATACTTTGAATACACTGTAAAACCCGATAAGTTCAGAAAACTCAAAACTTTTGTGGACACCGATTACCTCAAAACTTTTGAGTAAACATTTCAAAATTTTTGAGTAAACACAATTTATAAATTATAACAAATAAAAACTTAAATATTTAAATTTCATTTTATTTAATATTTAAGTACAGTATACTTAAAAATACTGCTTATCATATTTAATGTTTTAATTTAACCAGATATAAAAAATGTAATGCAAAAATACTTAGTACTAATTAGCTAAGTACTAATTAGCTATAACACATCAGCACATGCTAAAGTGGTTATCAGAAAGACTCTTAATATATACTTGCATTTAAATTGTCAAAGAACGTGCAGTATATGTAGTCTTCAAATTTTGTTGTCCATCCTCAACCTAACCACAGGCTCTACTCTTTACCACAACGGTAACACAACAAATTCAACAAAACAGAAACCTATGTAAACCCTAACATAACACAACATGTAAGTACTAACTAATGTCTCCCTATGTTAATCTTGTGCAAAAAAACACAAAATAACACTTAATTTCAACATTTATTTTCCATGTCGTCTGATGCAAAGCATGCTGGGAACTAGAAAACTCAATCATTCTAAGTTCAGTTTACTACAACGACATTTTGAGTTTACAGAACTTATTTCAATTAAGTCCAATGAACTTTTCATTTATTTGAGTGAAAATAACTCATTTAATTTCAGTAAAGTTCACTGTTCGGGTTTACAGTGTAGACTTCATACCTGTTCACAGAGCAATGTTCAAATTGAGCCGCTCTGGTCGTACCCTACAATTAATTAATTAATTTAATTACAATTAATTTCACTCACCCAATCACCCTCTCCATGTGCGTGTTCTCACAGCTCACCACATTTGTTTTGTTCTGTGCATCACTCAATTTGCTCTGTGCATATGAGAGTCTAAATAGCCCAGTTATAGGCATTCAACAGCCTATAATCCACACACACCCGAATAGATCCATCCTTCTTCTTTACAATCACGATTGGTCATGAATATGGTCAGCAGCTTTCCCTAATTACATTTTGCTAACAGTCGATATGAGCCTTAACCTCCTCGTATTGACTGGGGGGCAATCTTGTTTGTTCACGGTGTGTGTGTGTGTGTGTGTGTGTGTGTGTGTGTGTGTGCACTTGGATGGGTTAAATTCCGAGTATGGGTCACCATACTTGGCCACACGTCACGTCACTTTATATCTCTGACAAACTGGAGCCTCATCCACATTCATCCCAATCAATCCTGGAACCATTCTCTTTCTCTCCCTTGTTTCATAATCAGGTGAGCCTTTCACTACCAATACCCCTTGCTTTGGGAGAGTCTGGTCAAGGATTCCTAAATCTAGCTCTAGATAACCCACACACGGGATATCCAGGCCATTGGCTGCCTTTAACACCAGCCAATCACAATTCTTCAATGCATCTGTGCTCTGGTCATTCATAATCTGTTTAAAAAAACTTTCAGTTAACATAGAAACAGTGTCAGTTAAGCAATTTACATCTACACCCCCCATTTTCACAACTGTTACTGGACGTGGACCCACTAATTGTTTGAAGGGAACCATCAACCCATCCTCTGCTCACTCAACTGCTTCTTTACGGACATCCAGAAATGTTAAACTTGGTCTTTGTCTGATCATTCTTTTCAATTCTTTACAAAGTTCTTTATTTCTAACATTCTCTGCAAACTGATCCCTGAGCATTACATCTTCTTCGGATACACCTCTTGGATTACAACATTTTAACTTTTCTAACAAAGCCATTAATGCATGTGAAAATTCAATGAGTGTTTCAGTTTTCCCTTGTTGTCATTCAAATATTGTCGTTGTAATGCAGTAAATGACTGAGCATCCCCAAATACTTCAAGCAACGCTTCAAAAATTCTCTCTGAACTGGACCGTGTTTCTTTTGATCTATACTTCACTTCTTGCTTGGCCTCCCCCTCTAAATGCTCCCATATAAAATCCACTTCCTGTCAAATTCCGAGCTTTAAACACACTTTTCAGATCTTCGATCCAATCATTCAATGGTACACTAGATGATTTACCTGTATAAACTTTACACCTCTTTTCTCTTGGTACATAGACAACTTCTACCTTTGTGGTGCTTCGATCGTGCCGCACAGTCCCAGTCTCCATTGTAACACCCCTTGACAATCATTCATTTTCGGTAATCAGTCTATCCGTTTCTTCTTTCTCTTGTGCCAGTCTCCTCTCCCGGGCTTCCAGTTCTTCCTGAAGTGCCTCCATCGCACATCCACTGTCTACGTCCCATTTCCACTGTCACTATCTTTACCACGGTTTTGATTTAATTTTTCTAAAAGGGGAAAAAATAATAAACAAAATCCACAGCAACAGAAAAATAATTAAAAGGATCTCCGAAGTAGAGTTCCCATCCTCGTCGCCAAAATTCTGTTGTGTGGGTACAAACATTCACTACAATGTCCTTTAATCGGTTGATTGATATATATTTTATTTACAAAACTGCGTTACAACTCTTTGCAAATCCCCGTCAGGGCAGGAAGCAATAAATTAAAAATAAAGAGACAAATTAAATCAAAACCATGGCAATCTGTCCCAAAACAAATAAAATACAAACATTAACAAAGTCAAATCAAATCACATCAGCCACAATAATCCTTCAAAACAACTTACAATATACTTCATACCTTCATACCATACAAAGTCTAAAAATATAAAGACTTAAACCGATACATCATAGTCACATCAAGATTAAAACACATATTAATCACTCAGACATACTTTAAATAGACTGTTCAAATTGAGCTGCTCTGGTTGTGGAATTTCTCTGGTGCATGATCTATAAAAACACACATTAACACTCGTGCACAATATTTCTGTTATCATACCAAAAAAATAAATAAAAAAAACTACAGTTTCACTCATCCAATCACCCTCTCCATGTGCGCGTTCTCACAGCTCACTGCATTTTTTCATTCTGTGCATCACTCAATTTGCTCTGTGCATGTGAGAGTCTAAATAGCCCAATGTTTCTCCCCCACCCCACCTAACCAGAGCGCTCAATACTACATTTAGAACATCGATAAGCCCTTCTGAGAGTGATTGTGTAAAAGCTGAACTTTCCCCCCTTCTTCTGTATGTTTTCTTTCTCTTTCTATTTCTCTTTCTTATGGGGGTCTTGCAGGTGGGATCCTTAAAATGTTAATGGAAGAAAGAATAGGTTACTTTCAGAGATTACACATTTGAAAGATATAGGTGTGATTTTGTTACAGGAAACTCACAGTGATCAAAGTAATGAGGCTGAATGGGGCCTATGCTGGGAAGGAGAACATATGCTTAGTCACTTGACTAAAGAAGAGACATAACAGTTGCTGTTATGAAACTCTCTGTAGGTCATGCTCCTGGAATAGATGGACTGTCTGCTGATTTCGACAAGACTTTTTAGCCTTTTCTTGGACTAGTGTTAATTTCGTCACCTATTTTTAATTTAGTCTTAGTCTTAGTCTTGTGCCAAATGTCCTTGTTAGTTTTAGTCATTCACATATCTTTTTTTGTTAGTCAAGTTTTAGTCGACTAAAAGTCTCGTCATTTTAGTCTAGTTTTAGTCAAAAGAAAACTCAAGGTATCTTAGTCAAGTTTTAGTCGACTAAAAGTCTTTTAATTTTAGTCTAGTTTTAGTCAAAAAAGAACTCAATATATTTTAGTCTAGGTTTAGTCAACAAATTGTAGTCTTTTTTTAAAATAACACATTATTACTGAGATTATTACTGATACACATTTCAGTAAAAAAAGTGTTTCACATATCTCAAACATTGGTTAAATGTCATAATTACCTGACAAAATACACTTGTTGAATGATTTTTGTTGAATGCAAATGTTAAACGTGTCTGGTTTTCAATTTCTGATTTAGGAGACACATTCACAAATGATTAACCTGTTCTGAAGAGCATTTTATTTTAACCAACACAATTCAAAAGCTGGGTCCCAACAGACTCCGACTGACAACTTAAGTTACAAAGGTTTTTAAAACTGTTTTGGTTGCCTTGTGTCTCATGTTTCTGTTCAAATCAGAAATAAAATCAATATACTCGGAAAAACTGAAAAGAATAGGCCTACTTTACTGTGGGCCTAAAATACAACCTATTTACAGTCTAGGTTGATCTTGGGAAATAACAAATAAGATTTAACAAGGCTTTAACAAGGATCAACAATTAACAGTGCTGTTGTTACTACAGCTGCTGAAACTTCCACTTTAGGAATGAATTAAACAATCAAGTTCAAAGGCAAACCATTGAGGGTTATTTAAAGTAAAAAAATAAAAAAAAATAAAAAATAAAAATAACTCTAACCAAACTTTAACCAGAGCAGTATTGCAGTTATCAAGTTTTAGAAAAGCACTTCTTTCTAATGTAATTCTTGCTCTGTTGCGGCGGCCACTTGAAAGGTCTCCAGTTAAACTAAAGACCCGCTCTGCAAACGCTTCGGAAGCTGGCATTGCCAGAAGGTCTAATGCCAGGGGTTTCAGCAGTGGATACATGGTGGAGCTTTGAGAAGCCCAGAAATCCATGCCGGATTCTTCTGGGTTTGCATGGGACAGGGATTCTTTGAATTTTTGGACCTCTTGTCTGATGGAGGCCTTGGAGGTCTTTGGCTTTGATGATGGCCGATGGGCACTAAAAAACCTGAATCTAGGCCGCTTTTGCAGAGGCACCTCTGAGACCTCTGCATTTCTAATGTCCTCATCATCTGTCACCTCTTCCTGGTATGGTACACTGCGAGTGATGTACTCTTCAGCTTTGCTGAGGAGATTCTGTATGTCGTCATTATCATTGTCAATCAGGGTCTCTGCTGACACACTAGCGTCAACAAAACAAGCAGCTGCAGCAAGAGGAGAAAAGTTGCTTGCCGACACATCCAGAAAACAGCTGAAGCGTAAATCCATGTTTGCAGACATCTTCTGTGCCAGTGTAGCTACATCCCTGTAGCTCCTGGCATGAGCAAGGGAGAAGTCTGAAAGGTGGCTCCTCAAATCCAGTATTGCAGGGACAACCAGGGAGAAACAACACGTGTCACTTTCAAGCACCTTTGTGTGTTCTGCAAATGGAAGGAGCAAATCTTTGAGGATGGCCACCTTCTGCCATTCACTGGGCAGCAGGCAGTCCCAGCCCATGGTGTCAGCCACCGATGTCACGTGGTCCTTTACTTCGAGTAAACGAGACAACATCAAAAAAGAACTGGACCATCTGGTTTCACAGTCTTTGATGAGAATGAGTCCACATTGTTCCAGCAACCGTTCTGTGGCAACAGATGATTTGCGAAACTGTCTCACCAGATGCCGGACCTTGTCCAGTAGACGTTTGATTGCTTGTTCCTTTTTGACCATGTTGACGACAAGCTGAAGGGTATGGACCACACATGGGGTCCTCTCCAAGGTTCCATATCTGATAGAAAGTTTAACACAAAACAACAATTATTTTCATTAAATCCTACAATAACTATTAATCTATACAATAGCACTTTATCACTACATAAAATTAATTAAACATATTTATTTCAGATTCTTTTTAGATTCAATATCAAATATCTATTACAGTGAACAAGCTCTCTGTAATAACAAACACCATTCACAGACTGACCTTTCGTCTGCCTCTTCCTCTTCATCACTATCCTTGGAATCGTTCTCATCAGAACTGGTGTCCTCTTCTTCAACGCGAAATGCAGAAACCATGTTGCTTCCATTATCAGTTATTATCATGATAATTTTTTCCTTTGGGATCCCCCATTCTTCTGTGCATTCCTCCACAAGAGTGATAATAGAATTAGCAGTGTGTGGGTGAACCATTTGCTTTAGGTTCAGTAGTATGTGTTCAGCTTTACTGTCCTGAACATTGAAATAGCAAGCACTGACAGCCAGGAAGGAGGCGGTAAGCCCCTTTTTAGTCCATATGTCAATGCCGATGGTTACTTTGCGGGCCATAGCCAGTCTGTTTTTGAATTTTACCTTTTCAGCTAGGTACATTTGGTCCACTAGATTTGTAATTTTGGTATTTTTTGGCACAGTCAGTCTTTTATCTATTTTCTCCATCATGTTGATGAATTCCTCATCTTCTACTGTCCGTGGAGGGTGGGCTGTCCGAGCTACCCATTTAGCTATAGCCTCCTCTTTAATGCGTTGTTCCTGGGAGTCTGGCTTGTACTTGATGTGAGAAAAGAATGCACCTGACATAGATGGCCTCTCCTCTTTCCTGGCTGGTTGCTTGACCACATCTGGAATCTATTGTAAGAATAAATACAATGAGGCCTCATTAAATGAAATAATATCAGGAACACAAGTGTTATAGTGGAAATAAATAACTTAATGAAAAGCCTAAGATCAAAACTGTAGGTGTATATATTGTTTATATATATATATATATATATATATAAGTAAATTACCAACTGAATGCAAGTTATAAATGGTATTGCACACACCATTATTGATGATATTTGGAGGAATATTAGCCTACATGTAATTGTTCAACTTGATTCCCTTACATATACATTTGCTTCTAAGCCTAATTACATTAATTTTGATTATGATGTGATTGTGACAGGGCGTGGGAAGAGGTTTCAGGTTGGGGGTGCTGAGTTTTTTCTGTCACCACTTTTGAATAAGAAACAATATCAAGGCTATAAAACTTGTCAAAACTCCGCAAATCACAAAAGTATCAGTGAGAACACTCGTTTAAACAGCGCACTGGAGCTTGACTGCAGTGCACATCACATTTTTTACTTTATTGATACTGCTTTTAATCGTAATGCAACGGACCTGTCATCGGGACGTCATGTACAATAAAAGAGCCTGCGCAGCGACAGGAAATATAATTTAACACAAAAAGCCTGCCTAGAGGGTGGACTTGCGCGGCGTGTGGACGAATTCTTTCTACGCACACACTATTTTATTTCTTGATAACAGACCGCTGCTAACTATAACACACCGTTGCCATGAAAAACAGAGCGTTGCCATGAACACACAGGATTCTAACCGTAGAGACGGAGTGCACTATTTTCTTTAGCGGAAGCAATAAGCAGAAGCAATAAGCGGGATCCGCTTCGCGTCGGGGTCCTAATCAGCCTGTTGGTGTTGTATTGACCAATTTCACACTTCCGGGTTTTTGGCTTCCGGCGTGGCTGCATGCAGGGTAAAAATATTTCCGGTAACAGTGATTGCCGAGTCTAAGGAGCACCCGCTCGGGCATCAATGTCTTTGCAAGAATTAAATCTCATGTAAATGTTTAAACTGTCTTGGTCATTTATTGGTGAGACTACAAAGTTTTATTTCAGAAGTAAATTTCAGCACTAATTAGAAGTGACGACGCGTATATTCGGTTATATCATTGTCCGTGTCTATTTGGTGCAGCGGTGCATTATCGCACTCCATGTAAAAAACTGTTTTTGGCGATGTGCTGGAGAAATCGACCGACAGCTCTGATCCTCCGATTTGCGAAAGAGGACCACTCGATCCCTGGATGCGTTTTTGCATTTCTTTCTGGATATATGGATCATAAACAGCACTTCTGTCATCTCGCAATGATGGTTCACTCACATTTTCTCCGCTCGTTATCATCTTCCCTTACGAAAATTAACCATGGTTTTATTATAGTAAAAGCAGGTTTGTTTTATTACTATTTGCATAACCACACAAATCAGATTTTGTAACAAAACCATGGAATAACTGCAATAACTGCCGTTTTGGTTTGATTCGTAGTTAATTTTAGTAAGGGCTAAGGTCTGTAATATGCACAGCATTAACCTATTAGTACTTTGTTGTATATTTAGTTAATAAATATATTAACTCTAATTCAACTGATGTAGCTATACAATGAGGTCTTGGAAATAAATGTCTTATTTATTTTAGTCTCTCAGATATAGTTATAATGTGCGATTAATACATGGTCAACAGTTTCGGCGTTTCATTAGGTTGAGATAATCTACATATTGTTGTGACTTTTTTAAAGTTACTCATGCGTTTTTAAAATACAGGCAATAGCATGTATTCGCGCAACATTATATCCCACATTAAATCATATTATAACTCATTCTGACACTGAATTTATATATTTGTTCCTATGTGTAACGGTACATACGTACTTAGAATTTCGTTTTTACATAAATTAGGCATATAAATAAATGCTTGTCATATATTAAAACGAGCAAGGGAATTGTTGAATGAGCCTATATATAGGACAGCTGGTGAAATAAAACTACCCGCCGGTAAATTCTAGAACGATCTGAGCGGCCATATAAGCTACAAATAGGTTTCTTTGTAGATTATATAACAACAACTTGGAAAACAGACAAAATAGAAAGGGTAAGAGGCGAAATCTGAGACAAGAGCATACAACATAATGTCTGCAGACCGCTAGCGGAACTATATTTACCCTGCGTCACGTGATTTCCGATTCTTGTGAAAAAGCCAATTAGCTAACGTTACAACCGCCTCGCTCTACATTATCCTTTACATAATTTAACATAAAAATAAAACTTTTTAAATAGCCAACTCAAAGTGTTTATTACAAATAAATGTTAATGAAAAAACATGCATTTACAGCACCCCCACTTTCCGCGCCCGTGATGTGAAGACCCACACATGCATGTGGCAAAATAAGTTAACATAAAATATATTTAACCTGCTTAATGTGATAAAACACCATAGCTAACTGGTTGATTTACAGCGTAGATGCCTAAAATCAGCATTAGCTTATGAGACGTTAATTTAGGTTAACTTACCTGAATGTGTGGGTGGTTAGCCTTTAGATGTCGTTTAAGGTTGGTGGTGTTTTTCCCCGAAATTCTTTGTCCGCAGTGTTTCCCGTCAGTTATGATGACACATTCTGACTTTTTGTCAGTATCATTGTACTTAAAATGCGACCAAATATCGAGCCTCTTCCTTCGACCTAGCATGTCGTCGTCGCTCGTCACTTGTGTTCGCGTTGTGTGTTGTGTGTTCAGCAGGAGTATGAGACCTGTAACTTGAGCAACAGCGCGAAGCCGCGAACTCATTCTGAATATTTTAAAGCCGTAACAGCTGATGAAAAAGCAGAGACGATTGTAGACGAAAATGAAGAGAGATTTTATCTTAGTTTTTATTTTATGCAAAACATTTTCGTCTCGTCTTTTTTCGTCAACAATAATGCATGTTAATTTAGTCTTAGTCAGCGTTTTTGGACAGTGGTGCAGTCTTGTCATCGTCTCGTCTTAGTCATGAAAAAAAAGGTCGTTGACGAACATATTTCGTCTCGTCTCGTCTGACGAAATGAACACTATCTTGGACATGAGTTCTTCAAGAAAGTATTACTGAAAAAATTCCTCCGAAGAGTTTTCAGCATGCAGTTTTAAAGCTGCTGCTCAGAAAGTGGGATTTAACACTCATAAAGTACTGGAAGCCTGTGGCAACTCTTCAAGTTTTCCCGAGAGTTAAACAATGGTCAAAGCTTGTGGCAGAGAGAAGAACCATTGCTTTTTTAACTCTGGATTGAATCTGGACATTTTTAAAGATATATCACTCAGGAAAAGTCTATGGGATGCAAACATCGCAAAAATCACAAAAAAGGTGAATGGCTATATATAAATTAATATATTCAGAGTTAAATTAGCTAACGATGCTTGTAGCTCAGTATACACTGAGAGGCTGAGTAGTTGTAAGATGAGTCTTACTTGTGGCATTCACTGAAGAACATAGGTCTGGTTGTGAGAGTCTTGAGTAAGTTTGTCATCCTCATTATAGGATGAGCTGGTCTTAGATTTAGAGCAGCTGCAGCAGAAATAACTCTGTCCTCATCCAGCTGCACTCAATGCTGTCAGTCAGAGAAATTAAAAAATGTTTTACCATTGTATGTCTCTCTAATCAAACACACCTGATTCAGTCATCAGTTCATCAATAGAGACTCCAGTGGTAGAAACATTGTTGAGGAGACTCCAGGAACTGGTTTTGGAAACACTGGTCATTGGAAATGTGCAGAAATATATATGTGCCACATCAGGCTCCTCCAGAGACACTTTTTATTTATTTTTATTTATTTATTGGTTTATTTGATAGGGACCATGCATATTAATGAACACATTTGCATTAAAGAATACACCATGTAAATATGCCAGAATTAGTTACAGTAACTAATTTTCATCTGCAGTCCCTAAGCAGGTAACATAAAACTAGCAAGACAACCAACATCAAATACAACATTCATCTACTACAAAAAGTACACATTTTCAACTCTAATTAAACACACTAATAGAGGGTTTACCTGCAAATCAATGCCAGGTCTTTGGATAAGAAACCCTGCTTTACATGAAAACACTGAAATGAAGACTTTAGATAAACTGCATCAATTAAACAAATCATTGTAAATGGATTGCAGCTAACATTTACACAAAGGAGAGAGTTGAGTTTCAGTTGTAGAAAACCAGTTAAAAAAGAAGAGGAACTGTGGTCTGAATGTGTGAAAATTCACAGCTATCAGTCCAAACTGAGTTTAGAGCTGATCTCAGATCTGTGTGTTTAAAACTAACTGAGTTCTCACAGTCAGCTTCTGAAAACACTATCCACACAAACCACAACACAAACAGACAAAAGATGAACATTCGAGTTCAGAGGAGATAAAAAAGTACATTGCTGTAAACATGCAGGTTTTAAGTATTTTGCCTTTACAGATAAATGTCTCAGTTCTTTTACTTCTTTATTATAACTGGCATTGTGTCACTAAATTTAAAACAGCAGCATTTAAACAGATCAGATCAGAGGAAGTGAACAAACACAGGAAGAGCTGATAGTATTTAAAGAAAGAGTTGTGAGCATATAATGAAGAGGAAGACTGACAGAAAGAGAAAATGGCTGATGAGTGTCATTTGTGTCTGCTGGGACTGATCTTTCTCTCTTCACTTCTCACAGGTAAACAAATCTGTGTTTTATCTACAAGACATTTAGTGGAATTAGTCTTAATTAGTAGTTAATAAGTTTAATAAGTTTACAATTTTTAAGTTTTTGAAGTTTAAAGTAGTTTTAAAAGTTTAGATAGATGATTTCTAGCACACACCAAAAACCCCAGGGTTAATTTAACACTCAGAGTGTGGACACATAGAGACACTGAAGCAGTGTTGAAGTTAACCAGAGAATGAATCTCAACAATGGTGACAAACTACAACATGCTGATTTGATGGTCACCGTTGTTGTGATTCTCATGCTGATTCTTGATGTCTGTGTGTGCCTGAACAATATGCTTTTTTTTTTTTTATTTATCAGAACTGCCTGAAAGAAATCTTTCCTAAACATATAGAAAATAAAGGATCTATTGCTGTTGGTTTACAAGGCTGTTATAGTCAGTAAAGGAAAAATAACTCTGAGATTAAACTCTAGGTGAAATAATGATGATGTTAAAACATAATCATGATCACCTGATGACTGCTGCTCTTGACTTGTCTGGCTGTTTTAATGTAGATACAGCAGCCAAACAAAATCTAATATTAAGGATATAAGGGTCAAGATCCCAACTAATGCAAACACTGACCACTATAATCGTTGATTAAAAATGTTGATTTTCTCCTTTGGTGATTCTGCTTGCTAATCAGGTGTCTATACTTATGTTTAATCATCAGCTGTTAATTATCTAATTATCTCATTAACTTCAACACTGCTTCAGGGTTATTTTTAACACTGCTTCAGTGTCTACATGTGTCCACACTCAGAGTGTTAAATTAACACTGATGGTCGGCGCTGATAGCCTTGTGGGCAGTGCGCCGACATATAGCGCTGTTGCGCAACGGGCGTCCCGAGTTCGATTCCCGGCTCGAGGACCTTTCCCGACCCTACCCCCTTCTCTCTCTCCACTTCGCTTCCTGTCCTTCCTGATCTGTCCTATAATAATAAAAGCCAAAAATAAATCTAAAAAAAAAAAAAAAAAATTAACACTGATGATTTTGTTGTGCATGATTAGCATGTCACTAGCATGTTGATAGCATGGTTAGCGAATTACTAGGTTGTTGTTAACATGATTAGCATGGTACTAGCATGATTAGCATGTTGGTAGAATGCTTCTAGCATGGTTTTTACATGATTATCATGTTGCTAGCATGTTCCTAGCATGATTTGCAATTTTTTTTTTGTCAATTTCAAATGTATTTATTTATTATCATTGTTATGAGTTGATTAATTATTAGCTTCTCATTGTCATGAATCATGCTGCTGATGCTCCCTTCCTCCATCACTAGAGGGAGCCTTCACCGAAACTCTGAACTCTATCACACACTCCATTACCCACAACCCCTTTTGTGACCTTTCACCTTCACAGCTGTTGGCCATTACACCTCATCACACCCAGACTATAAATAGACCCTCATTTCAGTGTGCTAATTGTGAAGTCTTGTTTTACCCCGGCTACAGTTCTGAGCGTTATTTCCTGTGTTTGATTTCCTGTTGTAGACCTTGTTGTTTCCCGTTTTCTGATTGTTCTCCTCCTGCCTATTGACCCACGCCTGCTCACTGGATTACATTTGTTTGCTAGCAGCCTGTCTCCACCACTTGCTTGGACATTGACCACTCGTTAGCTCTGCCTACGTTTTCCCTGTCTGCCGTGTAGCGATCTTGCCTGTCTGACTATGAGTTGTTTAATAAAGTTGCATTTGGATTCTCAACCTATCTAGTTTTGTTTTGTTTTGTTTTATTTATTTATTTTTTATTTACACTTTCATTATTTTATTAATTTGCTTTATATTTTAAATGTATTATTTGACAACTGTTTCATTTTAATTTTTTTATTTGAATTTTACTTTATTTATTTAAAAGTTATTTTTACTTCAGTTTTACATTTTCATTATTTTTATTAAGTTGTGCATTCAATTTCAAATGCTTTTATTTACTGTCATTTTTATGAGTTGATTTAATTATTAGCTTCTCAGTTTGGGGAACCTGCTTTAAAAAAACAAATCATATTTGGTATTTTATTACTTTTTATTTGTTTTCATTCAAAATTATTTTTTGTTTTATTTATAGATTTTTTTGTATTATTATTATTATTCATTTGCTTTTTATTTTAAATTAATTGTATTATTTGACAACTGTTTCATTTTACTATTTATTTTATTTGAATTTTACTTCATTTATTTATTTAAAAGTATTTTACTTTTACTTCAATTTTACATTTTCATTATGCATTTAATTATTGTAATTTTTATGATTTAATTAATTATTAACTTCTTGTCAGCTCAGTTTGGGGAAGCTGCTTTGAATAGCCCATTGTTGAGGAATAGAGAGTGTAAATGGCTGAAGTTATGAACTCATAATGAATCATTTATGGAGCAGATGGTTCACAGACCTGCTTTTTCCAGCAGCTCAACCAGAAGCTGGAGTGATTCTAGATATTAAAGCATGAATGTGTTTTGTAAGTGCAGCTGTGTGGAGCTCTTCGGGTCGGTTCTGATGTTTCTCAGTGGTTTGGTAGAAGTAAAGAAGTTTCTAGAGCAGCGAGCAGATGAACAGCGCCTCGAATGTTTGTTTCGTTCTGCTCCTTGAGCTCATGCTGTCAGAGATGATATGAGATCAGGCTGTAAATGCTGAAAATACACACACACACACACACACACACACACACACACACACACACACACACACACACACACTTGCTCAGATAGAAGCTGTGATTCACTCAGACGCCTGATGATCCTCCTCTCAGTCTGATTCTGAGGTGAGTGACGGCTGCGTTCGGCTCTGTGTGTTTCACTCAGGTCCTGTAGTGTGTGGGGTAAACGTGGATCAGCAGGAGCGTGAGGTCGCTAAATGCTGACCTTTGGAAAGGTCACGATACGCTGTGTGCTGCAGGCTGTGTTTGTTTGTGTTTTGTGTTTATTATTTGTGTGTTTGTTTGAGCAACTTCAGGTCAGATCGGGTGATTGTGGAAAGCTGAAGCTCCAGATCCAGTTTCTAACATCACATGATCCTTCAGAAACCATTTTAATATGATTTATTATGAATGTTGAAAACAGTTGTGTGGCTTAATATTTTTTTTGGAACCTTGCTGTTTTTCAGAATTCTTTGATCAATAAAAGGTTAAAAAGATTAGCATTTATTTAAAATAGAAAAGTTTTCTAACAATATACACTTCTGTTCAAATGTTTGGGCTCGTCTAGAATGTGCAGGAAACGTATCTTGTCAGATTCAAGGATTTAAGGATCAACATTAACTGTCATATACACACATACAGGGGTTGGACAATGAAACTGAAACACTTGGTTTTAGAGCACAGTTAGTACGGTGTTGGGACTCCTTTTGTGGCCAATACAGCATCATTTGGTTTTGGGATTGACAAATACATGTCATGCACAGTAGCCAGAGGGATTTTGAGCCATTCCTTTTCTAGAACAGTGGCCAGGTCACTCTGTGATTCTGCTGTAGGAAAACATTTCCTGGTGACTGTGCAGGCCATGGGACTTTCATGTTCATCAAACCTCTCTGTCAGCAGTCTTGCTGTGTGTATTAGTGCATTATCATCCTTACACATGGCACCACCTTTAGGGCACAATGTCTGAAGCATTGGGTCACATAGTCAACCTTCACACTCTGCTCTTACTGCTGGAATGTACAATAAGTGAAGATTAGCCACCAGCTGCGCAAATATAGGCATGAAACCTCCAACACTATATTGGCCAGTGTTTCAGTTTCATTGCCCAACCCCTGTATATATAATGTACTGACTATCCGCAAGAGAAATTCCTTCACATGACAGCCCTATTTTCTAGCATGATTAGCAAGTTGCTAGCATATTTCTAGCGTGATTAACATGTTACTAGCATGTTTCTAACATGATTAACTTGTTACTCACATGTTGTTAGTATAATTAGCAAGTTACTAGCATTTGTCCAGCATGGTTAATAAGTTATTAGCATGATTCGCAAGTTACTAGCATGTTGTTAGCATGATTATCAAGTTAGTTTGAATGTATTATAATAGTAGATATAAGGGAAGCTTGATTGAGTCTGAAGGGATTGTGGGAGTTTTGTCAGTGAGAGTTTGAATAGTCTTGGCTCATTTGAACATTCCCTCAATGTAAGTCTATGGGATGTTTCACAGTTTTAACCCTTATTTTTAGAAAAATCATAAGTCTGATCAAGATACAGCAGCTGGAGTCAGATCAGTCTGAAGATCTGAGTTTGTAGTTTGTGGAGTTAAAGCTCTAGAGGAGATACAGTCAGGAAGAAAATAGCAGATCAGTAAGTTGTGTTTCTCAAACCAAATGAATGACTCCAGAATGAACTAAAACTAGACAGTTTCACACTCAAACAGCTGATGCTCAATCACTTTCATATTAAGAGTGTGTTAGTGATTCAAACAGCTCTCTCACTTTCTTTATCGCTATAAATAATGATTATAATGTAGAAATAATGATCACTCAAATGTTCTTGTGCTTCAGGTATCAGTGGAGTGAATGATGTTCATGTGTTCATCAGTTCTGGTGAAAATGTCCGTCTGCCCTGTAATAATGATCTTCATGACTGCAAATCAACTACATGGATCTATAACAGATTCAGTCATTCAGCAGCAGTTGAACTGATTATTTCAGGGATAAAGAAGAAAGACACAGAGAGTCATGAGAGACTGAGTCTGGGGTCTGACTGCTCTCTGAACATCAAGAACATCACAAAAGAAGATTATGGACATTACAGATGTCAACAATATGTGAATGGATATTACTATCAAGGAGCTTTTTTTTATCATGTTTATCTGCATGTTCTTCATGGTAATTTAATGATTATGTGATTAGTTTAATCTAATTATAATTCTTGATTTAAACTCTCCTGATGATTGAAAAGTGTGTGATTTGTGTGTTATTTTGTGTTTCAGTCTCTTCATCATCCTCACAGACTGAGATCAGTGCAGGCAGCTCTGTGTCTCTCTCCTGTCAGTTATATTCATATACTGGAGTCTCTTGTGATGATTGGATCCGTTATGAGGGAATTGATCTGTTGTGGGTGAATCAGGCTGGTGATAAACTGAAGATATCAGACTCCAGATATCAGATATCAGCTCCAGGACACTGTATCATCACTCTGACTACAACACTCCTGAATGAAGATGACAACAGAGAGTGGAGATGTGAAGTTACTCAAGGAGATCAAGTCAAGACCTCAGCCACATATACTGTCAAGATTTCAGGTGAGAAAACAATCTCATCAATCATTTTAGATCCTCATAATGTCAGTAACATTAAGGACTGTTAGTATCATTGAAGCAGAACAAACAGAGGACACTAAAGCTTCTTTCAGTCTGACAGAAGAGAAACTCAAAGCACTGCTGCAAACTAATGATCTACAGTCAAGTTTATCAGTCCAAAAAGAGCTGCTAAAATAATGAATAAAATATATATATATTTATTTATTATGCATTGTGGTGATGAAAGTTAAAATATGATTCTATTGCAGGGGTTATAACAGTGATTCAAGCTAAACTTAATGTTATCTATCTATTTGCAGTGTGCCATATTTTTCGGAAAATATGTCAAAACAGGTCAAACTTGCATGAGAGAGAGAGAGAGAGAGAGAGAGAGAGAGATTGAAAAGTTGCATTGGTGTATGAATCCCTTTTTATTATTACATTCAGAAATAATGTAACATATTAGTAAATAAAGTGAAACATTAAACATTTTACACAACTTTCAAGGTATGCAATGATATAAATCCATTAAACAACAACACTATTTGTCTAGGTATCAAATTAACTGTAAAATATTTCGAATATTATTCTCTATAAAGCAAAAAGCCTTCTTTTCTGATTATATCTTTTTAATAAATTCATAAACTGCCACCGTTTGAGATAAAGTTATCAAACCAACTGTAAAATATTCAGAATTGTTCCCTATAGTGCAGAGTTTTTTTTTATTTTTTCGGATTATATCTTTATTAGATATATATTATTATTTCTATATATGGTACTGAATTCATATTTTTGATATATTTTGATATACTGAATCCACATAAATTAGTATTAAACTCCCATCGTTTTAGATGAATTTCTCAAAACCAACTGTAAAATACTCAGAATATTATGCCTATAATGCATTACAACATATCAAAAATAAGGTTTCAGTACCATATATAAAAATAATAAAGGCATAATGAGAAAGAAACAAGCCTTGTGTATTATAGGGAATAATATTCTGAGTATGTTACAGTTGGTTTATTTCCTTTAGATCAAATGGTGTTGTCGTTTAATGGATTCTATCATTGCATACATTAAAAGTTGTGTAAAATTATTACAAAACACATAAATGGAGCCTTGTCCAATAACATTAGTTTTATAGTATAATGTAGTTACATTGTTTAATTAATTCTTATGGTTAATTAATTCATTAATTATTTTCCCCTTTGAAATGAAGCCTTGTGCAACATAAAGATCATATTTACATTTACATTACATTTAGGCATTTGGCAGACGCTTTTGTCCAAAGCGACATACAGTTGGGAGAACATAGAGCGATTCTTCTTAAGGAGACAAACAGACACAGGCAGTGCTATAATACCAGATTTCAAGTGGTGCTTCAGACAAGTACAAGCTAGAAAGGGAAGGAATAAAGAGATTAATTTTTTTTTTTTTATGGTAACAGCAAATAGAGTTGAAAGAGATGAGTTTTAAGCTGTCGCTTGAAGCTTGTCAGGGAATCAGCATTCCGGATAGGGGTAGGAAGATCATTCCACCAGCCAGGAACAGTAAAAGAAAATGTTCTGGATAGTGATTTCGCACCTCTCTGTGATGGTACCACAAGGCGTCGCTCACTAGCAGATCTCAGAGTTCTGGAGGGGGTGTAGATTTGCAATAGCGAGTGCAGATAAGCAGGTGCAGTAGCTGTGGTTGTCCTATATGCAAGCATCAGAGTCTTGAACTTGATACGAGCCGCAATTGGGAGCCAGTGCAAGGAGATAAAGAGAGGTGTAACATGGGCTCTTTTGGGCTCGTTGAAGACCAGCCGTGCTGCTGCATTCTGAATCATTTGTAGAGGTTTGATTGTGCATGATGGAAGACCAGTCAAAAGAGCATTGCAGTAGTCCAGTCTGGAGATGACAAGGGCCTGGACAAGAAGTTGTGTAGCCTGCACTGTTAGAAAGGGCCTGATCTTTCTGATGTTGTGCAAAGCAAACCTGCAAGATCGAGTAGTCTTTGCAATATGATCTTTGAAAGACAGCTGGTCATCAAAGATGACACCCAGATTCCTGATTGAGTTTGAAGAAGTGATTGTGGAAGAGCCCAGCTGGATGGTGAACCCATGCTGTAAGTTTGGAGTGCAAGGAAAAACAAGAAGCTCAGTTTTTGCCAAGTTAAGCTGGAGGTGATGTTCTTTCATCCACGTTGAGATGTCCGCCAAGCAGCCTGAGATCCGTGCAGGTACTGTTGGATCATCTGGTTGAAATGAAAGATGGAGTTGTGTGTCGTCAGCATAGCAATGGTAGGAGAAGCCATGTGACTCTATGATGGGACCCAGTGATGTTGTGTATATGGAGAAGAGGAGAGGACCAAGAACTGATCCCTGAGGAACCCCAGTGATCAGTTGATGTGTTTTGGATACCTCTCCTCCCCAGGTTACCGTGAATGACCTACCGGTGAGATAGGATTCAAACCAGCGAAGCGGAGTTCCTGTGATGCCCAGCGATGAGAGGGTGGACAGGAGGATCTGATGGTTGACGGTGTCAAAAGCAGCGGATAAATCGAGCAGAATTAGAACTGATGATTTAGAATCAGCTTTTGCTGTCCGCAAGGCTTCAGTAACTGACAGTAGCGCAGTCTCAGTTGAGTGGCCCCTCTTGAAACCTGACTGGTTAGGATCCAGTAAGTTGTTCTGTGAAAAGAACAATGATACCTGGTTGAAAACAACTCGTTCGAGGGTTTTTGCAATGAATGGAAGCAGAGAGACCGGTCTGTAGCTGTCAAGAAGTGAGGTGTTCAGTGTTGGTTTCTTAAGCAGTGGGGTTACCCGAGCCTGCTTAAAAGAAGTTGGAAAAGTGCCTGTGAGGAGTGATGTATTTATGATGTGTGTGAGTGCTGGTAAGACAGTAGGAGAGATTGCTTGAAGAATGTGTGAGGGGATGGGATCAAGTGGGCATGTTGTAGGGTGGCTGGAGAGGAGAAGTTTTGATACTTCTGTCTCAGTGAGGGGACAGAAGGAGAACGTGAGAGTGTTCGAAGTGGGTGTGGTGGGTTGTAAGTCATGTGTATGAGGGGCTAAGAATTGTTTGCTGATTGTTCGAGTTTTGTCTGTGAAGAAATGTGCGAAATCATTAGCTGTTAGTGTAGTGGTGGGTGGTGGTGGAGGGGGACAGAGGAGAGAGTTAAATGTTTTGAAGAGATTGCGCATGTCAGAAGCACTATTGATCTTGTTATGATAATATGAGGATTTGGCAGTGTGGAGTTGAGTAGAAAAAGCAGAAAGCAACGATTGGTACATACTCAGGTCAGACGGGTGTTTAGAATTGCGCCATTTTCTTTCTGCTTGCCTGAGTTTGGACCGATGTTCACGAAGAACATCAGTCAGCCAGGGGTTAGAGGGGGTAGCCCGTGCTGGCCTGGTGGAAAGAGGACAGATATCGTCGAGACAAGACTTTAAGGTGTTGCATAAGGTGTCAGTGGCTGCATCCACATCCAGAGATGAGAAATGGATAGGTGAGGGAAGAGAGGAGGAAAGTACAGAGGAAAAGTGTGAGGGTGAGAGGGAGCGTAGGTTTCGTCTGAAAGTAACCGGTAGAGGGGTTGGTGATGCGTAGGTTGAAAGATGAATATTAAATGTAATAAGGAAATGGTCAGAGACGTGTAGGGGTTTGACCAGGATGTTGTCAGCAATACAATTGCGAGTGTAAATTAAGTCAAGTTGGTTGCCAGATTTGTGAGTGCTCGTAGTGGTAAGGCGTTTGAGATCAAATGAGGCAAGAAGTGAATGGAAATCTGTAGCATAAGGCTTGTTAAGATGAATGTTAAAATCACCAAAGACCAAAAGTGGACTGCCATCTTCTGGAAAAGAGGATAGCAGTCCATCCAATTCTTCTAGAAAGGTGTTTAGAATTTGGCCTGGAGGGCGGTAAATGACCACAACCTGGAGTTTTACAGGAGCTGTGAGTGTTATTGCATGACATTCAAATGAGCTATGATTGCATATGGGTGAATGTGTTGTGTATTTCCACTTGTCAGAAATGAGCAGACCAGTTCCCCCACCCCGTCCAGTCTGACGCGGAGTGTGAGAAAAAGTAAAATTCTTAGAGAGAGCAGCGGGGGTTGCTGAGTCTTCTGGACGAATCCAGGTCTCAGTCAAGCCCAAGATGCTAAGATCAGATTGTATGGAATAAGCAGAAATGAAGTCTGCTTTGTTGACTGCGGACTGACAGTTCCAGAGGCCAACAGAAAGAGCAAGAGGTGGAGTAGAGGATGTAGCGATAGGACGTAGGTTAGCAAGATTGCGATGCCGTTTGCGTGAGGAGTTAGTGCGTGGTTGAGTGACAACCGGAATATATTGAAAACACATGATAGAATTGGCAGGCAAAAGAGAGGAGAGAGAAAATGAAAGAAGTACCTATGTGCGTTGTCGGTTTCGTTGCTCGGTTGAAGTCGCGCAGGAAAAGTCGCAGGTCTTTACTTTCGTCGGTCTTCACACGAGGAGGCTGAACGCGAGGGCTGAACGCTTCCGCTGACGCTTCTGCGTCAGCTTTCAGATGTCAAATAAATACTCAATCGAACGATAATTAGGGGGGAAAAGCCGTTACGCCTACTGCTTAATTCACCCGAAAGCAAGGCAAATGGCTCAAATAGAAACTAAACCGAGACACTTAAGTGCTTGCAGGAAGGCAGCAATAACAATAACAACAGCTTGGTTTCGCCGACGGCTTACTAGTCTAATTTTAATAAGTGCTATCAAAACTACAATTTCAAATTACACCACGATAATAGTTACTAAAATGTACGAAACGAAAAAGAAAAGTTCTAGCAGCAACTTGCAAAGTACACAACTCTAAATGAAATAAAGTATTACGCAGACACTTACGCTTAGCGCGCTGTGCTTGTTTCCTTCTCGGTGAAAAAGTCGCTTCTCGTTTTGTTGTTCAGTAATCTCCATCGTGTTTCCTTTAATAATAGAATATGTACCCCATGGTTAAAAAATACCCATGCCTAATAAAATAGGCTGCCGATATAAAATTATGAAAATTATATTGTCTTTCTAATTCGATTGTTGTTTAGGTCACACCACGTAGAATAGGTACCCCTTTGTTTTAAAATACTTACAGTATAAGTGCTTTGTAATTTCACAAGTTATTACCCCTTTATTCCCGCATATTATTACGTAATATACGTCACATATTATTCCCTTATACCTACACGGAGGTACTGAATAGGTACACTATAAATACAAAATAATTACACTGTAACTCCAGTTTACTTACGTGGTTCGTTGCAGGTTGATTATCTGGTTTGTTACCCCCTTATTACCCAAACGTAACACATTGTTCCCTTATACCTACACGTTCGTTCTTTATAGGTGCACTATAATTACAGAAACGTACACCGTAATTTCAGTATACTTACGCAGTTATTTGCGGGTTGTAATCTAAAGCGTTACCGTCTTCTTCAGCACTGCATCTGTGTGGGCAGACCATGTGAGGTCCTCACTGATGTGAACGCAGAGGAACTTAAAGCTGTTAACCTGCTCTACAGGTGTCTTGCTGATGGTGATGGGTGTGTCTTCTATGATCTGTCTTCTGAAATCCACCACACTGTTTAGTCAGGATGCTCACTTCCTATCTGTAGTCCGATCATTGTCAGTGATCAGACCTATCGCTGATGTGTCATCAGCAAATCTGACGATGACGCTGGAGCGGTGTGTGGCTGTACAGTCGTGTGTACAGTGAGTACAGGAGTGCGCTGAGGACACAACCCTGAGGAGCACCGGTGTTGAGGGTCAGTGGGAATGAAGAGTTGTTGCCTGTTCTGACCACCTGACTTCTGCCTGTCAGGAAGTCCAGGATCCAGCTGCACAGAGATCTGTTCAGTCCCAGAGTCTGGAGCTTTGTGACAAGTGTGGCAGCCACTATGGTATTAAATGCTGAGCTGTAGTCCTCAAACAGCATTCTCACATAGGTGTTCTTGTTTTCCAGGTGGGAGAGAGCAGTGTGTAGGGTGAAAGCAATTGCATAATTTGTGGAATGGTTGCTACTATTGTACTACTACTGTAGTGGATCCAGAGAGACAGGCAGCACAGAGCAGATGTAGTCTCTGATGAGTCTCTCGAAACACAATGAACACAAAAAATGGGTGTCAGAGCAACGGGCCTCCAGTCATTCAAGCATGTGACTTTTCTTTGGTATGGGCACAATGGTGGATTTTTTGAAGCACAAGGAAACCACAGAGAGAGAGAGAGAGAGAGAGATAGAAAATGTCTGTGAAAACCCCAGCGTGTAAGTTAAGTTTTGAAGGTTAATAAACTGCTCACAATTTCCACACATAGATAATCAGCTATTACTTTGTGAGACTGCGACGAACTAAGATGAGTGACAGATTTTAAGGATTTTTAAGGGAGTTTGTAAATGAGATATTGATTTAATACAACACTTCAATAAACAAGAAGTTTATACTAAGTGACTTACAGTGGGGATCGAAAGTTTGGGCACCCCAGGTAAAAAGTTGTATTAATGTGCATCAAGGAAGGTTGGAAAAATCTCCAAAAGGCATCAAATTACAGATTAGACATTCTTATAGTATGTCAAAAAAAGTTTGATTTTATTTCCATCATTTACACTTTCAAAATAACAGAAAACAAAAAAGGCGTCTGCAAAAGTTTGGGCACCCTGCAGAGTTTATAGCATGCACTGCTCCCTTTGGAAAGCTGAGACCTGACAGTGTCATGGATTGTTCTCAATCACCATCTGGAAAGACCAGGTGATGTCAATCTCAAAGGTTTTAAATGCCCAGACTCATCTGACCTTGCCCCAACAATCAGCACCATGGGTTCTTCTAAGCAGTTGTCTAGAAAACTGAAACTGAAAATAGTTGACACTCACAAAGCAGGAGAAGGCTATAAGAAGATAGCAAAGCTTTTCAGATGCCAATATCCTCTGTTCGGAATGTCTTTAAGAAATAGCAGTCATCAGGAACAGTGGAAGTTAAAGCAAGATCTGGAAGAAAAATATCAGACAGAACAGCTCGCAGGATTGGGAGAAAAGCGAGTCAAAACCCACGTTTGACTGCACGATCCCTCCAGAAAGATCTGGCAGACACTGGAGTTGTGGTACACTACTCCACTATAAAGAGATACTTGTACAAATATGGTCTTCATGGAAGAGTCATCAGAAGAAAACCTTTTCTACGTCCTCACCACAAAAATCTGCGTTTGAAGTTTGCAAATGAACATATAGACAAGCCTGGTGCATTTTGGAAACAAGTTCTGTGCACCGATGAGGTTAAAATAGAACTTTTTGGCCGGAATGAGCAAAGGTACATTTGGAGAAGAAAGGGCACAGAATTTAATGAAAAGAACCTCTGTCCAGCTGTTGAGCATGGGGGTGGATCAATCATGCTTTGGGGTTGTATTGCAGCCGGTGGCACAGGGAACATTTCACGAGTAGAAGGAAAAATGGATTCAATAAAATTTCAGCAAATTTTGGATGGTAACTTGATGCCATCTGTGAAAAAGCTGAAGTTAAATAGAGGACGGCTTCTACAAATGGATAATGATCCTAAACACGCATGAAATCCACGGTGGATTACATCAAGAGGCGTAAACTGAAGGTTTTGCCATGGCCTTCACAATCTCCTGACCTCAACATAATTGAAAATCTATGGATAGACCTTAAAAGAGCAGTGCGTGACAGACAGCCCAGAAATCTCAAAGAACTGGAAGACTTTTGTAAGGAAGAACGGGCAAAGATAAATGATGAAAATAAAATCTAACTCTTTTTGACATATTATAAGAATGTCTAATCTGTAATTTGATGCCTTTTGGAGATTTTTCCATCTTTCCTTGGCTTCTTTATGCACATTAATACATCTTTTTACCTGGGGTGCCCAAACTTTCGATCCCCACTGTATGTTGTCTGACTATAACACGATCGCCTGATTTTGTCACAACTGAGCCGCTACGCATATCCATTCAAACACAGTGGTGTTTGGTTTATGAATGAACATACATTTTTATTCTAATCTAGTGAGTCAATGATTCAATTTCCCATTTATAATGACACTGACTTGCTTTATTCCTCAATTAATCAGCTGTTCTATCTAATCAAATGAATGATATGATTCAGTAATTAAATCAGTGACTTGACACCTATTATTGTGACTATTATTATTATTATTATTATTTATTTATTTGTTTTTAAATGTGACATAAAAGATGACACACCTTATTAAATGACATATGACCTTATATGAAAAACATATTCAGTATTTATAATAAATCTATGAAAATGAAAATCTGGATTTGATTTTTAAATGTTTTATTATAAAAATATGCTATGTGAAAGTTTGAAACAGAACATAGTTCATCTTGCCACTTTTCATGGTAAAGAAAACACATTTTTACTCAAATTAATAGCATTTTGGAACCAAAATCTTAATTTGTTCATCCGTTTATAGACTTACTATAAGGATGTGGACTTTTGCTCTGTATTCTTCTGTGAGGAGGATTGTGGGCAGCACTCACTGTATGAAACAAAATTTGTATTATATTTGAGTTTCTTCATCCAAAAGAAAACATCTTTGAACAAATTATTAAAACAGCAAAATAGGTCTAAGTGAAAATCTGAGATGTTTGGAAGTTACATCAGAATAAATATGTTTTGAGTTTGTTGAGGAAATTAAAATTATATAATTTTCACTAAATATGCAGAAATGAAATTGATCTCAATATGCATATTGCCTCTGAATGTATATAAAGTGCTTCAAGACATTTGAATTTAATAAAAATGTTCTTTTAGAATCATTTTGATCAATAATGTGACTGATTTTTACCTCTGGTATCGGTGGTTGACATGTTGATATTCTGTTCTTTCTTCAGTCTTCTCTGATTACTGATGTCTGTCTGTCCATCATCCTGTAAGAGATTGTATTTTCAGACAGTAACACAGTCTCTGTTCATTTATCCTAACTATGTGAAACCCTATCACTGTTCTGCCTGTAGTTTGTTGTTCAGTTTTCTGTTAAATGCAGAAGCTTGGAATCTCAACTTGATCATGAAGCTTTTCCTGCAATATCAAAACTGCTGTGAATCTCAGGCTTAATTCCTACTGAACAAATACACAATGGTGATACTCTCATATATGATATATAAATAAGCCATTGAAATGCATAAAGCAGATTGAACTGAACTATTAAAATGATTGAAATAAGTTTAAGAGAAGTGTGTTGAACAACATGAGGTCGAGCTTCAATCTCTACATGATAAAGTTGTACAGATATTCTGCATCATGTTTCCAGCATGCTTTCCAGAAGACCATAAACTAAACACTTCACATCAGCAAATATTCATTCATCTCAACATTAAACAGTCTTTTACTCACAGATTTGTTTCTCATACGGTTCTGTGCCTGAACTAAAAGTGAAAGTTTCACCTGCACAGCACCTACTAGCTGGCATCCGTTACACTCACAATTTTATCATAACTTTCACATTTGTGTAGGACTGAAGCTAAAAATGAACAGTTTCTACAGTTTCTTTATTAATTTTAATCTTTTAATAAAAAGTCTTTTAAATTTGTAATTTATTTATTTATTTTTTGTATATATTGTTTTAGCCCTTAACTTATCAGATGGTAATCAGCTAGAAATACTTTTTGCCCTCAATCGTCTTTCCTATATTTTACTAAAAATATTAATGTGACAGTGTGTGACGGGTTGCAGACTAACACATTTGAATTGATATATTGCGTTAAATTTAAACTTTTAATTTTGTTTCTCTCTCAAATTTTCCTCTTGTTTCTGGGTCAATATATTTGCATGGCCAAAACTGTCTTACTGCTGCAAATGTGGGTGCAATTTCTGATGCTTATCAACGTAAGTGGACATATTACATCAAAAATTCTATTTCTATAGTATATTTACTGAAACTGACTTTTTTATTTATTTATTTATTTTATTAAAATGATTAATAAATGAAGCAAATAACTCAACCCCGTCACAAGTTTACAGCCCCATAACAATGAGACATTTGTGAGGGGTGTCATAGCCAGTATTTGTAGTGCCTAGTTCAGCCACCTGAGGGCACTCTTTGTCTCTGTTTGTGCTTTTCTGGACTGCATTACCCATTATGCATTGCACTCATTATTGTCTCATCTCAGTCGGTTGTGTCTCCTTCACCAATTATCTCTTCAGTATAAAAGCCATGTTCACTGTGTTCTTAGTTGCTGTATTGTTAAGTTGTGTACCTTCGTGTTCAGTTTTTCTCTGACTCTGTGGATGTTTTTACATGTATTTGGACTCTTAATTAAACGAAAGCTGCATTTGGATCTTTTGCTTCCTGATAACAACAGAGTTGTATTTTTTTTTGCTCCTCATGTAGTGTAGCAGAGCAGACCATATATGACAGCAATAAAATAAGTACTTATGAATTAAAATAAGATAAAAATAATAATTTTGCATCTTAATTTTATGTGACAGTGTTAAGTTGTTAATTTTGACAGTACTCTCCCTGACTACAGCGTGCCTCAAATATGAATGAAAAGTGTGATTCTACTAATCATTTTCTGCAGCATTATTAAAGAGACCTGGATGATGTAATTTCTGGTAACTGATGTCACATAAGAGCCTAAATTACTACAGGCATTACATGGTTAGTGTGACGTAGGCATGGGACGATAACCGGTTTCAAGGTAAACCGCGGTTTGGAAAAGTCACTGTTTTAAAACCGCTAAAATTTCCTGTCATACCGTTCCTGCGGTATGCGCATTTTTTACGTGTCATCAAAGGCGGAAAGTGCAGGAATCAAGCAGTTGTGTGCAGCAAACAGCGTGAAGGAGTCACACGACCCCTTCCCCTCCAGTTGGTACGAGCAGTCAATGAGAGTCACCTGTGTGTACGATGGCCGAAAAAGGGAAATCCCTGAACCTTTTTCTCCCGTCGAAACAAGACGAGACAAGAGTCTGCTGTACGGGATTTTTTTTTTAAGGTAACGTTAACCATGTTCTGTACACAATGATGTTCTTTGCAAATGGCGTTTTAGAGCCGATCTTTCAATAAATTCTTACAGGTCGTGGTCGTGCATCAAATATATGCACGACCACGACCGGCATCAAATAGAAGGTCTCCAAAGACCTTGTTGAGCTGCAGGTTGAACAACTGCATTTATTTATTTATTCATTTATTTACAGAAATGAGGTTTTGATTATGCTTTCGATTACTGAGCTGTATAGGTTTAAGTGACTGCACATAATTTAATTAGGAAGAATTCAATTATTTAATTTTAATTATTAACCTGACATGTTTACTGCTCCAAAATGTTCTATACGTTTCTTAAAAGTAAGATGAATTGTGTTCAGTGGAAGAAAAGTTAGGGACATACTGAGGGACATAACTTTAAAGTCTGTTTTTTTATAAAATACTTAGCAATTTTTTATTTTTTTATTTTTTTGAAAAAAAAAAAAAAAAAAAAAAATCAAGAAAGAAATTATTGTTTACATTTTTGCCAAAAATCATAGACACTATGCACATTTGGCTATTTTTTTTAGTACAAACTCAGTTTAGTCTTTTCTTCTGTTCTTAATCATAACACAAACTATCAGTTAAATTCTGAATTATTCTCTGTACTGCAATGATTATTATTTCAGTTCAGAATATCACACCTAAATGTGACATTTTACTAGATTAATGTAGTGACAGACTGGGTTACACTATATTTCCAGCTCTAAAAGAAGAATTACGAATAAGCAAAATGTGAGGTGTTCATCAATGAACGTGAATCAGTTCTCTCCATGTTTCTCTGAACACTCACCTGTAGTGAATTATCAGGTTCTCTCATGTTGTTTTCTTCTTTCGGTCTCCTCTCTGAATTCTCTGAACCTGTAAGTGCAAATGACAAATATTTTTGACTGAAATTTCAGAGGTTGTGCATTTAAACCCTGCACAGATACACTGACTGTTTGACCTGTAGTTGGTATAATGACATCTTTGGCTTTGATCTCTAGCTGTTCAGCCAGTTGGTTTTCTTTCATGTTCTTTAGGATGGCCAATGTGGTCTCCACAGCTCTTTGTCGTCCACAACGTGACACCACCAGATCTACTGTATCAGTGATGGTATCTTCCTTCTTCAGATCAGCAGCTGTAGCACGACCAATGTTCTTTAAATGCCATTTAAACGTCTTCAGTTTGTCACCGCTTAGATCCTCCAGTGTCTCTAGAAGTAGCTCTTCAAGAGTTGTCATCTTCTGTCACCGATACACTTCTGTTGGACCAGAAAACAAAAAGATTTGTGCTGTTACCATACTGACACTATGACACTGAGAGCAGCAGTTCTACAATCATGATGATGTTAGTGTGCAGATAACATTGGACTGAAGTAACTCATTTTAATGCATTATTTGTCTTTTCTGTTATATGCCCCAGATTATTTACCTCCTTTATAGAGGTTATGCGTTGACAGTGCCGACCTGTAGGTTTGGGGGCCCTAGGCAAGATAATGAAAACAGGCCCCTCTAGTGTAAAAAACTCTCATAGACATTTGACGAGTGAAGAGAAAGCACATAAAATGACTATTTCAAAATGAAGTATACACAAAACCTAAATAAAATAAACAGAGCATAGTCAAAATAAATAAAGGCCTACTAATATTCATAAATGATAAGAAATACAGGCTATTCTGTTGAGGATCACAAAAAAAAAAAAAAAAAAAAAAACTTTATTGCATTAGACATTGAATCTGAGTCTGTAATTATTTGACATTACATGGTAAATGTGGCTCAATTTTCCCTTATATGACAAGTTTGTCTGTGGTTACAAGTACTACAGCAATAAATATTATGTATATAGCAATGAAAACATCATTTTTTCAAGCTCTGGGAAGATATTGTTTGAATTACATTTCTACCACAACTTCACTTTAATCTCTCTATTATTTATTCATTTGAAGTAATTTAAAAATAGCATTACTGTGTAACATGGCTTTATTTCGAGAGAAGCTTTATTAAGTGAATTCCAAAATCTAAACATTAACAACAAAATCTGACCTGTAACAAGAAAGCTTTTCAGACTTGTTTGTTTGTTTGTTTGTTTTTGTTTGTTTTTACCAAAAATTATAAAGAACACCAAATGTATTGTGCCTGTTTGTATGGCTGCACAATTTGGCAAAATGTTGTTTTTAGTTTACCGTTTCTGATATTGTTATTACTTAATAATTACTGTTAATTATTATCAATATATTTACAGAAACCTGCGACCTGTTAACATACAGGAAGCCTAACTGAAAATGTTTAGAAAGGTATAAGTATTATGATTATTGTGTCAGGGTTCTGCTTCGGTCTTGCTGTCTTTCTTCTGGTTGGTAGCAGAGATCTGATGCTCCACTTTGTTATATGTGTTACGTCTCTATGTGAGCGCGCATGTCTGAATTAATTTGGGCTGCGCACTCGTGTTCTTGTGTACGTCTGTTCCCCCTCTGTCGTTCACGTTCGACGTGGTGTCGAAGTGACGACACTAGGGGTCGCTCTTGAGTGCCCGAATACCTCTGACAGCTTTGAGAAAAGGCCAATGAGAATTGGTATGCAGTATTTGCATAGCCCGCTCCGCCCCGGAGATCCGGGCATAAAAGGGGGGGCTAGGCAATACTCATTGTTCTGTTTCTTCGGTGCCGAATGCAGCGCCTCTTCATTGAGAAGCAGCGTTACTCACCTCTCTCAACGTTGGATCTACGGCACGGGCAGCGGTCTCTTCCTTCTCGAACGCAGTAGCAGTGAGAGTCCCCTGGGTGCTTCGACGGCGAATCTTGAAGAGTAAATTTCCTCTTAAATCTAAAGAGCAAATTTCTCTAAAAGAGTGCAGACACGGTGGGTTTGTGTGTTTACTATGCCTTTCCTTCCGTGTCCTTCTGGTTGTGGCTTCTACCTCTCCCAAAACGATTGGCACGAGCTCTGTCTTCAGTGTTTGGGTTGTGAACATGCTGAAGCAGCGCTCGATGATGGCGGATGTCCTGCTTGCGAGGACATGCCATCACATGATGAAGAATGAGAGAGAGCGAGCGGTTCGCCGGGAAAATCCCCGCGTCCCTCGCGCTCTGTATGTCTGCCGGTCGAGCTTTCGGATGACTGTGAAAACTCGTCTCAGTATGGGTTGGAGTGGTTATTCGGGGCTCCTGCGGGAGAGGAGGAAGTGTCTGCAGCATCGGAGACTGGGCTGCCATCTGAAACGGACACTTTGGCTGAAGCACCCGCTGTGGGGGCGGGTTCTCAGTCAATAGCGGACGCGGAAATGGCGGCCATGCTCGAACGGGCAGCCAAAGCAATCGGGATCGAGTGGAAGTCTCCACCCCGTCCTGAGCGCTCTCAGCTGGATGATTGGTATCTGGGTAATGACCGCGGTTCTCGGCCGTGTTCTACCCCAGTTCCTTTCTTCCCGGAAGTGCATGAGGAACTGATTAAATCATGGAAGGCTCCTTTTTCAGCCAGAACACGCCTTAGCGGTTCTTCCTCTCTCACCACCCTCGATGGAGGTCCAGCGAGGGGGTATATGGAGGTTCCCGCTGTGGAGCGTGCGATCGCGGTGCATCTTTGCACGCAGACCGCCGCCACCTGGCGGGACCGCCCAAAACTCCCGTCCAGGGCATGTAAGGCTTCTTCCACTCTCGTGGGGAAGGCTTATGCTGCTTCTGGACAGGCTGCGTCCGCCCTTCACGCTATGGCCATCCTGCAGGTCTATCAGGCCAAGGTTCTTAGCGAGATGCACGAGGGTGTTCCCAAACCAGAGCTTTTGCAGGATCTGCGCTCTGCGACTGACTATGCTCTAAGGGCTACGAAAGTCACGGCGCAGGCTCTGGGGAGGGCGATGTCCACTATGGTGGTCCAGGAGCACCACCTTTGGCTGAATCTGGAGGAAATGAAGGATGCTGAGAAAGTTCGCTTTTTTGACGCCCCCATTTCTCAGGCTGGTCTCTTTGGCGACACTGTCGAGGAATTTGCGCAGCAATTCTCCGCAGTGAAGAAACAGACGGAGGCTATTAAACACATCTTGCCTCATCGGGCGCCGGCCCCTGGGCCCGCACCCCCGAAGCAGCAGCCCCCGCCTGTTTCACGCCGAGGACGACCGCCTTCCAGACCGGCTCAGGGCCCGCCACAGGCTGGTCCTGCACCTAAACCAGCCGTGCGGTCGAGCTCTCGCAAGAAGGTGGTGCCGGTAGCTCAGTCTCAGGCCGCTAAGAACCCTCGTCAGGCTTCGAAGCGTTCCTGAAACGAGCAGCCCAGGGGAGAGAGATCTACTGACCTGTCTAGATCCACACTCAGCGAGGGGACGAGTGTGGGTTTCGGCTCCACCCCGGCTGTCTGCCTCACGGTGGACAGCCACCACATGGTCAATGAAAGAGCAATTTTCTTCTCTGGGCAAAAAACCAATGTGACTGCATCCCTCCGAGGTACCCAGCCACTAAAACATGTCAGAGCATGCTCAACCGCAAAACCTGCGTTTCTGCATGCTTTGACAAATCAAGCGCATCCATTAGACGATCCCCTGAGCTCAGGCGATCTTCTCATGGATCCTTGTCTGTCGGTCTCGATGGTCAATCCTCCTATGGCTGGGTCCCTCCGGGGTACCTAGCCACCAAAACACATCAAAGCACGCTCAACCGCAAAACCTGCGTTTCTGCGTGCTTTGACGAATCAAGCGCATCCATCAGTCGATCCCCTGAGCTCAGGCGATCTTCTGATGGATCCTTGTCTGTCGGTTCCGATGGTCGATCCTCTCATGGCTGGGTCCCTCCGGGGTACCCAGCCATGAAAACACATCAAAGCATGCTCAACCGCAAAACCTGCGCTTCTGCATGCTTTGACAGAGAAACAAGCGCATCCATCAGTCGATTCCCTGAACTTAGGCGAACTATGAACTATGTCGGTTGTGGCGATCAAAGCACCTTGTGTGCTCCGGGACAGCACGCCCCCGAACAAAGGGCTTTTACCGCAACTCAGTCACACTGTACCCACCCGAGGTACGTCGGTGGTCCCCCTCAGACCGTTAGCAGAGAGTTTTACAGCTTGGCTCGAGATACCCAATCTCTCTCTCTGGCTTCTCAGAACCATCCGACTCTGTTATGCTATCCAATTCGCACGCAACCCGCCCAAGTTCAGCGGCATCTTCTCTACCGTGGTTCGGGACGAGAATGCTGCGGTTCTTCGGGCGGAGATCGCGACCCTTCTGTCGAAGGACGCGATAGAGCCGGTCCCCTCGACCGACATGAAGAAAGGGTTTTACAGCCCCTACTTCATTGTACCCAAGAAAGGTGGCGGTTTAAGGCCAATCCTGGATCTGAGGATTCTGAATCTGGCCCTTCACAAGCTCCCCTTCAGAATGCTAATGCTCAAACACATTCTCACGTGTATCAGATTCCAGGATTGGTTTGTGGCGATAGACCTGAAAGACACGTACTTTCATGTCTCGATTCTTCCAAGGCACAGGCCCTTCCTGCGGTTTGCCTTTGCGATTTGGGCTCTCCCTGTCTCCCCGCGTCTTTACGAAAGTCGCAGAAGCAGCCCTTGCCCCTCTCCGGGAGGTGGGCATCCGCATTCTCAATTACCTCGATGACTGGCTAGTCATAGCACACTCTCAGGAGTTGGTATGCAAACACAGGGATGTGGTTCTCAACCATCTGGCCCATCTGGGGTTTCGGGTCAACTGGGAAAAGAGCAAGCTCGCCCCGGTACAGAGCATCTCTTTTCTCGGTGTACAAATAGACAGTTGCCATGAATGCACAGCTCTCCCCGGAGCGTGCACAGTCAGTGCTGAGCTGCATCCAGATGCTCTCACGCAGCCCGACGGTCCCCCTCAAACAATTTCAAAGGCTCCTGGGTCACATGGCATCCTCAGCCGCCGTCATGCCGCTGGGCCTGATGCACATGAGACCGTTACAACACTGGCTGCGTTCCCGAGTCCCGAGATGGGCATGGCGCCAGGGTTCATACCGGGTGCACGTCACATCTGTATGTCTGAAAATCCTCAGTCCTTGGAGAGACATTTCATTCCTACCGGCCGGGGTGCCCTTAGAACAAGTGTCCAGGCGCATTTTGGTTACGACAGATGCATCCAACACAGGTTGGGGCGCCGTATGCAACGGGCAAGCAGCTGCAGGGCTCTGGTCGGGACCTCTGCTGCATTGGCATATCAATTGCCTCGAGCTGCTGACAGTGTTTTTGGCCCTGAAGAGGTTCCGACCTTTGGTTCAGGGCAAACACGTGCTGGTCAGAACAGACAGCACTGCGACTGTAGCCTACATCAATCACCAGGGCGGTGTACGCTCCTTTCGCATGTCTCAGCTAGCCCGCCATCTCCTCCTTTGGTGTCGAAACAATGTCAAGTCTCTACGAGCCACCCACATACCGGGCGAACTCAATTGGGTAGCGGAGGCGCTCTCCCGACAGACTTCGCTTCGGGGCGAGTGGAGACTTCACCCTCAGACGGTTCAGCTGATCTGGAGTCTTTTCGGTCAGGCCCAGGTCGACCTGTTTGCCTCGATAGAGAACACTCACTGCCAGTTGTGGTACGGTCTGTCCGACGCGCCCCTCGGCACAGATGCACTGGCACACAGCTGGCCTCAGGGCCTCAAGTATGCGTTTCCACCAGTGAGCCTAATTGCACAGACCCTGTGCAAAGTCAGGGAGGACAGAGAACAGATCCTGTTGGTGGCCCCCTACTGGCCCAACAGGGTTTGGTTCTCGGAGCTGGTGCTCCTCTCCCCCGTTCCTCCCTGGCGCATTCCCCTGAGGAAGGACCTCCTTATACAGGGGAAGGGCACGATATGGCACCCGCGCCAGATCTCTGGAACCTCCACGTATGGTCCCTGGACGCGACCAGGAGGATTTCAGAGATCTCCCACTGGCAGTGGTAAACACTCTGTTGCAGTCGAGAGCTCCCTCCACGAGGCAGCTGTGCGACCTCAGATGGCGCAAATTCACAAACTGGTGTTCCTCCCAGGGGGAGAACCCACGGAGATGTGGCATCCGAACGGTGCTTTCCTTCCTCCAAGGAGGACTGGATAGATACCTTTCTGCTTCAACACTTAAGGTCCAGGTAGCCGCTATTGCCGCTAACCACAACCTTGTGGACGGTAGATCGGTTGGGAAGCACGATTTGGTTATACGATTCCTTAAAGATGCACGCAGGCTGAACCACGTCAGACCGCGCCTTGTCCCCTCTTGGGATCTGTCTGTGGTCCTCCAGGGCCTGCAGTCAGATCCCTTTGAGCCGCTTCAGTCAGTCGAACTCAGAGCCCTCTCCCAAAAGACGGCTCTCCTGACTGCGCTCACATCAATCAAAAGAGTGGGAGACCTCCAAGCCCTCTCCGTCAGTGACTCGTGCCTCGAATTCGGGCCGGCTAACTCTCACGTTATCCTGAGACCCCGGCCCGGTTATGTGCCCAAAGTGCCCACCACTCCCTTCAGGGACCAGGTGGTCACTCTGCAAGCTATCCCTTCTCAGGAAGGCGACCCCAACCTCTCCTTGTTATGCCCAGTCCGTGCCCTGAGCATTTGACAGACACTGGCCCAATGTTCTCCAAGATGTTCAACCAAAGGTGAGGAAAGGCTGGCTGAAGCTCTTGGGCATTGGAAGGTCACGCAGAGGTGAGTTGCATTTATTTAACACGTAAACCTGTTACTATTTGCACTCCATACACTCGTGACGCGGTCCGCTGGTTGTGGCGTTTTCAATGGGAACCCTAGTGTCGTCACTTCGACACCACGTAGAACGTGAACGACAGAGGGGGAACGTCTTGGTTACGTATGGTAACCCTCATTCCCTGATGGAGGGAACGGAGACGTGGTGTCCCCCTGCCACAACCTCGGACTGCCTCTGAGTGTAGCCGAGTTGCTATTCGGCTCCTCAGATCAGAACAATGAGTATTGCCCCCCCCTTTTATGCCCGGATCTCCGGGGCGGAGCGGGCTATGCAAATACTGCATACCAATTCTCATTGGCCTTTTCTCAAAGCTGTCAGAGGTATTCGGGCTCTCAAGAGCGACCCCTAGTGTCGTCACTTCGACACCACGTCTCCGTTCCCTCCATTAGGGAACGAGGGTTACCATACGTAACCAAGACATTTTTCAGTCTTGCCTGAGGCGCGCGCTCACTCTCCTGTTTGTGTATGCATATCTCGGCACTTCCTTGTCAGGTTGGTGTATGTTTTGTGCCGGGAAACGGTGGCTCTTGCTCCGTTTGTCCAGTCCTGTGTTTTTTTGTGTTTTTTTTTACATTTTACAAGTGTTTGCGTGGACGTTACGCGCTCGCTGCTCGTGTCTCGTGCTGTTTTGCTTTGTAAGTATTCGTGCGAGCCATCGCTGAACACTTGTGTCTCACGTGTATGTTTGTCTACCATATCATTGTTGCACGCGGTTGTTTGTTTACACAGCAATCGTGTGCTGTGTCATGTGTATGTTATATGTTGAGCACATGTGATCATGTTCTGTTTTGTTTACGTTGTGCACATGTGCTCCCATGTCATGTAGTCTGAGCCCCTCCCATCTTGTTATCTGTTTATTAGTTAACTCACTTCACCTGCTTCCCCTTGTTATTGGTTAATTCCCTTCCTATTTAATCTCCTTGTTTTTTTTGTCCTGTGCTGGATTGTCGTCATTCGTGTCTTGATCCTGTCTGTTTTCTCCTCCAGTTTTGTTTTGTTTATTTTTGTGAAATAGATATGACTTATTGAACCTCTGCATCTGAGTCCTCCATCCTCGCACCCAAAACCTGACAGATTGACCAAAAAAAAAAAAGGGTCAGAAAATCGAATGCATTAACTGAGAGAAAGGAGTAAACTTATTATTTAACTTATAAAGTAAAATTATTATTATTCCTATTTTTACCCAGAATAAGGTTTTGTGAGATTAGTGAGTGCATACATGTAATATAATGTTTTATTCATACAGGACATTATGGACAAAGTGTAGCTGAATAAAACTCAGATATTTCTGTGATTGCGACTAAATTGTTTATCTCTGTGCTTCAACTATAGATGCAATGCTAATCAACAGCCTTTATTCGAGAATACTATATAAGATAATTATTTTGCCTCATTCTGTGATGTGAAACCATGTCAGATCACAAAAAGTTATTAGTTATTTCAAAAACTTTACTGATTTGGAGCAAAAACATGCCATTAAAATGTTCTCAATGGACAACGTGTTTGTAAACAGACTCAAACCCATGCACACATAAATTTGAAAGCACAGACTGATTTTTTCATACATTTGACACATATGCCGTACTGTACAGCCCTAATGCATCATCCTAGTTTCGTAGTCAAAAGGTGCGTTCGGCTTGAAGCTGTGCTACGCATGTGACTGGTGTATGACATTAAAGTAAATTTTAAAGATTGCAGAATTGTCAGTGCTCTATAGCTCTTGCGATACTTTGATTTTAACCCTTGTGTGATTTTATGGAATTTTTTGTCCATTTCAGTTTTGTTTTTCGTTATAATTGTGCATGTATTAATGCCAACTGCATCAGTTTTGGCTCAGGTGTTTATTTTTATTGAAATTTTAACATTTCACCCTCATTTCCTTCAAAAAATCTATTTTACCCTCTATAGAAAAAATACACTCAGGACCTTAAGGACAAAAATGTTTTTAACCCAGGGCCATTTGACTATAAAAATGATGCACTATTTGCTAATAGGCATTTGTTCTATCTGCAAGGTTTCAAATTGGACATTTTTACCATTTTTTGCTAAATTGTGCCCTTTTTTGCATTTATGGCATATAAAAGAAAAAAAATTGCTTTATTTGTGTTTTCTGCTTATGCATTATAGTCTATTATAGAGTCAATTAGAAAAATAATGCAGCTATAATTGTGTGGGTATGTTGGTAAGGATGTCAGAGTGTGGTTTGCATGTGTTTACTGAAAATTTAATGTTTGTAATTAGTTTGAAAGAAATGATAATGTACTGGAAATCAAAAATCCCACTCCAAGTTTATGAGTCACAGCCTTGGCAGTGAACACACAGGTGCATTAACAGCAGAGGATGAAGGAAACCAGCTTTTAAAGTGTTAAAATTCTTAAAATGAATGAATGTGTGGTAGTTATTAATAGAAGAGATGCTGATTAAAAAAAAAAAAAAAAACAGTCAGTGAAAGTGGGAAAAAAATCTTAATATATAGCTGCCACGAACTGTGCTGTCATGTGTTCTCTTTTTTCACCCCTAGAGGGAGCCTTCGCCATTCTCATGGACATTACTCACTCCATCATGGACTCCACTTCCCATAACTAACCCCTTTATGTGTACCCTGTCACCTCTCACCCCTGTCGACCATATTGCCCTTTCACAGTATTTATAGACCGGTTCTCCCCCAGTCACGTTGCAAAGTTTTGTGTACTGTTAGCTGTCAATTCCAAGCGTTCTTTCCATGTTTGTTTTTCCCGTTGCCGATCCCGTTTGTTCCTGATTTCCAGAGTCTCCTCTGCCCGCCTACCGACCCCGTGCCTGCTCTTGGATTGCCCTGTTTTGCCCACCACCTGCCCTGACCATTCGCTCGGTTTCTGACACTTTGTTTGTTCTAGTTGTCCATGTTTGTTCCTGCCTGACCCTGCTCTTCTGACTACGATCACTGTCTACAATAAAAGTTTGCATTTGGATCCAACTTCCCAAGTCCCATTTGTCACAATAATATTTTAAACAAAACACGTGGCATTATTTAAAACAACCCAGCATTTAAAGGGTTACAGTTCTGAAAATTAATGAAAGTTTGGTATCTATGGATAGAACAGATGCTGGTTAAAGTAATTGATACCAGTGAAAGTGGAAAAAAAAAAATAATAATTTATATGACAGTTTTTGGACATGGACATTTTTGTCCATTTTGCACCTAAGTGTATAGTCCAGCTGAAAAACACATATAGTTTTTGTTAGTGTTTATTTAAAAACATCCAGTTATGCAGAATTTAAGATGGTAAATATTTAATTGATGAGCTGTCAATACAATATGCTATAATACAATATACAGGATATGATTTTACTGCACAATCCAACATATTCAACATGAAATTATAACTGCAAATCCGTGTTTCCCTGCCTGGAGACCTTTTTTCTTTGAATTGCAGTTTGCTTCTCTTTTCAGTAGCTTTCATCAGTCTGCAAAAGTATACCTCAGATTTTTTGTCAAATCTCTTTATACAGTCAATCGCAAAGCTCTTTCTCATTTTAGATGTGTTTTGTGTGTTCTGTCACAGCATTCACTCTGAAACCAGTGCTGCCACTCAGTCTTTTTGTCACTGTGGAGCCACAGCCACTACAGCTGAAGATGACATCACATGCATATATCTCTATAGAGATGTAGCTGATCACCGTCAGCTGGAGTGAGTGCAGCTTTCCAGACCTAATGTAAACAAAGTCAGGTGACTGACCCTGAGTGGCTGGTTTGCTATCCGGGTGAACCAAGCACTTCCTCTTCCTCCACTATCAAGTGGGAGAGACGCTGCTTCAGTGTTGATTGTCTAATGCTATTTTTATTAAAACACAGCAACAACTGAGTATGTGACTGTCGCAACGCCTGCGTGCGTTCAATGTATGTGCGAAATACTGGGCACGGACTAGAAAGGTCAAGTCCTGTTGATAAGAAATCTAGGTCAGGTTAAAAATTGCAAGTTCAAGCATCTGATTGACTGTGCAAGGATTGAGAATCTTGGAAAGAAAAACTGGATTTGGCCAGAGAGAGACCCCTGAATAATCTGCTTCCAATCACCACTTACAGACAAAGCATGCAGCTCGCCCACACTTTTTGCTGAACTAATAGCCAGGAGAAAAAACTCTTTTCCATGATAATGATTGAAGATCCGCCTGGACCAATGGATCAAATGGGGCTTTAGTTAATGACTGTAAAGGGAGATCCCAGGATGCTGATCTTATTTTCCTATCTGGATAGTTTACCAATTGAATAGACTCAAGACCACAATTAGCTGGATTCAGATTTTTATCCTGACACTTGGAAAACACACACTACCAATTGGAATAGTTTTCCCAAGTGGAAGGTGCTTTAGCATTGTTAATGGTTTTTGCTACCACCTCCTCCAGTTCATGAGAGATGGACTGAGCAGAGGCCAGACCCAAAGTTGTTGCCAAATCTGACCCTCCACCTGAGTGAGAAGGTCTGCTCTGATTGGCAATGACCAAAGACGGCCTTGTACTAAACGTAGAAGAAGCGGGAAACAAAGTCTTATTGGTCATTTTGGTGCAATCAGTAGAATTCTGTGATGCCCCATTTTCACACACGTGAGCACATGAGGAATCAATGGCAGGGGGAAAAGCATATAACAACCTTTCTGGCCAATCATGAGACAGTGCATCCACTCCCAGAGGCCCACCTTGGTCGCTCATCGCAAGCCACCTCATGCAATGGGTTGTCTCGGCCGATGCAAACAGGTCTGTATGAGCTCTCCCAAACCTGTCCCACATCAGGCCTACTATCTCTGAAAACAAGCACCATTTCCCTTGAATGGGGCAAAATACGGCTGACACCACCCTGGTGAAGACACAAGATGATAGAGGGAGGCCAAAGGGGAGGACCTCGAACTGATATGCCTGGCCTTGGAACGCAAAACGAAGGAACTTTTCATGGTCTGGATGAATGGGTACATGAAAATATGTGTCTTTGAGGTCTATTGTTGTCAACCATTCGTTTGGACACCAAGATTTGTACAGTGGTCAGCATATTGAACCACAGCATTTTTATTTACGTGTCTAAACGTCTTAGGTCTAAGATGGCTCGGAGACCAGCATCTTTGTTGGATGCAAGGAAATAGTTTGAATAAAAGTCAGTGTGCTGTTTGTTAGTCTTTAACTGAGAAATTGGCTTCTTTTTTAAAAAGAGTCACAATTTCTTGGGATAAAATCTGTGCCTGGACCACAGTCATGTGTACCCCTAAATGGGGGAGGTCCTCCAGATAATTTTTCTCAGAGCAGCCAAAATTACGGCTAAAGAATTACCAGATTGGGCCGCACGTGTGGACACATTGTAAGTCTGAAACACTAGGTTGTCTGTCTTCTCACATTCTTTTCTGGGACACCAGGGGTCATCAGTTACTTAGTGTGGACCTAGTGGTGTTAATGCTGCCATTTCACGCTCCAATGCTGGCATTCCTCCCATGCCTGTTTCTGTAACATATTGTATTTTGACAAAGCATCTGCAACCGGCATTGAATTAAAGGGCAGTTTTAGGATTATTCCAGGCCTTGCTTAACTTTTGTGAATAATCTTCAGAGAAAGGAATCGAAACCGCCAGTTAAGATTCCTGCCCACACCCCTTGCCCTACTGACGCTGCCAGAGTTTCATATATATGTATATATATATATATATATATATATATATATATATATATATATATATTACTCCTAATAGGGATTTTTCAGTGAGTAAAGTGTGTACTATCAAATGCCAAATAAAATCTCACTCAGCTATTGTGAACAGTAGTATCATATGGAGCTCATATTGTGACAAAACTATATGAATTTGAACTGTGTAAAATTTAAATATTGACAAGTGTCATTTAACAAAACTTTGAATACTTTTTGCCATTTAACATAGCTCTGAATTATTTTTTTTACTTGAATATTGAACATTTGAAATGTAAGATAATTGATTTTTTTTTTTTTTAATAGACATGTATTTTCAAGCAGCAGATTTTTTGTTCTGAACTCTTAGACTGCAGATATCCAGTTTTTAAAAATATAGCTATAGCTGCATAATTAGACCTTCATGTGATTGTCACTTAGACAATCAAATAATCAACCAACACACATTCATTCAATCCCAAAAGCCAGTTCCAAATAAAGGAAACCTGCATCTCACCTGTAAAATTGAGTTTGTGGTTGGTTATTTGAATATTCTCATCGATGGCCTCAACTGCTCAGTCAAGTCCGGTCATTTAGGGCTCATCAGAAATGTTTTCAGGTTGCAGATAATAGGTTATAATTAATAATCACTCAAGAGCCTCATTTTAGAAGAGGTCGAAACGAATCACCATATGAAACGGCTTCGGTTTATTAAACAGTAACTCATAAGCAGTAAATCAAATATAACAGCGAGTAGTCTTCACCCGAGGTGTGGCAATAACCCTAGTTCAAACATAAGATTATATAGTCTCAGGTTTGCCCACACGCACAACTCCTTGTATGGTCAAAAAGTAGGTTGCTATAGCAATCCAGGCTCAGAGTACGTGTGTTTTTCTATCACAAATTTACAAGCTCAAAGTATCAAAAGTTCAAATTCAAAAATCAGTCTAAATTTAAGTTTAACATAGGCAATCCATTCACAACTTTTCATTGCAAATGCAACACCTAAGCAAAGCATCTTTGCAAAGCTATTAAATCATGTATTTTGCAATTCCATTAATCATCAACTACAAGTGAGCTATTTTTACCTTCTGCAGCATGCATGTCAAACACACATGTACTGTTCTCCATATACATCCTGTGTATACTTTAACAGCAAGTTTAACTCTCCCTGATTAATTCCACAGACACGGAATGTCCTTTTTTTTTGTGCTTTAATAAGGGTAGGGTAAAACTATGTAATAAGAAGAAAACAAACAATATAAATTGACATTCACAATGTGTATATATAACACGAGTACTTCTTATAAATGTCTTGTAATCTAGATTTGACTTTTCTGCTTATCAAACAAAATGAAAATAAGTTTTCAGGGAAATAAAAGTGATCAGTATGCTATGTTAATGGCATATGATCCACTGAGAATTACATCTAAGATGTATTTAAATAATACAAATTACAAGGCTTCTAAATAATCAAATATACTTGAAAGTAGTTTTATGAACAATAACAATAAACATACTGATGAAGCTACCAAAGGCCAAGTATGAATGCAGATGTATATTAATTCTCAAAACTACTCATAAGTTAAAGAAGAGGTTTGATTTCTTAATGCTTCCAAATCATTTGCTACAGCATTTAATTCAAAATAGAAATAATTCAAAGCAATCAAATCCTTTAACAATCTCATTATTCTCTTATTTATATCCTCTTGTCTTTACATCAATCTCATCATTCCCCTTAGTTTAGAGAGGATATTCTGATGCTCCATCTTCGGCACTGGCTGGTATCTTCCTGGGACAGGCTTTTTTCTTTAGTTTTTTTTTTTTTTTATTCTCTCTGTCCGAATCTCTTTAAATCCCTTGGACAAATAAATCATCAAGATGAATTTTTAATTTCCCTGGTTCATGAAGATTGTTTGTGTAGGTAAAAAATTACATTTTACATTGCAATACATTTCGGAGAGTTTATTTGGCAGGATTGTTTTGTTACTTGAAGTTTCTCAGTCTGGTGTTTTGAAATTGGTGTAAGTGACATGTGGGATATAATTAGGAAAATGGATGGGAAGCAAATGAATAAAAGTATTCCAGTTTTGATAAAATGAAGGTAGATATATTATGACTAGTAGTTAGTGGACGTTTTTGCTAAGGTTCATAGTAATAATATATCAGATAGTATGAGAGTGCAAAGGGATCAAATTTTGAAAGAAAATCCTTTTTACAAAGGGTGGAGTCTGGTTGGATCCAAGTGCAACTTTATTAGTGACAATAATCATGGTACAGCAGGCGAGGTCTAACAGGGGCATACAGGAACAGTGTAGAGAATACAGAGGGTAGTTAATATCCAAGCACGGGGTCGAGGTGGGCAGCTAGCAGCAAACGTAATCAAAAACAAGCGAAAGGCAGGCAGAATCAACAATCTGGAATGAGAAACAAGACTAAGTCAGCAACAGGAAAACAAACATGGGAAATAATGCTTGGAATTGACAGACAGGCTAATCAAGACTTCGCAAAGTTATGGGTAATTGAGTTTGTGATACAGAGTTCGTGAATGGAGTTCTGCGTGAAGACTCCCTCAAATGGTGAGAGGAGGGAGCCCCCCCTCAGATGTGACAGCTGTACTTTGACTTGACGCTTGACTTGCATCTGGAACGATGACTGCAACCTGACTGGACTCGGAAGTGACCGCTGTAACTTGACTTGACTCAGGGAGTGTTGTTGTGACTTGACCTGACTCAGGAAGTGCTGATGTGTCTTGACTTGTTTCAAGAAGTGCAGCTGGATCTTGGCCTGATTCAAGGAAGGTCACTGTGTCTTGACTTGACTGAGGGAGAGCAGCTGCAACAAGGTTTGACTCAGGCAGAACAGCTGTGACTAGACTTGGCTTGTAAACAGCTGCAGAGACATGACCAGGTTCAGGAGTGACAGCTGTGACTCGGGAGCGATGCTTAACTCGGGAGCAGCAGCTGCGACGGGGCTTGACTCAGGAGGAACAGCTGCAATGTGGCTTGACTCAGGAGCAGTGGCTGCAACTAGAGATGTCTTGAGATCAGCTGCTGTGACCTGACTTGGTTCTGGAACTGCACTTGTGATGAGGTTTGCTTCTGGAACAACAGCTGGGATTTGACTTGGCAAGACAGCTGCTGTGAGGTGACTTGGTTCAGGTACAGCAGTAGTGATGTAGCTTGACTCAAGGAGGGCAGTTGTGACTAAACTTTGTTCGGGAACAGCAGCTGTGAGGTTACGTGGCTTGTGAGCAGCTGCTTTGATGTGAGTTGGTACTGGAACAGCTGCTGTGACGTGACTAGGTTCAGGCGGAGCAGCTGCGATGAGGCTTGACTCAGGCAGAGCAGCTGCAATGTGGCGAGACTCAGGAGCAGCAGCCTTGTCTTGACTTGGTTCAGGAACGGCAGTGGTGACGTCACTTGGTTTGAGAGCAGCTGCTGTGATATGACTTGATTCTGGAGCAACAGCTGCAATGTAACTTGGCACAGGAACCGTAGTTGTGACTTGACTGGGTCCAGGAGCAGCTGCGGTGAAAAGACTTGATACAGGGAGAGCAGCTGCCATCTTGACCGGTGCCGACTCTGGCGTGGCAGCCATCTTGTGAACCGACTTGGCAGACATGACAGGTGCAGGCCTTGAAGCAGACATGCCATGAGTAGGCCCTGATGCAGCAGACATTGGGTGTGGGGTGTACTGTGGGGTTGTGGGTTCCCTCCTCCTCAATCCCAACAGTAAAAGTATGACGTGACGTGTGGCCAAGTATGGTGACCCATACTCAGAATTTGGAATTATGTCTATAATCTGAAATTAGAAAGGCAATGGTGAATAAGGAGGTGTTGGTAGGGGTATTTTTATGTGGAAAAGGCCTATGATATGCTTTGGAAAGAGGGACATTTAATAAAATTAGGCAAGATGGGAATCAAAGGGAAAATGTCTAATTGTATAAAGGACTTTTTGTTTAATAGGATGGTACAAGTTAGGGTAGGAACAAGTTATTCTAGGATAAATTCAGTAGATAATGGGACCCCACAAGGTAGTGTGTCAGCCCAGTGTTATTTAATATTATGATAAATGATATATTCTCAGTGATTGGACAAGGAGTTGGTAAGTCTTAAGTAAGTAAGTAGATTGGGGTGCAACCTGACAAGCATTGCAAAGAGTATATTGTGCAATGATAAGACCAATAATAGATTATGGTAACATAGTTTATAGCTCAACTTCAGACTCTTTACTAAAGAAAGTTAGTGCTATTCAGTCTCAAACATTGGAAGTGGGGCATTTAGAACATCGCCAGTCTCAGCAATGCAGGTGGAAATGGCAGAGCTGCCATTAAAATGTAGGAGACTCAAGTTAAACATGGCATATTGGAACTCTATAAGGGGGCATGTAGATACTCATCCGGTCAAAGAGGTTTTACAAAAATGCTGGGAACATGAGAGTACAAATTTGTATTCTCATGTTCCCAGCATTTTTGTAAAACTTCTTTGACCGGATGAGTATCTACATGCCCCCTTATAGAGTTCCAAAGTACAGGAGTTTTAGATGGAATGCGGATACAGAGGCCAAGAAAATAGGAGTTGATGGTATAAAAATAAGTCCTACAGTAGTAATACCTGTTATACATCCATGGCTGTTTCAAATGCCATTAGTAAATCTTCAGTTGCATGGTAAAATCAATGATAACAATAGATATTTGCCTAAAGAGATCCAAATCAATCAAAAATGTTTTAATAGTATTCGAATATATGCAGATAGGTCAAAGAATCCAGAAAGTGGATATGCAGCAACAGCCATATATATTCTGTATCTTAAGTATAGTGCTGTAAAGAGGCTAGCTAATCATATATCAGTATTTACTACAGAAATTATGGCAATTTTAATGGCAATGTAGTGGGTGGAGGAAATTCAGTCTTTAGGTGTGGTAGTATGTTTAGACTCATATTCAGCATTAAACATTTTAAATAGCGGGACATCTGCATCTAGGCAGGATATTAAATTATGAAATTTATGAAATTTTGCAGAATATATATAGAATAAATCAAACTGCAGTAAATGTAGAATTGTTATGGATCCCTGCCCATGTAGGGGTCGAAGGGAATGGGGTGGTGGATACGTTGGATAAGTAAGAAGAGAGGAGGTTGACATAAAAATGACACAGAAGTAAAGAGTGTTATTAAAGCAGCAGTTGTAAGTCTATGGCAAGAGGACTAGAATAAAGAGTCAAAAGCGAGACATCTATTTAACATTCAGCCAAAAGTGGGGAAAGTAAGAAAGGAATATGGAAACAGAACAGAAGACACAGTTATAACCAGGCTACGTATAGAACACTGCAATCTTAATTATTCCCTGTACATTATAAGTAAATGTGAGTCCGAGTGCTGCAGTTACTGCAGAAGAATGGAAATTAGTGACATTTCTTTTAAAAATATATTTTAGAATGCACAGAAACAGTCAAAGGTGTATGATTATATTCTAAGAATTTTGAGAGATGCAAGTTTAATTAACAGGATTTTTTTTTTTACTTTACTATGATTACTTTTTCTCATTAAGGCTTCACACTCCAACCCAGTAGGTGGTGGTATTGCACCTTAAGCTGGTTTGCCACTCGCCATTAAACCTAAAGAAGAAGAAGAAGAAGAAGAAGAAGACAAAAGCTGTTGCTGCATCCCAATTTGCCTACTTATAGTATGTAGCAGAATAGTAGGCAAGCTTTGGGACATACTACTTCGTCATAGCTGCGTCTTTAACGGATGCTCTGTTGCTTAGTCACATATATATCTGTCACCGTTTAAACTGCTGTCAATCATCTTAACTGTTAATATCATCCACATTTAGTTTAATTTGATTTCCTACTGTATTGGAGAGAAATCAGACCCTCTGGAGAGCACCCTGCATGATGTACCACTGGCCAGACACAAGAGAAACACCAGGGTCTCAATTTTAGCACCCCATCAATGTTGCAGTTCACTTCTCAGAAGATCCAGCAGGACTTTCAGGGCCTCCCTGCTCAGGCCAAAATCAGGCCGTGTATCAGTCACCTGTCCTGCACTGGCACATTCAGCTTTATCCTGCAGCACAGGGGTCTGGTCTGATTTAGAGAAAGAAGGAAAAGAGAAATTGTTTAGAGCTATGATGACAGTAATCAGTAGAAGAAATATTCAGATACTTTAGTAACTAATACCACATTTCATTTTTGGGTGAACTATCATTTAAGTATAATCTTTTATACTCTAATGCACTTAAGGTATTGAGAGTAAAAGTAAAGGTAAAAAAAGAATTTGTTATGATGGTTTTGCATTAATCTTACTGCTCCACTGTTTATGTTGCATGTTCAAGGTCATTCAATTTCTAAAGGCAGGATCTGAAGGACTCAGGCCATACAGGGCTCTGTTCATCTGTGACAGCTGCTGCTCAACACTGAGCTGTAATGCTCTATTTTATTATTATTATTATTTTTTTTTTTTTAGGCCTAACTGCCTGAAATATCCGGGTTGTAAACCTGTCTACATATATGATCATGGTCAAGACAATAAACTGTATTAAATTGCATCTTTTTATATGTAGGCTATCATTACATTATTCACGTAAGCTGCAAGTATTTAAATTTGTACTCAAGCAATTAACTGACCCGGCCTTGGCTAATCACCGTCTCCTCCATTATGAGTAAAGCATAAAAATGCTAATCGGGAACGCCTGGTGGCGAAATTAGGAAAAACTGCGAAGGCGGAGCGTCCTTCATGCACTCCGAAGTAGTGATGGGATTTATGGCTCTTTGAGGGGATCCGGATCTTGGCGATCCGTTCCTTTCAAAGAGCCGTTCAAAAGAACGGCTCTTTTTAAATATTTAGTCAGTTTTAAGAAGCGAGCTTGGGGGCATCTCAGTTTATCCTGGAAATAATCACTGGGAGGAATGATGAGGTGAGATTTGTAGTCAAATAATTAAAATTCAGATATCACACACCAATATCTGAGTTTGAATTATTCTGAAATATTGATTATTACCTCATTTGTCATGTGTGGACTATATTCCATAGGGTTGCACAACATCCCTCTGCTTAGACAGTGACATCACTATTTTGGATTTACCTTTAGTACAAAGTGTGTGTATGTGTAAAGCTACGTTGACTTATGTTATTCATACAATACCTACTCACAAATAAACATCAAAAACAAAGCCGGCTGCAATGAATTTCTGTGCAAAACAGCTTTTACTACAAACACTTCCACACAAGAACATTTTGATAGAAAACAAAAAATATTTAAAGTTTTAAATATATACTGTAGATAAAATAAATAAAATGGAAATGTCTACATACAGTCCACTATTACTACTATAACTACTGTAAACTTTGCAAATAGGAGATCAGCCCCTTCACGTTTTAAATGAACACAAAATGCAATGTACTCACGTGAAGGATGCGTGCACAACTATCATCATGCTGTTAGGCCCCTGCGCTGGGTGCGCCCCTCCCCCTATAACTGTTCTGTCTCGCGGAGGAGCTAATTTGTGTGCATCTGTGTGAAACACGCATAGGAAAAAAAGAACGACAGAAAGAACGGCTCCCCCCCAGCCGCGACTCGGCTCCCATCGTTCATGTTTATGAGCCGTTCAAAAGAATCGGTTCGTTCGCGAACGTCACAACTCTACTCCGAAATGCGTTCACTCAACTTTGGGACACAGCTTTCGAAATCCGCGCACTTCAGTTTGGGACAGAGCTGAAACGAAAGTTCAGAGTGTTGGAGACTGGCTGAGAGACAGAGACAGAGCTGTTGGGGCAGTGAGTTCAGAATACTGTTGTGTTTTTGTCTTGTGTTTCCGAGTGATCAATGTGCCATAGATCGAGAGACGATCTTTTCTTCCTGTGAATTGCGCGTGTAGTGCGCGTTTAAGAACTGGGAGGGGACAGTTGCATAAACTTAGCCTCTATGTTAAGACAGTGTTTTCAGCACTAGTTTGATCAACTATCAGTTAACCAAAGGGTAATTAATCTTATTTTGTATATTCAGCTTAGTCCAATCTACATTTTTCAGTAACTGAGTTAAAAGAATTCTGACCAGTCTTATAGAAAAAAATAGCCTAATAACTTTTTAAGACTGGTCTAAACCTTGGAAGTAGGGCTGCTCGATTATGGCAAAAATCATAATCATGATTATTTTGGTTAATATTGTAATCACGATTTTTTTTAACACGATTATGAGTGGGTCTGGAACTTTATATGATTGATTATTTATATGGTTATTAGAACAATGGCTCAGTGTAAGATTTATTTTTTTTTTTTTTGAGTAAACCACTTTTAAAAATACGTATTGTGATTAAAATCTATTAACACAAATAGATAAAGAGCTATAAGAGAAACACTAACAGTGTCTTTTGGATGTTTTCTTTCCATTAGTCCACTTAGCCCAAAATCGTAAACTTGACAGGTACATAAAAAAAAACAGCATTTTTGCCTGCAGTGTGTCCCCTTAAATGATATGGAGGATGAGAAATGACGTGAGTATAAATAAATAAATAAATACGTAAATGCAGAAATAAATAAATGTAAAAATACATAAATTAATGAATAAATAAATGCATGTAGAAATGTAGAAATAAGTTAATAAATTAATGAATGAATATATAAATAAATAATTAATTAAATGCTGAAATAAATGTAGAAATACATAAATGAATAAATAATTTTTTCAAAAGTTTCATTTTTAATTTTGCTATTTTTGTACCATTTGTGTTATACTACATTAATTTATGTATTTCTACATTTATTTATTTCAGCATTTATTTCTACATTTCTACATTTATTTATTTATGTGTCCATATGTTAATAAGGTAGGAGGTCCTAAAATAATTGGTTAAACTGGATCTCTATCGTTAGGGCTGTACTACTGTGGATAATAACATCACTGCTAATCATTTAACAGCAAATGCACCAAGCCACTATCTTCTGTTTCGTTTGGAACGTGCCCTCGATTATTTAGTTCAGCTCAGTGCTGATATGGATGTAGACCTTGATCCAGCTGTGCTCACCGGTGTTGCGGTTCAACCGGTGTCTGTGTTATCTGCTTGACCAAGTTCCTGATTCAGGTCCTCCGTCCTAGATGTGATTGAATTTGCAGATACTGAAAGCAAAATCTGATGTGATATTAAGCTTTCTAATAAAGGCTGACTTGCTCATTATGCGATTTTGGTAAAAAATTATTAATTATTGGTATGATTGCCCATAGCAGCTTAAGTACGGAAAATAAACAAAAAAGTGTGTTGGCGTGGGTTTCGAGCATGTGAAAAATCAGTCATGAACGGAATGAGATTAGTGTGTGTGGATTTTTGGTTTAAAGTCAGATCTTCACTAGAATACCAAAATCGCATAATGAGCAAGTCTGCCTTTATTAGAAAGCTTAATATCACATCAATTTTTGCTTTCAGTATCAGTGAATTCAGTCACATCTGGAGTGGAGGATCTGAACCAGGAACTTGGTCAGCAGATAACACGAGCACAGCTGGATCAAGGTCTACATCCATATCAGCACTGAGCTGAACTAAATAATCGAGGGCACGTTCCAAATGAAGCAGAAGATAGAGGCTTGGTGCATCTGCTGTTAAGTACCACAGCCATAAAGATATAGCGATCCAGTTTAACCAATCCTGCGTTGAGACAGGTTAGGACCGCCTACCTTTTTAACATACGGACATGGAAATACAGAAATAAAAGTAAAAATAAATGGAGAAATAAATGAATAAATGTAGTATAACACAAATGGTACAAAAATAGCAAAATTACACTTTTGACAAAATTATTTATTAATTTATGTATTTCTACATTTATTTATTTCAGCATTTAATTAATTATTTATTCATAAATTCATTTATTTATTTATTCATTAATTTATGTATTTTTACATTTATTGTTTCTGCATTTATCTATTTATTCATTTATTTATACTTAAGTCATTTCTCATCCTCCATAAAATGAAAGGTCTTACAGTATATATAGATAAGATTAAATTGATAAAAATGCAGGCTTATTTTTATGGCCCTCTTTTATCATATTTACCAAGGGTATAAGCACAACTGTATTGCAGCTCTTCAACTAAAGTTTATATTTCATATAGTGTTTTAGGCTAATCAAGCAGCATTTCAACTAGAATATAACATTTGCAGTTCATTCACCGTCACATTCAAACAATATATCAAGTCACATGTTACCATCTCTACGAGAAAATTACAGCAAAACGGTGAAGAAATAACATTAAGTTATTGCATTCGTCAAACGAGATATTAACTAGCCTCTAAAGAATGTCTCACATTTCCTTGATGCAGCCAGCTACATAATGTCACCCCAAGAGTAATATCCTGACTTGAAACAAAAAATCCACAACTGAGTCAGTGCGCTCGATAGCTCAGTGTGTTCATTACTGGTGTCTCGCAGTGTGTCTGTTTTTAGCACGTGTTCGAAACCCGTGTCATGCAGACTTTTTGGTTTACTTTCCATACTTCAGCCGCTATGGGCAATCATATCATTAATTTGTAGTCTTTACAAGAATAATAATATCATGTAATGAGCAAGTGTGCGTTTATTAGACAGCTTCATGTCAGGTCAGTTTGTGCTTTTAGAATTGGCGAATCTGCTGCGGTCGTTCCAGCACACCTGGAGCAGAGCACCTGAACCAAAAATCTCCAAAAATCTCTGTAACCAGTTAAAGCGTAACACCGGGCTCAGACTTGGTTCAGACGCAGGCCAGACATCGAGCCTGTTTTAGGCTTCTCCTTATCTTTATATTTTAGACATCCATCAATTATGGTGATAAAAAAGTTGCCACGGTAGTGAGACTTCGCTTTCACTTTTGGGGCCGGTGTTGTTATAATATTCAGTTCCTGTGAAAAACTGATCCAGTGGGCGGTGTTAGTGCGAATATTCATAAGGTCGTTCCATGGTGGGCATGGCTTTTTGAACTACGAACAGTTGAATGGAATGGAGTGTGTTTGTCTGTTCTTCAGCTCTTGTTTGATGAATGATTTTTTTAAGCTAATAATACTGAATGTTTATACGCCCTGTTTGGATGTACATCTGTTTATGTTATTCACATAATAGGAGAAATGCTTATTGTTTTGCATGTATTCTACAATGAAATAGGGTGAAGATGTCATCCATGTTTTTTAAACAGTCTATGGTTGGCACACATGTGGTTGACACCTGAGTTTGAATTGAGGTTGTTTGCCAATCCTGTTCCCCTCTCCAAGGCCATCCCAAGTGGGGCGGTGCCCAGTGCAGGTTCTCCTTGGTCCATGTTTGATTGTTAATGTTAGTTAATAAAAAGTTTCCAGTTTCAGCACATGCCCCTCAAAATATCTGTGCACGGTCACTGTCTTAATGAGTGAGGGAGTGAGTCATTCATTCAACAGATTTGTTCAAATGGCTGAATCGTTCAGGAACAAAGCAAGTGTCTGTCTTTATTGAATTGGTCAGTGAATTATTAATAGACTCTATACCCCTCCCACTGCCTGCCTGTGTATTTCCACAAAAATATCAACTGTATAAGCACTTCCACTATATATTATTATCTGCTGCATTTTGATGATCAATTATCAGTCACCTCTAATAATATTGCATTATATCATTGTAAATGCCCACTGCTATGATTGGCTAACAGCTGTGTGTGTTTAACATCCTTCAAAGATGGACAATGCTGTGATTTAGGTAAAAATGCATAAATAATCAGTACAACCAATCTTTAAGATCAGACAAGGCAATAATGACTACCTAATAAACATTTACTCACTCTTTTGTTGCAACATCAATGGTGGGCGGGGCTAAACAGGCAGCAATGTAGAAGGTGTTGATGATCTTCTGCAGTTTATCCACACTGTTAGATCATAAAGTAGCCGTTTTGGAGACTAGCTTCAATTATAAGCTGTTGGGAAGGAATGACCAATCAGAGGATGGGTTACAGTGTGCATAAATAACTTTTAGTTTTCTGTTGAGCTGACTGCACAAGGTACCACCTAGGTTTCTTCAAATATGGACTGAATTTAAACTTTGCTTGGTGTTGTGATGATGTGTTCAAGCTGTGTTAATGACAAAAAGTAAGTTCATTTATGATTGTTCTTTACTGAATGTGTTGTAGATATTGTGAGTTTGTTTGTGAAGATAAATGTTGCTAAACGTTAAATCCAGTATTTTGTCTAAGCCGTTAATTTCACATATATTTACTACACTTGGATTCAGTATAATATCAGGAAAATGATTTTACATATCAATTAGAGGACAAATAATCATTCAATGTTGAGGGAAAAAATATGGAATCAGCTTGTAATTTGTATTTCTGAAACTAATATCTATAAAATAGGGGTGTGCGATATGAAGATTTTTGATCGTAGACAACAAAAATGTCTCCAGAATCTGCTTTCAGATAAATATATTAGTATCATGCTGTTCTGTTAGCTGCAGTTCTGGCACCTCCATCTCAGTATACTGTACAACACAACATACTTTTACAACAGAGTGAACTCAGCAGTACAGTTACACTCACAAGACACCACGCTTATTCACAATCACAAAAGTATATTATTTGCTTCAAAATCTTGCCGCTTGTTAGCATTTCATATGCTTGCTGTTCTGACATGCATTCACTTTTCCAGAGTGTGTAGCCTGCACCTGAAGCAAAAACATACAAGCATAACACATAAACTCAGCTGTCTAAAGTAAACGATTGAGAGAAAAATGGAAGAGTGCCTGTCTGGATATATGAGATGCATGCTGTTTACGCTCATTCATGAGGCGTGCTGTCATGTTGACCGAATCCAGCTCCATACTGAGAAAAAAGATGCTCTAGACTGGGGAGAGCATGCTCTTTTCCCAGTTCCCCCGAAGCCAGAGATTGGTGTGGTGCTGTAGCACCAAGTCCCTGTGCTCGCACAACAGATCTCACAAGTGAGCTAATAAAATTGTAGAGAGAGTTGAATACTGGATTCCCTTCAACCATAGCAGTCTGGGGGAACTGTCCACAAGTTTTAGAAGACAGGGACAGTGCTCAGAGAAGGACTTTGTATTAATATACCAAACCTTTGAAAACAGAACAGTTTTAAGTTTGTCAAGAAGTAAACATACGTGTCCTTCAGGTCGATGTCTGCTAACCAATCCTGGTGATAACTACAAGAAGAATGCCTTTGCTGCATAAACAATGTGTCAAACTCTTATAGTTCTCAAGGAAATTCATATCATGTGATAATTGTTGATTCATCGCCCACCCTCAGGCCATGATGCTACCAGCACCATGTTTGACTGTGACATGTTTGGCAAGACACAATTTTCTTGGTACTCCTCATAGTTGTATCTGTTTGAGGGGGGTCTGCTGGCCTCTGATCTTTTTGCTGAAAGTTAACTGGATGGGAGTGTCACACCTTTTTAGTTCTCGTGGCCAGGTCCAGCTTAAACCATTTAGGTACTGTTATCTTTGGGAAGTTTGCTGAAACTCACAGTCGGGGTTGATTTCTTCTAATGTCTTTAGAAGAGGTCACTTCTGAGGCTGTGCGAGGTCAACACTTTTAAGGACTACCCACTGAAGGCTACAAAATACTTTGTACTATTGCTTTAGTTAGTCTTGGATGACTACAGTGATGCACAGTGCGTTCTCAATAAAGAAATCTGCTTGAAAGATATCCTAATGTCTCCTGGTTTCTGCTTCAATGAAGAAAAAGTTTTCTACACCACACATGCTGGACACCATCTGAGCCAAGCAATCTTATCTTAGTCTAATCAAACCACATGACATGGTTCCATTAATTAATGCTCTTGGATAGTTTGTCTTCAGCAAACTGTTTTCAGGTTTTCTTGTGAGCCAGATTCAGAAGAGACTTCCTTGTGGGAGGACGCCCATGCAAACTGACTTGTTGCAGTGACAAGCTGACCTTCAACTTCTGCAACCTCTAAAGCAATGCTGGCAGCTCTCATGCATCCATTTTTTGAAACCAGGTTCTCCACTTGACACACAGAACGAGTACTCAACTTTGTTGATTGACCCTTGCTAGATCTATTCTGAATGGAACCCATCTTGGAAACTTTTGTATGACCTTGACCACTGTAGTGTGACTCTGTTTCAAGGTGTTACTGAACCTCTTATAGCCTAGGCCATCTTTGTGGAGAGCAACAATTTTAATTCTTAAATCATCAGAGTTCTTTGCCATGAGGTGCCATGTTGAACATCCAGTGGTCAGTATGAGAGAATTGTACTTAAAGCACCAAATTTTAACCACTCTAGTACAAGATACACAACTTTGTATTGTCCTGTCAAGCAGACAAAAAACATGAACATGATGAATAAGAGATGTGACTTTGCATGTTTAAACAACATACTGATTGTTATCACTTAGGGTTTACTCACTTTTGATGCTAGCTATTTTGACAATAATGGATGTATGTTGAGTAATTTTCAGGGACAGTAAATCTCTACTGCTATACAAGCTGCACATTGACCATTCTAAAATATATCAAAGTTTCATTTCTATAGTATTGTCTCTTGAGAAGAAGATATGCCAAAATGGTTGCTGAAATGGGGGGGGGGGGGGGGGGGTATTCACTTTTTTGAGATACTGTAGATTTGCAACCCTAAACCAGTGCAATGCAGTCCCAAGCAAACTCAGTTGCAAATGCTGTTTTTAGACTAACAAGACAGTTTTGAGCTCTGAAATGGGAATGTGTTCCACACAAGTTTCACTTATTTTTCACTTTTGATTCTACAGTCAAACAAAGACAAAGGGACAGACAAAAACAAACTACGTGGGACCTGATGGCATCTGAGATTGAAGGTTAGTGTTAATATGATACTTTACACTGTCTAATCTTTTGCTTTTAGTAAAATAATTTAAAACTCTTTATCCAATTGATTTATCCAATGTAATTGAAATCGCATAATGAGTTGTCTCAACTTTTGGCAAACAAAAAAACAACAACAAACAAAACAAAACAAAAAAATGCTGTGTACATTGTTTTACTGAGAATCTAAGTATATTCAGTTCACAGAAACGGGAGACTGGGAAAAAGTTTTTAACTGGGAATGAAATGGTTAGAATACTCAAATCATGATGAGCTGAAGTTAATTACAATTTTTTGACAGGTGATTTAGAGGATCTGAAGATTGTTCTTCAGGGAGTTTCTGGTGCTAGAAAGAGTTCAGTAGTAATTGCAATACTGGGCCGAGAGGCATTTAAAGAGAGCAGAAACAGAGAGAGTGAGATACAGAGAGGAAGAGTAGAAGACCGAAACATCTCCATCATCGACGCTCCAGGATTATTCAACACTCACCTGACTGATGAAGAGCTGCAGGACCAGATGATGAAGAGTCTTGATCTCTGTGACCCTAGTCCTTACGTGTTCCAGCTCGTCTTCAACCTGGAGACCTTTGAAGAGGACGAGAGAAACATTGTTGAGGAAATTGAGAAGATCTTTGGAGTTCAAGCTTTAAAGTTCACCATAATGCTGTTCACTGGAAGAGAAGGAATGCCAAAGAAAAAATGGAAAGAATTTAAACTTAGTGAAAAATTTCAGGACCTAATCAGTAAATGTAAAGCACAATTACATGCGATCAACCATACAAGTGAAGTTATTCAAACCCAAATCAAAAGTCTTTTAAAGGAAATCCATGAATTCATCAAACAGAATGATGAGCAGCATCTCAATAACAAGTTGAATTCATTAGATAGATCTCTGAGCCAGAAGAAGCAACAGACAACAGAACAAAAAGCAGGTGAGAGTTTTTAATAAAATTATTACACTTTATTTACAAATGTTGTGAAACCTTCCTAAAAACTCTAAGCAAAATATTCAGCAACAAACAGTTGTGCTATACGTTTTCAGAGTATCTGTAAACAGTATCTGTACAATTTTAATCTATAAATTTTTGCAACATCATAAGTAGTATATATACTGCAGAAACTGTCAAGTTCTTGATTGATGACTTCCGGTCTGACCCTTTGACCTTTCATGACCTTACCCCTCTCCCTCATAACCTTGAGACCCCCTTTGTGCACCGACCCTGTGACCTTTTAATAATGCCCAGATGTGGATATAGGCATAATTGAAATTCCAGTGATGAGCCATGACCTGAGCAATATGAAGATTGATGGTTGTTGATCTCTGACCAGTGATCTGAGCAATTACTGAAGTCCTGAGGATTGTTTTTGAACTTTTATGGTCTGTTAGTCCCACAGACAGTCCCATATCTGAGTAGGTTTGGGTATCATTTGGGGTTTTTGATACCGATCAATACTTTTAAAATGGTACCAGTGCTAAAACGGTGCCTGAACCAATACTTTCTGAGACAGCAGTGGGTGCACATTGGTTTCAGGGGTATGCCCCATATTTCAAATTTAAATGCAAAAATATTGTGCATTTTGTGAGCGGAATCAAGTGACTAGATCAAATGAAGAAATATTTACTCTTGTAAACAATTTTGTGCTCTAGAAGTAATTTATTTATTGGTTGCATAGATGTGAGTACACATTGTTTTATTCATTCATATAAAAGTATTAGCACCGGGTTTCGGTACCCAACCCTACATCCGGGGCTATTTGACGTCCACATATAACTGTATTACCCTCTAAACCTAGCCATTACAGTAAACTTTCTGCATTTTTTTTAATAAACAACAATTACTTTTAAAATATGTTATGTTGATGTAGGACAACCACCTAGCAATGCATTACAATAGTTTTGTAGCTTGGCAATGTTTCTAAGATGGAAGAATGCTGTTTTTGTAACATGGGAAATATGATTTTCAAAAGACAAGTTGCTGTCTATTATAACACCCAGACTTTTGACTGTAGAGGAAGCAGCTGTACATCCATCTAGTTGCAAATTGTAATACAAGAGATTCTGTGTATTATTTTTTGGTCTAATAAGTAATATCTCTGTCTTATCTGAGTTTAATAAGAGAAAAATATTGGTCATCCAATCTTTTACATTTTTAACACACTCTGTTAACGTTGATAATTTAGAAGTTTCATCTGGTCTTGTTGAGATATATAGTTGAGTATCATCAGCATAACAATGGAAACTAATTCCATATTTCCTAATAATATTGCCAAGGGGCAACATGTATATTGAAAATAGCAGAGGACCTAGGACAGATCCTTGTGGCACTCCATACTTTACTGGTGATAACTGAGATGACTCCCAGTTTAAATAAACAAAGTGGTAGCAATCGGACAGGTAGGATCTAAACCATCTTAAAGCCTGATCTATTAGTATGAGATGATCTATAGTGTCGAATGCAGCACTAAGGTCAAGTAAAACTAGCAATGAGATGCAGCCTTGATCTGACGCAAGAAGCAAGTCATTAGTGATTTTAAGTGCAGTTTCTGTGCTATGAAGGGGCCTGAAACCTGATTAAAATTCTTCATAGATATCTTTTTTTTTTTTTTTTGCAAAAAGAAGCACAATTGAGCAGATACAACTTTTGCTAAAATTTTAGACATAAACAAAAGATTAGAAATGGGTCTGTAATTTCCTAGTTCACTAGGGTCTAGTTGTGGTTTCTTAATAAGAGGCTTAATAACAGCCAACTTGAATGGTTTTGGATGTGACCTAAAGATAACGATGAGTTAATAATATTGAGGAGCGGTTCTTCTGCTACAGATAACAACTCTTTCAGTAATTTAGTGGGTACAGGATCTAATAGGCATGTTGTAGGTTTAGACGTATTGATAAGTTTATTTAGCCCTTCCTGCCCTATAAACACTGCAGTTTTTCTTTGGGAGTGACAAAGGAAACTGATTAGATGCTGTAGAATCTACATTGGTTATTGTATTTCTGATGTTATCTATTTTATCAGTGAATAAATTCTTAAAGTCATTACTATTAAACTGCAAATTAATATTTAGGTTGGGCGGCATCTAAATATTTGTTAATCTGGCCACTGTGCTAAATAAAAACCTTGGATTGTTTTGGTTATTTTCTATGAGTTTACGGATGTGCTGTTTATACTGTTTTTCCACGCAACTCTAAAAACTTCTAAAAGTTAGTTTTTCTCCATTTGCACTCAAGATTATGAGTTTCTTTCTTGAGAGAATGGGTAGTACTGTTGTAGCATAGCACAGTACGTTTTTTCTCTACATTTTTTCAATTTGATGGGAGCAACAGCTTCTAGCATATTCAAGAAGATATCTTCCATGCTGTTAGTCAGTTTGTCTAGATCCACTTTGAGGTGCGATATCTATATCAGTAAGATCAATTCCATGCGATATAATGAAGTCTAGCATATGATTGAAACAATGAATGAGCCCAGTGACATTTTGCTTGACTCTGAAATAATTTAATAGGTCAGTAAACGCAAGTCCTAGCGCATCACTTGTGTTATCGATGTGAATGTTAAAGTCTCCGACCATTAGCACATTATTAAATTTAACCAATATGTCAGAAAGGAAATCTGCAAATTCTTTTAGAAAATCTGTTTACGACCCTGGCGGTCTATACACAGTAGCTAAAATAAGAGATAAGACAGATTTCTTTTGTATATCTGACAGAGTAACTTTAAGCAAAAGTATTTCAAATTAATTGAACTCATATCCTTTTTTCTGAGTTACATTGAGAATATCACTATATACTATATTCACAGATGATGCTATTGCTTTCACCCTACACACTGCTCTCTCCCACCTGGAAAACAAGAACTTTGTTGATCCAGTTCAACTGCACACTGCAAAAATACTTTTCAACTGCACACTGCAAAAATACTTTTCTTACTTAGATTTTTTTGTTTTGTTTCAGGCCAAAATATCTAAAAAATATTAAATCAAAAATAATTTTCTAGACAAGTAAATTGTTATTTCATACAAGAAGATTATTTTGCTTACCCCACTGGGAGATTATTTTGCTGTTTCAGAAAAAAAAAACAAGACAATAATTATTTATTTGTCTAGAAAATCCTTCTTGATTTAAGAATTTTTAGATATTTTGGCTGGAAACAAGGCAAAAAACCTAAGTAAGAAAAGCATCCTGTGCATTACTGGGTGCACAGAGCAGTTGAGATAAATCAGGCAGATTATTAGTAAATCTATTTTTGGTGGCTGGAACAATGGTTCTGCCCAGACGATAACGTGGAGCCGTATAGTTAATATCAGTAATACGCAGCGTGCATGATACAAGGAAATGGTCAGTAACATCACTTTGAGGTGCGATATCTATATCAGTAAGATCAATTCCATGCGATATAATGAAGTCTAGCATATGATTGAAACAATGAATGAGCCCAGTGACATTTTGCTTGACTCTGAAATAATTTAATAGGTCAGTAAACGCAAGTCCTAGCGCATCACTTGTGTTATCGATGTGAATGTTAAAGTCTCCGACCATTAGCACATTATTAAATTTAACCAATATGTCAGAAAGGAAATCTGCAAATTCTTTTAGAAAATCTGTTTACGACCCTGGCGGTCTATACACAGTAGCTAAAATAAGAGATAAGACAGATTTCTTTTGTATATCTGACAGAGTAACTTTAAGCAAAAGTATTTCAAATTAATTGAACTCATATCCTTTTTTCTGAGTTACATTGAGAATATCACTATATACTATATTCACAGATGATGCTATTGCTTTCACCCTACACACTGCTCTCTCCCACCTGGAAAACAAGAACTTTGTTGATCCAGTTCAACTGCACACTGCAAAAATACTTTTCTTACTTAGATTTTTTTGTTTTGTTTCAGGCCAAAATATCTAAAAAATATTAAATCAAAAATAATTTTCTAGACAAGTAAATTGTTATTTCATACAAGAAGATTATTTTGCTTACCCCACTGGGAGATTATTTTGCTGTTTCAGAAAAAAAAAACAAGACAATAATTATTTATTTGTCTAGAAAATCCTTCTTGATTTAAGAATTTTTAGATATTTTGGCTGGAAACAAGGCAAAAAACCTAAGTAAGAAAAGCATTTTTTTTTTTTTGCAGTGTACTAATAAGCAAAACTTTACATTTGTGTTTTTTTTTTTTTTTTTTCTCATTCGCTTCTACTGGAAGAAAACAGATAAGAATTGTTCTCCACAGAGACATTTCTGGAGGCGCAGATGAAAAAAAATGATAACATGAGGAAATGAAGAAAAAAATTCATTCACTAGAGACACATTTACTGTCACAAAATAATGAGCAAAAAATCAGTCTGGGTCTTAAAATATGGAGCTAGAAATAAGACAAAAAGGTTTGAATTTTTACATTTTAATTCTAGACATGACAATTAAACTAATTCACTTCCTCTTTTACAGGTTCATCAGAGAGGATTGTTCTGCTGGGAACAACTGTTGGGAAAAGTGCAACTGGAAACACAATATTAGGAAGAGAAAAATCTAATGAGTCTGTTACTGAAGAGAGTCAGAGACAAACATGTGACATCAACGGTCAATGCGTTACTGTGATCAACAGAGGAAGAGAAGAAGAGATGAAGAAACTAGAAGAAGAGAAAGAAAGAATGAAGATGACAGTGGAGGAAGGACGACAGAATCAGGACAAAGAGAGGAAGAGAAGAGAAGAAGAGTTTAATGAGAGAGAAGAACGATATAAAGGAGAAATGAAGGAACAGGAGCAGATGAGAGATGAAATGAGACGAGAACGAGAGATGCTTAAAGATGAAATGAAGCAAGAAAAGGAGACTGCAAAGAAAGAAAAAGAAAATCAACAAATAGAAATAGACAGACTGATGAACAGAATAGAGAATGAAAGAGAACATCAGGACAAAGAGAGAAAGAGAAGAGAAGAAGAGTTTAATGAGAGAGAAGAGAGATATAAAAGAGAAATGAAGGAACAGAAGGAGCAGATGAGAGACGAGATGAAACAAGAACGAGAGATGTTTAAAGACGAAATGAAGCAAGAAAAGGAGACTGCAAAGAAAGAAAAAGAAAATCTGTATATAGAAATAGACAGATTGATGAACAGAATAGAGAATGAAAGAGAACATCATGACAATGAGAGAAAGAGAAAAGAAGAAGAGTTTAATGAGAGAGAAGAGCGATATAAAAGAGAAATGAAGGAACAGAGGGAGCAGATGAGAGACGAGATGAAACAAGAACGAGAGATGCTTAAAGATGAAATGAAGCAAGAAAAGGAGACTGCAAAGAAAGAAAAAGAAAATCTACATATAGAAATAGACAGACTGATGAACAGAATAGAGAATGAAAGGCAACATCATGACAATGAGAGAAAGAGAAGAGAAGAAGAGTTTAATGAGAGAGAAGAGCGATATAAAACACAAATGAAAGAGAAAGAAGAGAATGGGGAAAAGATATGTGAGGAGATAAAGAGAGAACGAGAGAAATGGGAGAAAGAGAAACTAGAAGAAAAGACAAGAAAAGAAGAAGAGGGCAAGAAAAGAAGAGAGAAAGAACAGAGAAGCTGTGATGAATTCATCCATAGACTGAAAGAAGAGAGAGAAGATCTTCAATCTAAACATGAAAAAGAAATAAACAAGATGAAGATTGTGATGGAGGAAATGAACAGAGAAAGAGAAAAACTGATGAAGAAAGAGAAAGAGAGAATGAAGATGATGATGGAAGAACAACAGAATCAGGAGAAACAGAGAAGAGAAGAGGAATTCAGGGAGAGAGAAAAATATAAAAGAGAAATGAAGGAACAAGAGGAGCAGATGAGAGACAAGATGAAAAGAATAAAGGAAATGAGTAAAGAGCTAGAGACTGTAAAGAAAGAAAATTATATAGAAATAGACAGACTAATGAACAGAATAGAGAATGAAAGACGACATCATGACGAGAGAAAGAGAAGAGAAGAAGAGTTTAATGAGAGAGAAGAGAGATACAAAAGAGAAATGAAAGAAAAAGAGAGAGAGATCCATGAGTTGAAGACAGTGATGGAGAAAGGTCAGAAAAACATAATTATACTGCTATCTGCTGATAACAATGATCAAAAAACATCAAATGAAAACACAAGCAGCGAAACCATAAGGAAACACCACAGCAATGGAAAGAGCTTAAATGTTGCACATAATATAAAGAACAACTGGAGCAAAAAAATAGAAGGTGGAGACAATGAACACCTGCCTATGTTTAAAGTCAACCTGAATGAAACATGGCAGAGCAGAGATGGATTCTGCAGAAGAAGATTGTTTGGGAAAAACAACACAAAAGAGAACAAGACCATTATGATGATCGGAGCCACAGGTGCAGGAAAAACCACTCTCATTAACAGCATGATCAACTACATTCTGGGAGTGCAATGGGAAGATGACTTCCGCTTTGTGCTGATAGATGAAGGGAAACAGAAATCCCAAGCTGAAAGTCAGACATCAGAGATCACAGCATATCAAATTAATCACATGAATGGTTTCCGGATCCCATATTCTCTGACCATTGTGGACACACCAGGCTTTGGTGACACCAGAGGAATTTCACAAGACCAGAAAATCACAAAACAGATTCAAGAGTTATTTTCTGCCCCTGGAGGAATTGACTGCATTAATGCTGTGTGTTTTGTAGTACAGGCTTCACTTGCTCGTCTAACACACACACAGAGATACATCTTTGACTCCATTCTCTCTATATTTGGGAAGGACATTGCTCAAAACATCATTGTGCTGGTCACCTTTGCAGATGGGAAAACACCTCCTGTTCTTGAGGCCATCAAAGTCTCTGAGGTGCCCTGTTCTACCGATGAGTCTGGAGAGCCTCTTCACTTCAAGTTCAACAACTCTGCTGTGTTTGCTACCAATAATAAATCTGCAGATGATGAGGAGTCTGACTGTGAAAACTTTGACCAGATGTTCTGGAAGTTGGGTTTTTCCAGCATGAAGAAGTTCTTCACATCTCTGAACACGATGAAAACCCAGAGCTTGTGTCTCACACAGGAGGTCTTAAAAGAGCGGCAGCAGCTAGAAGTGTTTTTGGAGGGTCTCCAGCCTCAAATCAGTGCTGGTCTGACAAAACTGGGTGAAATCAAGAAGACAAGAGCTGCTTTGGAGCAGCACAAGGCTGAAATGGATGCAAACAAGGATTTTGAATATGAATTAGAAGTAACTGTCCCAAAACAGATTGAAAACACCACTGGCAACTACTTAACCAACTGCCAAACTTGTCACTTCACATGTCATGATAAATGCATTTATGCAAATGACTCTGATAAATATAAGTGCTCAGCCATGAAAGATGGAAAGTGTAGAGTCTGTCCTGGAAAGTGTGTCTGGAATGTGCACTTTAATCAGAAATACAAATGGGATTATGTCAAAGAAAAGAGAAAGGAAACCTATCAGGAATTAAAGAAACGTTATGAGGATGCGCATGGACAGGTCATGTCAAAAGAGAAGATCTTTGAAGAGCTTGAAAAGGAGTTTCATGTTGTCCAGGGCATTGTGGCCAAACTTATAAAAGGATCTCAAATGTCTTTGGAGCGGCTGCAGGACATTGCCCTCAAACCCAATCCTCTGTCCACTCCTGACTACATTGATCTGATGATTGAATCTGAGAAACAAGAGGCTAAACCTGGATTTCACGATCGCATTCAGTCTTTAATGGAAGTCAGGAAGAAGGCAGAGATCATCAGTAAAGTTTCCACAGGAGAAGTGCTTTCAGATGATTGGAAAGCTTACAAAACTGTAATAAGAAGAAAAGAACCATCCTATGATCCAAGGGTCCTGTTCAATCATTTTAAACATTTCATTCAGAAAAAATAGGAAATTAAATATAATACAAATCATTACAATACAAATTTTATTTCTATAGCAGCACATTTGAAACAACTGCATTTGATCAAAGTGCTCATTAATGCAACAAAAGAATTACATACAGTCACAGACAAAATAAATAAATAAATAAAATCCTGATCACTAATCAATTCTAAAAGCTAAACTAAAAAGATGTGATTTCAATCTAGGTTAAAGGCATCCACAGGGAAGATTTAAATACTTATGTGACTTAAATCATTTAAACTTCAAAGATAAACATTCATAGTTTATGTAATGCTCCCCGTTGTTTTTAGATCAGTGCATTATGAATGAAATGTGTGTTTTCTGATTGAGAATTATTGCCGGTGTTATGTTAAAACAAGCTTATTTTGAGACCTATATAATGTTTTTTGTTAGTCTGCATGAGTTTTGGAGGTACGGTCAAGTGTTCGGCCATGAAACATGTTTGGTGAAGCAGTCTGTATTGAACCATTTTGAAAATGTGGCTTTAGATTTGAACAATGCTTGTTAGCAATTGCACACAAAAAAAAAAAATAAAAAAAAATAAATAAATATATATTCCCAAAATATTTAGCTTCTGCAGCCTTCACAATAGACTAGAAATTTGTCTGCTTTTGAAATTTGTCTGCCGAGCCTGCTTCCATATTTGCTTAGCCCTTCTGCAGATTTGCTAGGAATATGGACTTCACTGGTTTTTAGAGTGCAATCTCATCTACAATTTCTGTACAAATAGAATTAAAATACCCATCAATACTAAGATCTGGAGAGGAAAACTCTAAAACATGATAGAATTATGTGGATGTCAATTACTGGAGGGGAATGATTTCATTTAATTGTTAAAGTGATTTAAACTTAATAACATTTTTTTTTAACTGATTATCCATAATCTAGAATTTATCTGTAATCTATATATAATCTTATGCATAACTACCTATCAACTATAACTTTTGATTTTGTTATAAAATGTTCTTCATGCATTTCTGGCTCTTCAACATGTTTCAAAGTGCAAGTTTTTGAAAACAATATCACTATTGTCTTTGTGAAACATGTATTACATGTGTATACTATACCAGTGCTCTTTTAAAAATAAATAAATAAATACAATTACAAAACAAACAAAAAACGTGAATGTGCACAAGTGTGTAGTGTTTCTTTCTACAGTGTCATTGTCATCTACTGTCCTGACAGCAAATACAGCATTTTTAGTAGTTTTTGTGGATTCATGTAAACGGGGATCATAAGATCACAGGCTGATACTGAGAAATTCTGATGTGAAGATGAGGATGAGATAGAAGTCTTTAATGGACTGCAGTCTTATCTTTCTAATCAAAGACCTTCTGCATCAAACTGGTCGTCTCTCAGTGCAATTAAAGCAACGATCAGCCGAAGCCTAAACTGCAGCAGGACTCTTTCAACAGGCAAGAAGTGCAAGTATCTCCTACTACTTTTTACAACAAAAGTTATGTTTCTTTTGATTTGCTGGTTTGCTGAATGTCAAATGCTATATATATATATATATTTTTAAATGGAAAGATGAGTTTTATTGGCTTGCACACAAGGTTAATCTCAAGGTCAAACCATTAGCTTTACTGAAAGATATATCGCTGAAGAATTAAGTGTGTGAACTGCAAACACTAAATGTTTTTTACTTTATATTAATTTTTAAATATATACATCATAAATTGTTTTGCAGAGCAGATTATTTTCATAAATGAACTTATTTTAAAGATGGGCTTAAATGGTACATCGCCACAAAACACATACAAGCTACAGCCAACCAAAGCTACTCTTGAATGAAAAATGAACGTTTCTTAATGTGGGCAAATTGAAAATCACTATGATGCTTAGTCCACAATATATTTAAGCTTTATGCATGTCTTTGTAAACATAGCTTACATTTTAAAGGAAAACATTGTCTTTTTTCACCATTACTCACTGTGATTACTCACAGAAAACACTGGTTTATTAATAAATAATTAATTATTCATAAATAAAGTATTAATAACCCTGCACTCTCGGTTGATTAACCCAAAACTTGCTCACTCTGGGTATGTCGGTTCCAAAACACCTGTAAGGAGTTAGTTTAATCAACCTCCCAGTGGTAACCCAGAGTTAATGCACATGCACGGTGAGTATATGAAGGCATTTTCAATGGATCGCTGATTTCAGGAGTCACCATGGAAACACAGGGAGAAAAAAACGAGCTGTACTTCACGAACGCTGAATTAGAAGTATTAATGTTAGCGTATGAGGAGTACAAGCCCATTATTTAAAAAAAAGTAATACAGCGTGTCAGCAAAGGAAAGGGAGTTGGCTTGGCAAAAGATAACGGACCGAGTTAATGCGTGAGTTTATTAAATGATAAATACACCTTTCATTGTGATGAATTTAAACATTGATCCTTTTGAATGCTGTAAAAATATAGATGATCATTTACTTGTTACTCCCCATCAATTTTTTAAAATTACTATAGCAATTTATATTGATACAATGGCTTCTTTTCAAAGGTGTAACACCAAGCCAAGTCAAAATGAAACATAAAAACATTCTCCAAACAGGTAATATTCTAAACTTGCTGAACTGTAAATGAAGGCATGTAATTTAAGCCATTTGTTTCTGTTCTATGTAGCCAATAGAAAGAAGTCAGAGGCCCAGAAAACAGGTGGGGGGCCACCACCACCTTCCCTCACCCCGGCTGAGGAGCTGGTGCTGGCCCTTAATAAAGGACGCCCTGTAATTGAAGGGATTCCAGGGGGCAGTTCATCAGAGTCAACTGCCCCCAATGACGTCACAAGTGGCTTAGTAAAATGTAGGTGCATATTTGTACACATGTACACTGAGCATATTATGTACAAATGTGCATACTTTTAGTGTTTGTAGAGTAATACTTTCACCATTATCACAAGTCATTGTTTCACTTTGTTTATTATTCATGTTTTTATTACATATGCTGTATACTGTAATTTTAATACCCATGTACTCCTATATGTTCCTAATGTTCTTTTTTTTTATATATATATCAGTTGTATTTGTTTCATAATATACAGTTCACAAATCTTATTAGCTAAATTGTCTTGCAGTCTCTGATGGACACATTGTGTTATTGGACCCTCCTGCAGAAACCCAGACTGTCACAGTTGTAAGTGATTATTGTGTTTAGGTCTTGAACACAAGTGTCTGTTCCCTTTACCAAGCACATCCTTATTTGCACTGTAGGAGGAGGATGAAGAGACCACTTCTGCCACTGAAACTGAACATACTGGGAGGCCAACAGAGGTACCCCCCCCCCCACACACATACTTCCACACTTTATTTTTCCACCAGAGATTAAATTGTCATGCAGAGGAGGGTCCATCAACCTTGACAGAGAATCTGAGCCGTGTAAGAAGCTTTTTTTTTTCTTCTCTTGTCTCTGTGAACGTATAACAGACAAAAACAATCAATTATATTGTCTTCCTAGCTGCCAGCAAAGGAGTTATATAAGGTCCATCTTCTAAAGCAAATAAAAAGGAGCAACATGAAAATGGACCTTATACAACTTCAAATTAAGGAGAAAAAGCTCAACATAAAAAAGGCCAGACTTGAAATTGAATTGCTGGAGCGCCAGCTTAAGGTGGGAGCTGCACATCCCTGTATTTGTCACTTATTGATGAACAGTATGTAACATATATATTTTTTTTAATTATTTCAGGAAATAAAGAAATAAAGAACAAAGTAAGAAAGAAGTATATTGCTTTTATTGACTAAAGTGATTTCAGCAGATCATGTCCCGTACGACCTTCCCATCTCTTTGCTCAGTTGGGTTTATTGGGGGTTCCTCTTGGCCATCTTCATCTATGAAAGGGGTCAGGGCCCTCTCACCTCTCATTGTGGCAATGTTGTGAAGTATCACACAAGCCACTGTGATGTCACATGCCCTCTCTGGGCTGAGCCTGAGCCTGCGCAGACACTGAAATCTTGCTTTCTGAATGCCTATGGTCATCTCCACCTTGGCCCGTGTTCAGCTGTGGGCGAGGTTGAACTGTGTCTGTGGTTCAGGTCCAGGTTCAGGTTCAGTGTAGGGTGTCATCATATAGGGCAGACACTGGTACCCTCTATCCCCCAGCAAGTAACCACTGAACTGTCCTATGATGGTAGTTAAAGTGGATATTATAATGAATAATACTAATAAAAATGTAAGGCATAACTTACCCTGCTGAAATTTGTGGTATAATGTTGATTCCCTAAAAAATTCTGGCATCATGTACAGATCCTGGCCACTTGGCTTCAACATTAGTAATGAGATGGGTTGCATCACATATTACCTATTTAGTGGGGACAAGATGAGTGTGATTTTAATAGTTAAAACACCCAAAAATGTAGCACTGAATAGTCTATTGTTACCTGCACATTGATACTATGAATTGACTTCCTATTAACATAGTCTCCTTCATTTACTGAAGGAGCTTTGATAGGAATGTGGGTTCCATCAATGCACCCAATCACATTTGGAAATCCTGAAAGTAAAAGTTTAAGCTATAGGTAGAATTTTAAAATGATTCTACATGGTTAAGAAGAACTATTTAATATCTCTAAAAGAACATCATAGAAAGAACGAACCTGCCACTCTCTGGAATTCCTCTTTAATGAGTCTCAGAGGTTTATGAACTGGTTTAGCGCGAGGCATACTGTACGAATGGCCCTCCACACAGTAGCCTTTCCCACATGCTCTGCATCGCCCACGTTGTACAAAAAACTCCCCGTCGCAAAGAAACGAAAAGCAATGCACAAAATGTGCTCTGTGTTCAGCGCTGATCTGCGATGTGTCATGTTTGATATGTATGGTTTTAAAAGATTTGTTAAATAAATTAAGGACTCTCTTGAAAAACGGTAACGCTCTCTCAGATATTCATTTGGATATGAAAATAGATCGATACGTGGTCGAATCACCCTCTCACGGCCAAAAAGATTTGTTATAATCTGTGCTTCCAGATCCACGGGATCCTCTTCAAAAGGGCACGCCATGCTCCGTCTCCTCTCTGAAACAAACTAACCCTGGAACATAACCTGATCCGGAGCAGGTTATGTTCAGAGAGTAAGTTGCTATGGCTACTAACATACCCTGAAAGTTACCTCCGTTTTTGGAACCAAAAATTGAGATTATCCGCTTACTTACTCCCAAACATACCTGGGTATGTCACATAACCTGCTTTCTGGAACACCCCCCAGAAATAAAGGTAAAGACAAAACTTAAGTGTGTTTATACACAGGCAGGTTACCTAATGAGGCCTGAGTAGATGATTTACAAGAGCCACAGAATCATGTTCACCGTGTGTTTGTCCCTGAGGCTGTTCTGGAGCTGAACGTATGTATGAACCTGTATGGGTCACCATACTTGGACAATATCATGTCCTTTCCTTTCCTTTCCTAAACTAGTAATTTACTGAGACTATACTTCAAAGTATACTAAAACATTTTTAATCAGTATACCTATACAGTAAGTTTACTTTTAGTATAGTTGCACAAACTAAAACATCAATATAAATTAGTTGTGTACTCAGTTCACTACTGTTATACTGAAAGTATACTTAAAAGTATACTTTTATATACTAAAATGTGTCCCAATTTAGTCCAAATGAGTAAATAAGTTGAAATAGTACACTTAAATTATACATAAACATAAAGCATACTTAATAATGTACTAGATCATATGTAATATACTTAAAGAAATAAACTTGAAATGTGCTTCTTTTTCATAAGGGCTGTTTTCATCACTGTCCGTGTGTTTGCTGACCTAAAGAACAGCAGACATTAGGAAGTCAAGTTTATTCAGACCTGAGTGGTTTTGTGTTTTGTGTGTTTGTTTGAACATATTTTGCTGCTGTGATTTTATTTCTGGCATTATTTCTCCTTTTTGTTATTCTATCTTTTGAGATTTATCTTCAGCAGCAAATTTGTTATAGTCTCTTTTATAGCTGATAAAGTTTAAGGTTTGATAATCACTTATGTTGTTTATTAGGTACTGTCCGAGAATTGCAGTCACAGTGCACAAAAGACCAAATTGGAGGAGCTGATCACAGCTGTACATTTTTACATTAATTTAGTAGCAGCGCTACTGCAAGCGACTTTTAGTGTAGGAAATATGTTTATTCTTTGTTGAAACTTCTGCGTCTTCATGTAGAGTGCAGGTCATTGTTGCTTAGCATTGGCACACGCCACAGGAGCGCAAGCTACAGAGCATTTTAGAAAGATAGAGAAAGTGGCGCCTAGCGTTTTCCACACGTTTTAGGAGTGGCATGTGAATGTTCCCATATGCAGGCTTGCTGAGCAGAATATAATTCTTTAAAAAACATTAAAAATGGTAGCATATTACGGTGACCATATGTAATTTTTCCAAAAAAAAAAAAAAAAAGACATTTTGGGGTGTGTCCTATTTCAGTATCAGAGGCCGTTCACAAGTTGCGCCTAAAAGTGTGGAAAATGCGAGGTGCGCCACTTTCTCCTCCTTTCCAAAGTGCTCTGTAGCTTGTGCTCCAGAGGCATCTGCTGATGCTAAGTAACAATGACCTGAAACCATAAAGACGTGGAAGCTACAGCAAGGGATAAATGGATTTCCAACACTAAGCGTTGCTTGCAGAAGCTCTGCTACAAATTTGATTTAAAAGTGGTTATCTCTGTAACAGCTATGATCAGCTGCAAAGCTAAATGCTGTAAAATGAGGATACTGTCAAAAATAATATCTTAAATAGATTTTATAAAGTAACTTCTATTAACTAAATTAAATCAGCATTTGGTATGACCAGACTTTGCATTTATTGTTTCCTAAGTGCACTTGTGCATAGTTTTTAGGTAGCTTTGCAGGTACGTTTCTTGATGCATCTCAGAGACGTTGCCACAGTTCATCTGGATGTAGTCTGTCTGAGTTTGTTCTGTTTCTTCATGTCATTCCAGACAGACTGGATGATGATGAGATCAGATCTCTGTGTGAAGCTCTGTCTGTTGTCAGAATCCTTGTGCAAACAAAAATCTCACTGGATTATTACAATTAATGAATGCAAAATGAATGTTTGGAAATACAAACTGATATTTCCTACTGACACACTACAGCTTGTGTATGAGGTCTGTGGTTGTTTTTTTGTATGACTGTGTAGAGCAGATGAAACATTCAGTGCAGTGATACGGTTATTACGCAGAGTGGATCCTCTCATGTCTTTTCAGATTTGATGAATGAGTGAATCTCTTGACACAGCTTGAACACTTATAAGGTTTCTCTCCAGTGTGGATCCTCTCATGTATTTTTAGGTGTCCTGAATCATAGAATCTCTTGTTGCAGTGTGAACACTTATAAGGTTTCTCTCCAGTGTGGATCTTTTCATGTTTTTTTAGCACTCCTGAATCATTGTATCTCTTGTTGCAGTGTGAACACACAAAAGGTTTCTCTCCAGTGTGGATCCTCTCATGTATTTTCAAATGTGTTGACCGTCTGAATCTCTTGCCACAGTGTGAACACTCATGAGGTTTCTCTCCAGTGTGGATCTTCTCATGTTTTTTTAGGTGTGCTGAATCACCAAATCTCTTGTCGCAGTGTGAACACTCATACGGTTTCTCTCCAGTGTGGATCCTCTCATGTTTTTTTAGGTGTGCTGAATCACCAAATCTCTTGTCGCAGTGTGAACACTCATACGGTTTCTCTCCAGTGTGGATCCTCTCATGTTTTTTTAGGACTCCTGAATCACTGAATCTCTTGTTGCAGTGTGAACACTCAAAAGGTTTCTCTCCAGTGTGTATCCTCTCATGTATTTTCAGATTTGCTGACCAGCTGAATCTCTTGCCACAGTGTGAACACTCATGAGGTTTCTCTCCAGTGTGGATCATATTGTGTTCTTTCAACTGTGCTGACTGACTGAATCTCTTGTTGCATTGTGAACAGTTATAGGGTTTCTCTCCAGTGTGGATGTTCATGTGATGCTTAAGGTTTCGTGATTGTGTAAAACTCTTTCCACATTGATCACAAGTGAATGGTTTCTCTCCTGTGTGAATTCTCATGTGACGCTTAATACTTGTTTTGTGTGCGAAACTCTTTCCACACTGAGTGCAGGTGAAAGATTTAGCTTTTCTGTTCTTTAAATCTCCCTGTTTGGTTTGAGAGCAACTCAAAGGTTTTTCTCCAGTTCTGACATGATTTTTCTCCTCAACTTGACTTGATTCATCATTCATCTCTTCTTTAATCCTCTCTGAAATAAAAGGAAAAAAGTCAAATGTGATGAAAAAGTGCAGGGCTCCAGACTAATATTTGAGAGCAGGGTCACTATATGGTTAAGCAGATTTGCTAGCGCTGGTGTGTGGGGTATCATATATAAAGATAATTTAATCATAAAATGACTACAGTTTTATATTAATGAATGCAGTTACTAGAAACATTACATTGTTCATATAGAAAATTATAATTAAGTTGTTAAATTACAAGACAAAAGTTGAGATTAAATGTTGAGATTAAACTTGTTAAATTGAGAGAAAAAAGTCGAGATTAAATGTTGAGATTAAATTTGTTAAATTTCGAGAAAAAAGTTGTTAAATTGCAAGAAAAGAGTCAAGATTAAATGTTGAGATTAAACTTGTTAAATTGTGAGAAAAAAGTTGTTAAATTGCAAAAAACCTGTACTCACTAGAGTGTGAAACTGAGAAAAAAATACTTTAAAGTTTTGAATTAAATTTGTCCCGCCAAATTAAATATAGGTAGGACGCTACAAATTTGGCAATTAGATGTTTTAGGTATCTATAATTTATTTAGCTGGACAAAAGAAAACATTTAAAGTCATTTCTCTCAGTTTCACACTCTAGCGTTTTAAGGTCTTTTGCCTTTGTAGGGCAGTATAGAGAGCAAATTACACAGAGAACAATAACATGTTTTTACTCTAAACTTACTTCATAACATCAGTCGAGTGTTTGAAATAAATCCTTCTGTGAGATGGTTTAGCTTTTTACACAGAATAAGGCATGCACAGTATTCTAAGCAGAGATAAAGGCATTGCATTAACTATATACTGTATTATAACGAAAACTTAAAATAATAATAACTCATAAACCATATACTGTTGTAGTCGTGGGTTTATTATTCACGTTGAATCAGTGAAAGCAGTTAAATCTTGTTTATTCAGCTGCAGCGATCGCAAAGATTCTTCTTCTGGCATATTTTGAGTTTCACACCAGTAATGTTTTTTGTAAGGCATGTTTATAAAAAGTACTTAAATGTCTTAATTAATCTATGGCCTAATCCTGGTTTAGGCTAAGCCCTGTCTATGAAACTGGGCCTATATATTTTATTTTAGGCAAGTTGTGATGATTTGAGAAAGCAAATTGATCAAACATTCTGTGAACAGTTTTCCTCTGGCCGCTGTTTGTTACTTAAAAAAACAAAAACCTATATTTAACGAACAAAAATGCTCCAAACGTTTTTCTAAATTAACTTCATAAAAAAACAACTAAACTTGCACGCCTTGACAAGCTTTCGCTTAAGAAGGGGTAGCATCTGGTACCCACAGCTGCCTAATATATTATCATTATTAAACGCTCATTAGGCAGTGGATGCCCACTTTTCCAATGTAATATGTGATGAGAAAAGAAGGAAAACAGAGTTTGGCAAAAGTCTTCTCGTATTTAATGAGTTTATTCTCATTTATTCTCACTACTTTTTTTCTCGAAATTTAACAACTTTTTTCTTGACATTTAACGACTTTTTTTCTCGAAATGTAACAACTTTTTTCTCGCAATTTAACGACTTTCTCGCAATTTAACGAGTTTAATCTCAATTTTCCAATCCTCTTCCGTAGAACTGACTGACAACTTCAGTGATAATAATTAATGTGATGCAATTCGGATGCAAAGTGAAGAAAAGTTTGGTTTGCAAAGTTGCATATGAACAAGGCATAAGACTTCTAGAACAATGGCCTTTGAACAGATGAGACCAAAGTGGTGGTTAACATTGGACTATTTCTACCACAAACCCATGGTTATAGTTAGCATTACTGCCTCTTCTGTGCCAGTGTTTGTTTGATCTGTCCATAAGTCTTCAAATTGTGCAGAATTTGAATGTTTTGTAAGCATAACACATCATAAAAAGTCATTAAAGATGAATGTAGAATAAATACCAACCTTCTTGTTCCTCTTGTTTTATTATGCAGTTTTCTGGCTCCTCTTGTTTTATTCTCCAGTTTTCTTGTTCCTCGTTTTATTATCCAGTTTTCTGGCTCCTCTTGTTTTATTCTCCAGTTTTCTGATTCCTCTTGTTTTATTCTCCAGGTTTCTGGTTCATTCATGTCCTCCTCACTCTCCTCTTTAACAAACATCATCATTCAGCTGATACTCCTCCAGATATTCCTCCTCGCTTCAATAGTCAGGACTGTGAGGATGAGAATGTTACAGTTATTTATTGACCTGATTCAAAAACGTAGTTTTCGATTTACAGAAACAACATTTCTAACCGTTAGTATTTGCATCACGATAAAACAACAGAGAGTACGGTGAAACTAAACATCTTCCTCTGAGGTTTCATGGAGTTTGGCAAACAAACGCTTGTGTTTTAGCGCCACCCGCTGGACTGGAGTATGAAGCGGCGAGAGTTGATGAGACGATCTCTAAACTGACGAGACAGTGAATGACCTCATTCTTTTGTATCTATACCTAAAGAGACATTTGCATAGATGGGCGAACATAAACACCTGTATGTTGTAAATGTGTCCAATCACATCTGCATTAAGCACCCAGTTTGCACTTGTCTGTTTTAAATCATATACTACAAAATGAAATAGCAGAAACAAGCCTTTATAATCAGAGCAAAGTCTGATTAACGTCTGATTATTCACTAATAAAATCTGATTCACACTCAATCCACATTAAACATTTTCTCTCATATTGGCTCATATTTATCATCACTGTGTGTTTTAAAGATGATCTGAATGAAGTGACTCTCCAGCACTCAGATAAAACGCTAGATTTGAACAAATTATTTAAATCTGTTATTCTTTACTGTTTGTTTTATTGTGTCTTACTTTATTTTATATTAAGCAGTCATGCTACAAATACTGTGAAATAGAAATAAACAAAAATCATCAAATCCATTGGGGATCACATTATAAAACACAAATCCTGGGGTTTTGCTTTTTAATATAATTAAACTATTGTTATTGATCAATTGTGTATTTTATCATCTCTCTTATAGATCAGTCGCTGTGGATTTTGACTGTTATTTTAATCATCATCCTTTTTGTTTCATGTGGTGGAAAAAAGAAACTTAGGTAACTTGTCAGAAAGACATAGTCACAAAAGTAAGATCTATGTAATTGTTAGAAACAAAGACTAACATTATAAGTGAAAATATTGTTTATCAATTGATCTCATTTACAGACCATTACACTTTGATATAAAGTCATATTTATGACCTAAGCTGTAAAATCTCTCTCAATAAAGAGAAAATACTTTGATGAATATAGTAGTGTTTAATAATCAATTTTAATCTGTTGTTAGATGCTTTTTGAACGTCTTTCAGTGCATTGATTCAGAAAAATGAGGAAAGGTGACTGAATCAAAGCTAGATAATAAATGACTTGAACTGAGTTTTATCATTCTTTAGAGACTGTGTGAATCTTCATCTGCTGAATCTGAATCTGATTCTCTCAGGGATCTTGAAACTAGTGTCTAAATGCAGCTCGGATCTGATGAATCTGATTCACTAAATCAGTCTTTGTTGAGAAGCTCATAATGAACATTGGTCATCTACAGTGATACAAGTTTAGGTAACTATGAAATATAACGGGATGATCCTGAACATCAGCTGGACATGGAGCCGTTTAACAGCTCAGATTCAGATTTTCAGTCATCAGTTTGGTCAAAAAAAGTCTTACTTTTTACAAATAATTTTTTGACACTTAAGTCAAAGTTTAAGACTGTTCTTAAGAGCATTTCTGAGATGTTTTATAAATACAGGTCCAGATCTGAAAGTGCTGGATCTGAAGATGATCTACTTAGGGCTCATCCACACAAAGCCAGAGCTTTCTTGTCCAAAATTGTATTTTATTATTCTTCCATAAGCATGGCATTGTCTCAAGAATTATCTGCATACACAAAAAACCACTGACACCGACTCAAAATGATGTAGTATACATGCCAGTCCAGTATGTGGCGCTGTAATTCTGCCATAAAGTTACACTAAAAGTCCAGGAGAAGATGACGTGGGCCATGTGCATAAACCTTACATGCAGTACACAAACACAACAAGAAGAAAACAGTTTCAGAAAAATTGTGATTTCAGTCTCCCAAAACGCTGGATCCATCTGGACGAAAAGGCAACATGATACTGTTTTTTTATGTACACAGTTAAACGTGTCTCCATGTGTATGGAGCCGGTGATTGTTTTTTGTATGACTGAAGAGCAGAAGAATAATGACATGCAGCGATACAGTTATTATACAAAGTGGATCCTCTCGTGTCTTTTCAAATGTGATGACCGACTGAACCTCTTGTCACAGTGTGAACACTTGTATGTTTTTTCTCCAGTGTGGATCTTCTCATGTCTTTTTAGGTTTCTTAAATCACTGAATCTCTTGTTGCATTGTGAACAGTTATAGGGTTTCTCTCCAGTGTGGATGTTCATGTGATCCTTAAGGTTTGCTGATCGTGTAAAACTCTTTCCACATTGATCACAAGTGAATGGTTTCTCTCCTGTGTGAATTCTCATGTGACGCTTAATACTTGTTTTGTCTGTGAAACTCTTTCCACACTGAGTGCAGGTGAAGGCTCTTCTTTTATTTAAATTTTCCTGTTTGGTTTGAGAGCAGCTCAATGGTATTTCTCCAGTTTTTACATGATTTTTCTCCTCAACTTGACTTGATTCATCATTCATCTCTTCTTTAATCCTCTCTGAAGTATAAAAAAAAGTCAAATGTGATGAAAAAGTGTAGGGCTCCATTTGAGAGCAGTGTCACTATGACACGTATTATTATTCCACTTAATGCTTTTAAATCATGTCACAGAAACCTTCAGCTATAAGTGTGATTGTATATTGTCTGCTGTTTTTGTTGTGTTTTTGTTTTTGTATAGGATTCATGTTGTATAATGTACTTATGTTATTGTGTTATTTTATTTACAGTTTTTAAGTATTGCCTTTCTTGGCCAGGGAGCATTTGAAAAAGAGACTATAGTCTCAATATGACTTCCCCTGGTTAAATAAAGGATAAATAAAAAAAAATATATGGATAAGCAGATTTGCTAGCTCTGGTGTGTGGGGTATCATATATAAAGATAATGTAATCATAAAATGACTACAGTTTTACATTAATAAGTGCAGTTAATAAAAATATTACATGTTTGTTTCTTGGTAATGCACATTTAACAGTAAAGTGCTGAGCTTGAGTTAGGAAGCATGCAACAATATTTTACTTTGCAAAATCAGATTTTCATTTAGAAAATTATATATTCTACTCTTATTTATAGTACTATTATTCTTCTATAGTATTATATGAAACTGACCGACAACTTCAGTGATAATAATTAATGTGCAATTCAGATGCAAAGTAAAGAAAAGTTTGGTTTGCAAAGTTGCATATGAACAAGGCATAAGACTTCTAGAACAATGGCCTTTGAACAGATGAGACCAAAGTTGTGGTTAACATTTAACTATTTCTACCACAAACCCATGGTTATAGTTAGCATTACTGCCTCTTCTGTGCCAGTGTTTGTTTGATCTGTCCATAAGTCTTCAAACTGTGCAGAATTTGAATGTTTTGTAAGCATAACACATCATAAAAATCCATTAAAGATGAATGAAGAATAAATACCAACCTCCTTGTTCCACATGTTTTATTATCCAGGTTTCTGATTCCTCTTGATTTATTATGCAGTTTTCTGATTCATCTTGTTTTATTATGCAGTTTTCTGGTTCCTCTTGATTTATTATGCAGTTTTCTGATTCCTCTTGTTTTATTATGCAGTTTTCTGGTTCCTCTTGTTTTATTATGCAGTTTTCTGGTTCCTCTTGATTTATTATGCAGTTTTCTGATTCCTCTTGTTTTATTATGCAGTTTTCTGATTCCTCTTGTTTTATTCTGCAGTTTTCTGATTCCTCTTGGTTTATTCTGCAGTTTTCTGGTTCCTCTTGTTTTATTCTCCAGGTTTCTGGTTCAGTCATGTCCTCCTCTCTCTCCTCTTTAACAAACATCATCTTCTCAGCAGCAGATCTCAGTTCAGCTGATACTCCTGCAGATATTCCTCCTCACTTCAAATCTTAGTCAGGACTTTGAGGATGAGAATATTACAGTTATTTATTGACCTGATTCAAAAATGGTATTTTTCGATTTACAGAAACAACATTTCTAACCGTTTGTATTTGCATCACGATAAAACAACCGATAGTGCGGTGAAACTAAACGTCTTCCTCTGAGGTCCCCAAGAATTCAAGATATGACATATCACTATTTGCTTGAAGTTGTTTTTGTTTTTTTGTTGATGAGACAATCACTAAACTGACGCGACAGACAGTGATTGACCTCATTCTTTTGTATCTATATGTAAAGAGGCATTTGGGCGAACATAAACACCTATATGTTGTAAATGTGTCCAATCACATTTGCGTTAAGCACCCAGTTTTCACTTGTCTATAATGTAAATGAATAGCTTGTGTTAACAAAAACCTTTATAATCAAAGCATTATAAATATTATTAACCGTAAATTAAATGAAAATGTTACATTAAGAACTAAACTTATAAGAGACTGTCGATCAATTTAGTTTAATACGCCTACTTTTGTTATTATATCCATATAGTTTATTCTAATGTCACAAATAATAATCTCCAGGTTTACATGAGTTTGCATGACTCTTTGATTCTTTAGTGGGATGTTTCAGAGCGTCCGAAATTACAAAAAAAAAAAAAAAAAAAACAAGCAAAATTAAAAAGTCACAACAGCTTCTCTTAATCAAAGACAGATTATCCTGCATTGCACTTTTTTTTTATTTACCTTTCATTTGCTGCTGTTAATCAGACCGACAGGTGGAGTTTTTTTATATACCTGTCGTCCCTGACTCCACCCACAGACACAGATCTCTTCCTGCTCTCATGACAGCAACAAGGAAATACACGCTTAAACATGATGAAACCCGCAGGTATCTCAATTTCTTTTAAACACTCGATATGTTAAATGAAACGTACATATAAATACACTGAAACATGAATAATTGTAATCATAAATGTCTTTAATTTAATGAACATAACTCATACTGTTAACAAAAAAAACAAAAAAAACAATGAAGATTACTATGTTCTTACACAGCAGTGAGTGAATTTTTAAAGTATTTCTGAAGTTTAATAAAAAGGAGAGGAGTTGTGAGAAAGCTTACACTCCTGCGCCCCCTTGTGGACGATCGAGCTCATGACCCAAGAAAACATTTACATTAAGACTTTGGGTCAGTGAAGCACATGCAGAAAAAGTGTCTTGAACTGTTTCCTGAAGGTCATGAGAGTCTCAGCAGATCGGCTGCAGCTTCAGAGAGGAACAGAGTGAAGGAAAAAAACAAGGCATCGTTCATTTCATTTGAGCAGATATTAAAATGATCCGTGATGCTGATTCAAACCATCAGATGGTGAACATCCTCTGGACACTGAACTGATTCACTGAGCTGATTCAATGAACCGATTCTTTTAAGATCAGATCCCTGCGTGAAACACACAGTTACACAACAGCAGACACAGATTCAACAGCATACAACATCATCCATCTGATTCAGCTCTTAAATGATCCTGTGATTCAGGACATCAGTTCAGTTATCAGTTTGATTCACTCACCTGTTGTCTGGAGCTTTGCGCTGAAGGATGAATTGAAAACATCTGAAAACAGATGGACACATGTTATTGCATATTGCTTGTTTATTCAGAGAGATTTTAAAGTTGAGATATCAAATTAATAAAATAATCAGTTGAAGATGATAAGATGAATGAAAATGTGATTGGTGATGACATTAGTGCAGGTGCTCCCAGACAATCTGTTGAAAACCCCTGTTTTATACTTTATTCTTTCAAACAATGCCGCGTTTAAACATGGAGGGGGACCAAGCAAAAAGGGCTAGGGTCAAATCGCATAATAGAAACGAAAAAACCGAAGAAAGGGCAGAGACTGACGGCTCCGTTGACAACTTGTCAGTTAGCACGCGGCGATTCATGCAGACATTAAAGCCTTTCGAGAGGATATTAAATCTGAACTATCGTCCTTCCGAGACTCCCTTGCGAAAGAACTGAGTAATTTCAAAGACGATGTAAATCAGAAATTGATGGCGGAAGCTTTGGAAGACTTGGAAGAAAGGAAAGTGATAAGTGGCGAAGAGGCAACAGGACCAACCTTCTCTGGGAAAGTGAAACCGAGGCCTTGGCAAAAGGTGACCGGGACATCAAAGAAAAGTAAAGATGCGCTTCGAGCAACGATCCGGGAAAAACTTTCAAAGAGACAACGCGAACCCCGTTTGAATGATCGGACGATGTATATAATCCCATACACCTTATTATAAAACTACGAATGTTGGTAAGACTTTTGAATTCATAGATGTATGTTGTTGGGATCCGTATACACTGAACTCGAATATTTAAGACAAGAAAAAAGTAAACGCTTCTTCCGAGTTGCCTTAGAGAGAGAAAAAAAAAAGAAGCCAGACAACATTAGAGAACTACAGCCTAATAATCATATAAATAATAAATAATATAAATAAAAATGTATTGATTAACTTGAAAACCTAGCTGACAATACTAGAATATGTTACCAGATGTTATGGGTGCTGAATTTTATTGATAACACCTTCTGTGCAATTGCACAATTCAGAGGGGCCCTTTGGACAAGGAAGGCTTACCCCTCACTTTTGGAAGTTATTCAAAACTTCAAGTTTGGAGGCCGTTTTATTGTTCTATGCAGTTCAGTATTTTCATGTGTTTGATTTGGTCATCTTTTTTTTGCAACAATACTTCTATTGTTTAAATGTTAAAACAGGAATATAGGATAATTACTCTAAATGTTAATGGGTTAACAAGTCCACTCAAAAGAAGTAAACTTATCACAAAGATGAAAAGAGAAAATCAACAGATCATTTTCTGGCAAGAGACTCATCTTTCTGACACAGAACATAGAAAACTAAGTAAAATGGGATTTAGAGCTTTCTTTTCACCATACAAGAATGGTGGGAAAAGGGGAGTAGTAATATTAATTTCAAATAAAGTAAATATTCAGTTGATTTTTGAAACTAAAGATAAAGAAGGATGCTACATTGTCATAAAAGGAACCATTGATCACAATACAGTTACACTAATTAATGTGTATAGACCACCTGGGGTGGATAAGCCATTTCTGAGAAAAATATTTACCACCATAGCGGAGGAGGCTTCTGGCACTCTGATCTGTGGGGGAGACTGGAACATACAACTCCAACCTAAACTTGACTCATCTTACTCTAACAAGCGTATCAGGAAGCTAGGCACATCCGAAATGTGATGAATGAATTAGGTTTAATAGATATATAGAGAGAACTACACCCTTCTAAAAAACAATTTACATTTTTCTCCTTGGCTCACATATCTTACTCTAGAATTGATTATTTTTTTACGTTTCGTTCAGAAATCCATAAGGTGAGGGATTGTGAAATAGGCACAAGGGACATCTCTGACCATTCAGGAGTATATCTGAAAGTACTCCTTGACAGTAAACCCAGAAAAAAACATTTTGGCGACTTAATACTAACCACTTCCGTGATCTGACATGTAAGGAATATATTAAAAAAGAAATTTCTGAATATCTAATGCATAATGATAATGGAGAAGTGTCTCCCAGTATAGTATGGGATGCAGCTAAAGCTGTCTTAAGGGGTAAACATATAATGTGGGCTTCCCAGGAAAAAAAAAAAAAACAGAAACAGAAACATTTAGAATACTTGAACACACAACTTAAAGAACTAGAGGCTAAACACAGTATGAGAAATGATCCAATTACACTGAAGAAGATAAAAATATTCCAATTGGAGCTTAACAAGATTTATGATGAACAAGTACAATTAAAACTTTAATTTCTAAAACAGAGATTCTACGAAAATGGTCCAAAAGCTAAAACATTACTAGAAGTATATTTAAAATTAAAGATCCTAAAACTAAAAAGACGTTACAAACTGGAAGAGATACAAAAACCCTTTGAACAGTATTATAAGGAAATATCCTCTTAAAAAAAAATAAAATAAAAAAAATTCTATATATATATATATATATATATATATATATATTCACTCTGCAAGTATACAAGGATTTTTAAATACATTAGACTTACCATCAATCGGATCGGTACAAAATGACATAATAATGCAAAATATTACGGTAGAAGAAATAAATTTGGCTATATCAAAACTAACGCATATATTACTGACAATTGCTTAGTAATGCCTTACACTACAGCGTTACAGCAAAAAGTAATACGTTACTGTAATACATTACTTTTGTAACACATTACTCCCAACACAGTTTTTTCTGCAGTGAGGAACCGTCTCATGTTTTTTTAGGTCTCTTAAATCACTGAATCTCTTGTTGCATTGTGAACAGTTATATGGTTTTTCTCCAGTGTGGATCCTCTCATGTCTTTTCAAATGTGCTGACACGCTGAATCTCTTGTCACAGTGTGAACACTTGTATGTTTTTTCTCCAGTGTGGATCCTCTCATGTGTTTTCACATGTGATGATTGACTGAATCTCTTGTCACAGTGTGAACACTTGTACATTTTTTCTCCAGTGTGGATCCTCTCATGTCTTTTTAGGTCTCCTAAATCACTGAATGTCTTGTTGCAGTGTGAACACTCATAAGGTTTTTCTCCAGTGTGGATCCTCTCATGTCTTTTTAGGTCTCTTAAATGACTGAATCTCTTGTTGCATTGTGAACAGTTATAGGGTTTTTCTCCAGTGTGGATCCTCTCATGTTTTTTCAAATGTGTTGACCGACTGAATCTCTTGTCACAGTGTGAACACTTGTATGTTTTTTCTCCAGTGTGGATCTTCTCATGTGTTTTTAGGCCTCCTGACTGACTGAATCTCTTGTTGCATTGTGAACAGTTATAGGGTTTCTCTCCTGTGTGGATCCTCTCATGTCTTTTTAGATCTCCTAAATCACTGAATCTCTTGTCACAGTGTGAACAGTTATAGGGTTTTTCTCCAGTGTGGATCTTCTCATGTCTTTTCAAATGTGTTGACCGGCTGAATCTCTTGTCACAGTGTGAACACTTGTATGTTTTTTCTCCAGTGTGGATCTTCTCATGCCTATTTAGGTCTCTTAAATCACTGAATCTCTTGTCACAGTGTGAACACTTGTACGTTTTTTCTCCAGTGTGGATCTTCTCATGTGTTTTTACGCCTCCTGACTGACTGAATCTCTTGTTGCATTGTGAACACTTATAGGGTTTCTCTCCAGTGTGGATGTTCATGTGATGCTTAAAATGTGCTGATCGTGTAAAACACTTTCCACATTGATCACAAGTGAATGGTTTCTCTCCTGTGTGAATTCTCATGTGACGCTTAATACTTGTTTTGTCTGTGAAACTCTTTCCACACTGAGTGCAGGTGAAGGCTCTTCTTTTATTTAAATTTTCCTGTTTGGTTTGAGAGCAGCTCAAAGGGATTTCTCCAGTTTTTACATGATTGTTCTCCTCAACTTGACTTGATTCATCATTCATCTCTTCTTTAATCCTCTCTGAAGTAAAAAAAAAAAAAAAAAAAAAAAAAAAGTCAAATGTGATGAAAAAGTGTAGGGCTCCAGACTAACATTTGAGAGCAGTGTCACTATGACACTTATTATTATTCCACTTAATGCTTTTAAATCATGTCACAGAAGCCTTCAGCTGTAAGTGTGATTGTATATTGTCTGCTGTTTTTGTTGTGTTTTTCTTTTTGTATAGGATTCATGTTGTATAATGTACTTATGTTATTGTGTTATATTTGTGTTTGTTGTTGTATTTAACTTTTGTCCTTATTAGGTGTTGTGGTATGTTTTGCGTGATGTTTTTCTTCTTTACTATTTTTCCTTTTTATTTTATTTACAGTTTTTAAGTATTGCCTTTCTTGGCCAGGGAGCATTTGAAAGAGAGACTATATAGTCTCAATATGACTTCCCCTGTGTAGGATTACAAATTTAAGAATCTGTTTAAGATATGCTGATCCTATGTTCTGATGTAACATTATATGGAAAACTAAGTTGAAGTACATTGTATTTAGCATTTAAGGTCAATATGCAGACTAATGATTCTCTTAAGCAATGTTTGTAGCAAGATGTTCCTGCCAGTTCCTGTTCTCTTATTGTAAATCAAATGAGCCAACTACTGAGACTCACACCTTTTGTTTGTAAGGGCTTTTGGTGTCTCTGCCCCAGTCTTTGAGTAGATATGATGATTGGATTAGCACCTACGCACTTGAAGGACACTGTTATGCTGATGAGATCAGGGATGGCAACAATCTGGTAACGGGCAGAAACCTGTACTACATTTGCATGCTTTGTTTAGATTTGTCTCCACCTATATGTTATCCCTCCCCCTTGAAAGGTATAAGTTACTTTGTACCACTGCCTAATACAGACTTGGATGACAAGACTTGGATGGACTACAGCAAACACACAAGCGAGGTTCTTCAATAAAGTGTAACTTCTGCTTGAAAGATATCCCAAGCCTCCTGGAACTTTAATGAAAGAAGAAAGAAAGTTAAATGAAAGGTTAAATAAAGGATAAATAAAAAATATATGGATAAGCAGATTTGCTAGCTCTGGTGTGTGGGGTATCATATATAAAGATAATTTAATCATACAATGACTACAGTTTTACATGAATAAGTGCAGTTACTAAAAACATTACGTTTGTTTCTTGGTAATGCGCATTTAACAGTAAAGTGCTGAGCTTGAGTTAGGAAGCATGCAACAATATTTTACTTTGCAAAATCAGATTTTCATTTAGAAAATTATATATTCTACTCTTATTTAAAGTACTATAATACTTCTATAGTATTATATGGAACTGACCAACAACTTCAGTGATAATTAATGTGCAATTCAGATGCAAAGTAAAGAAAAGTTTGGTTTGCAAAGTTGCATATGAACAAGGCATAAGACTTCTAGAACAATGGCCTTTGAACAGATGAGACCAAAGTGGTGGTTAACATTGGACTATTTCTACCACAAACCCATGGTTATAGTTAGCATTACTGCCTCTTCTGTGCCAGTGTTTGTTTGATCCGTCCATAAGTCTTCAAATTGTGCAGCATTTGAATGTTTTGTAAGCATAACACATCATAAAAAGTCATTAAAGGTGAATGAAGAATAAATACCAACCTTCTTGTTCCTCATGTTTTATTATGCAGTTTTCTGGCTCCTCTTGTTTTATTATCCAGGTTTCTGGTTCCTCATGTTTTATTATGCAGTTTTCTGGTTCCTCTTGTTTTATTATGCAGGTTTCTGGCTCCTCATGTTTTATTATCCAGGTTTCTGGTTCCTCGTTGTTTATTTTGCAGTTTTCTGGTTCCTCTTGTTTTATTATGCAGGTTTCTGGCTCCTCATGTTTTATTATCCAGGTTTCTGGTTGCTCGTTGTTTATTTTGCAGTTTTCTGATTCCTCTTGTTTTATTATCCAGGTTTCTGGTTCCTCTTCTTTTATTCTGCAGTTTTCTGATTCCTCTTGTTTTATTATCCAGGTTTCTGATTCCTCTTGATTTATTCTGCAGTTTTCTAGTTTCTCTTGTTTTATTCTCCAGGTTTCTGGTTCATTCATGTCCTCCTCACTCTCCTCTTTAACAGACATCATCTTCTCAGCAGCAGATCTCAGTTCAGCTGATACTCCTCCAGATATTCCTCCTCACTTCAAATCTTAGTCAGGACTGTGATGATGAGAATATTACAGTTATTTATTGACCTGATTCAAAAACTATATTTTTTCGATTTACAGAAACAACATTTCTAACCGTTTGTATTTGCATCACGATAAAACAACAGAGAGCGCGGTGAAACTAAACGTCTTCCTCTGAGGTTTAATGGAGTTTGGCAAACAAACGTATGTGTTATAGCGCCACCCGCTGGACTGGAGTATGAAGCGGCGAAAGGAGGGAAATATACAAATCGTACTTCTCTTTGTACTTGCTTAACAATAGGAGCATATACAGAGGACAACATAATTATATTATGATCAGATGAACCAAGGGGTGGTAAAGACAAAGACTGCTCCCGGAATCGGGCCATAACATCTATCCAAAACTCTATCGACACGGGTAGCACATGTGACATACTGATAATATCCCTTTAAATCAACTAATATCAATTTCGGTGCATCTGGTGATATAGTATCCAATTTATCCAGGACATTTTTAACAGTTTCATATGCAATTTCAGCTCTGGCACGTGGATGAATGTATACAACAATAAAAAAAAAACAGCTGGGGGAATTCACGAGGAAGATAAAATGGACGCACTGAAATTGCAAGAAGTTAAATGTCCAAATTACAAATTTTATATCGTTCTATTGCTGTATTACACCAGCTTTCCTTAATATAAAAACACACACCTCCTCCACGTTCTTTTCCCGTTGATTCTCTATCTCTGTCCAGCCTGATAGGTGCTCCAAAACCATCGATCCGTAGGGTGCTATCAGCAACCGAGTCCTCTAGCCAAGTTTCAGTGAATGCCATTATATGCGCGTTCCTGGAGTGAATCTTTGAGCCTTCTTTAATCTGCATCGAACTCCACCGCGACACCCGCGTTTCCTCCATTCTCCTCCTCTTTGGGCTTCGAGAGCTCGCATGAGGGCGAATTATTTCTCCAGGAATATCCGAAGCGAAATCAACAGGAACAGCGCGTGAACGCAAGCCCAGCATGAATTCGCTGGTCATCAGTGGTGGCTCTCAGCCGGGTCTCCGTCATGCGCCCAGACGAAAACATTTCCCCAGTCAATCAGCAGCAACAATAGCACCACTTTCCACAAACTCGCCATCTTCATTTTAAAATAGTTTACAAACTCATTAATATACAAACATCGAAGCACACACGAAGCTCAACCAGTCGCCACAAGAGCAGCGCCCGGAAGTTACCTGATTAAATGCTTCCCCTAAATTCTTTATATGCTTAGTCAGGTGGCAAATTACACATCTGACTTTATGGAGTCAGAGTAAGGGCAAAATAATAATAATAATAATAATAATAATAATAATAATAATAATAATAAATAAAACACTTTTGTCCACTTTTAGATGTTAGTCTAATGATACTATGGCATGACATATAGCATATGTAGACATTTAGCCTACCATCGTGAAAAGTAATCAATTTAAAATACATTTATACATCTACATGTGTAGAATGCTCATGTCTTAATGTTAAGCCTAAAATGTGTTTTAATGTCACTATTGCTGAGGATCGTATTATATTTGAATGCAAATGTCTTTAAATGCAACATATTTAAAGTGTACTTGAAATATACTTCAGTTCACACTTTATTCTAGTTTAGTATAGGCTACTAAAACTACAATTGCAAGGTATTTTTTTATTAAGAACCTAAATATGCAAGGTTATACTTAGCATGAAATAAATGTATTTCAAATATATTGTATAATACTTCTTTCTCATTATTTTTTATTAGCCTATGTAAGCCAAGATTAAAAAAAAAAAAAAGTCTTTAAAAGTAGGCATTTTATTTCACACACATGATGTGAGCTTCTGTATTTTATTTTCCTAAAATGAAATGCTACAGGGGGGTTAATAAACTGCATCATAGAAAACTGATGAACTTGCTTGGGTTTGTGAAAAAAAACACCTTAGTGCTAATAATATTTAACTCGTTTTTCTCTAATCCTTACTCACAAGGACCTTTGAGGTTGATCAAATGCCATGCAAGTCTATTATTTGGATTCCTTTTCATTTATTTGTGCAGATTTTTCTTTTAAGTGGGGAAAGTGCACCTTCTACACGCACTAAGTAATTTTCCCCGTATTATTTCTCTCCTCTCGACGCTTCTCTCCAGTCCAGCGGGTGGCGCTAAAACACATTCGTTTGTTTGCCAAACACCATTAAACCTCAGAGGAAAAAGATTCGTTTCACCGCGCTCTCTGCTGTTTTAATACAAACGGTTAGAAATTTAGTTTCTGTAACTGGAAAAACAGTTTAATACAGTTTTTGAATCAGGTCAATAAATACCTGGAATATTCTCATCTTCAAAGTCGTTACTACGTTTTCAAGCAGGAGTAGCCTATCTGGAGGAGTATCATCTGAACTGAGATCTGCTGTGAAGATGGTGTTTGTTAAAGAGGAGAGTGAGGAAAACATGAGTGAACCAGAAACCCGGAGAATAAAAGATGAGGAACCAGAAACCTGGAAAATAAAAGAAGAGGAACCAGAAACCTGGAAAATAAAAGAAGAGGAACCAGAAATCTGGAGAATAAAAGAAGAGGAACCAGAAACCTGGAAAATAAAAGATGAGGAACCAGAAACCTGGAAAATAAAAGAAAAGGAACCAGAAATCTGGAGAATAAAAGAAGAGGAACCAGAAATCTGGAGAATAAAAGAAAAGGAACCAGAAATCTGGAGAATAAAAGAAGAGGAACCAGAAACTTGGAGAATAAAAGAAGAGGAACAAGGAAGTTGGTGTCTGTTCTTCATCTTTAATAATTTTTATGCTACATTGGGCTTACATAGCTTTAATAAGACTGATGGTTTTAAATAATTGAGCGTAGCACAAGTGAACTGGCGCAAACTCAGAACTGGTTTAGTCGGGAAAGTGTTGAAATCTAATAAAAAGTATTATGAACATATCAACATATGTGGTGGTGCAGCTGAAAACTCCAATATTATTACATCATTTATTTCAGGGTTTGTACAACCTTTTGAGAGAGACATTCAAGCACTTTTCAACAACTTTCAGTATTCCACACAACTTTTTCCAGCACTTTAAAACTCTAAAAAAGATCAGTTTAGATGTTATTTTTTAATGGAACAAAACGCAATGTATATCAAAATATGGTTTTGTAGTAAACACAAAATTAAAAAAATACATAAAATTTCCACCATAACCAGCAGATGGCAGCAAAAGGGAGCACTTACTGACTTATTAGTCTTTCATTTCTGCTTGCTTTATATTTTGAAATTATAAAATGATCAAGAAATCAAAGTTTTGCACTATTTTTTGTGTATGTGGCAAGAAAAGTAACAAATCAAAAATTTTCTTCATTTTGCGACTGAATCGTACAACAATCCTCAATTTTGAAAAATTGACACTTATGACTGGTTTTGTGGTCCTGGGTCACATTTAGTAACATAAGTATTGTATTTATGTTCTATATAAAAAATAGATGTTGCACATTACTGATGTTAACAAAAGTACATTTTGAATGCTTCCAAACTTAAGCTCGGTGCTTTACTGTTAAATGTGTATTAACATGTAATATTTTAACTGCACTTATTAATGCAAAACAGTAGTGATATTGTGATTAAATTATCTTTATTTTTAATACCCCACACACCAGCACTACCAAATCTGTTTCTGGTGCCGCTATCTTTAGAACGTATTGGTGCGTATTGTTAGTCTGGACATTTATGTTCACATTTCTCAGCTTTTAATAAGTTACTGAAACCATTTTTACTTTTATTTCAGAGTTGGTTGACGTCAAAGTGGAGAATGAAGAATTAAGTCAACTTGAGGAGAAAAATAATGTCAAAACTGGAAAAATCCCTTTGAGCTGCTCTCAAACCAAACAGAAAGATTTAAAGAAAAGAAGAGCCAGGAAAACTTTAACCTGCACTCAGTGCGGAAAGAGTGTGACAGATCTGGTGCGTCACATGAGAATTCATACTGGAGAGAAGCCATTCACTTGTGATCAATGTGGGAGGAGTTTCACAAAACCATTATCCCTTAAAAAACACATGAAAGTCCACACTAGAGAGAAGCAGCACACATGTGACCAATGTGGCAAAATATATGCATGGGCTTCAGGTCTGAAGAAACACTTGAAAGTTCATACAAAGGACAAGCCACATTCATGCCATCGGTGTACTAAGAGATTTTGGCATCTACACAGTTTGAACATATATCAGAATATACATACTGGTGTGCAAGAGTACATGTGCTCTAAGTGTGAAAAGACTTTTACTTCAGCAAACTATTTAAAACTGCATGAAAGGAAGCAAACTACAGAGAAACCTTATAAGTGTTCACATTGTGACCAGAGATTCAGTCAGTCATCAAGTCGGAAAACACATGAGAGGATCCACACTGGAGAGAAACCTTATAAGTGTTCATACTGTCACAAGAGATTCAATACTTCAGGAGACCTAAAGGTACATGAGAGGATCCACACTGGAGAGAAACCTTATGGGTGTTCATACTGTGACAAGAGATTCAATAATTCAGGAGGCCTGAAAACACATGAGCGAATGCACACTGGGGAGAAACCTTATGAGTGTTCACATTGTGACAAGAGATTCAAACTGTCAGGAGAGCTGAAAATACATGAGAGGATTCACACTGGAGAGAAACCTTATAAGTGTTCACACTGTGACAAGAGATTCAAACAGTCAGGAGAACTGAAAATACATGAGAGGATTCACACTGGAGAGAAACCTTATAAGTGTTCACATTGTGAAGAGAGTTTCAGTCAGTCAGTACATCTGAGAAATCATGAGAGGATCCACACTGGAGAGAAACCTTATGGGTGTTCACACTGTGACAAGAGATTCAATAATTCAGGAGGCCTAAAAACGCATGAGCGAATGCACACTGGAGAGAAACCTTATAAGTGTTCACACTGTGATGAGAGATTCAATCAGTTATCAAATCTGAAATCACATGAGAGGATCCACACTGGAGAATAACCTTGTCACTGCACTGAACATGGGGAGCGTTTCATTCAGTCATCTGTTATGCGGAGTCATAATATCACTCACAGTTGTTTTTAATCTATCTCTGTGGCAGAATTACACATACTGATCTTTGCTTTTTTAATGCTGTCAACAACTGAAAAGGAAGGTGATTTTATCATTTTAGTTTTAATGGTTGAAAGCCATGTTGTATTTAGTAGAATTAGGAGCACCGCTCCTGACTGATGTTAATAAACAAACATATAACAGTGACATTACATGAGGAGACTGTACAGTATCATTATACAAGTATATATGTAACCCCTCGACCTGGGTCCTAGGGTCTCTAACCCGGGTCTCTGGCATGGGAGGCAGGTGCACGAACAAGGAGGCTAGTGCAATAGTACACCTCTTGAGATCAGGGGAGTGAGGTTTACCTGCATGGCACCTACCTCTGGCCTCCGTTACATGTACACTGCTCAAAGAAATTAAAGAAACACTTTTTAATCAGAGTATTGCATCAATTTAATTAAAATCCTGAGATATTGATCTGGTCAGTTAAGTAGCAGAGAGGGTTCATAATCAGCTGCTTTGGTGTTAATCTAATTGACAACAGGTGCACTAGATGGTCAACAATGAGATGACCCCTTAAACAGGAATGGTTTTATAGGTGGAGATCACTGACATTTTGTCCCTACTGATATTGTCACTACTAGTAGCATGAGGTGATACCTGGACCCTACAGAGGTTGCACAGGCAGTCCAACTCCTCCAGGATGATACATAAATATGTGACATTGCCAGAAGGTTTGCTGTGTCTCCCAGCACAGGCTCAGGAGCATGGAGGAGAGACTCTAGGAGAGCTTGAAAGGGCTGTAGAATGTCCTTAACCAATTAGCAGGACCAGTATCTGCTCCTTTGTGCAAGAAGGAGCAAGATGAGAACTGCCACAGCCCAACAAAATGACCTCCAGCAGGCCACTGGTGTGAATGTCTCTGACAAAGCAATCAGAAACAGTCTTCATGAGGGTGGCCTGAGGGATCGACATCATCTAGTGGCCATTAGATATCAGGATGATATCAGGACATTTGACCCATTGTCAGGTCCTATGCTGGCGCAGTGGGTCCTGGGTTACTCCTGTTGCGCGACAACACCTGGAGAGTATGCATGCAGTTCTTGGAGGATGGAATTGATCAAATTGAATGGTCCCTATGCTTGCCTGGCCTAAATCCAGTAGAACACCTCTGGGACACTAGGTCTATGTCCATTCGACGCCACCAGGTTGCACCCCACAATGTCTAGGAGCTCAGTGATTTCCTGGTCTACATGTGGGAGGAAATACCTCAGGACACCATCTGTTGTCTCCATCACAGCCACTCTTCCCAAGTCCTGTGCAGTGCTGCCGGAAGCTTGATGATGGGCTCACTCTTGCTCTTGCTCTGGTCATAGTATGCACGGGTCCACTCTTCCAGAAACCACCCTTAATGATGTAATGAATGAGCCATGGTTGGAAAAAAAACTTTTTGAATCTTATACGAACCCAGGAGGGGTTGGCACAGAAATACTCTACATCCAAATTGTTTTTTGGAAAATGATTTGGATGTAGAGTTAAAAGAGTTATGCTGATGATACGCGGGGCAACTTTTTGTTGTTGTTTGGGCAATTTTCCATTCAGAATGGGTAACAAATTTCCATCTGGATAATTTAGATCAGTCGTGGGCCCTGTATTTTAGCTGGCTGCCTGTTGATGACAACATTTGCCAAAGTTGCCCAGCAACATTGCTCAAAAACTTGCCTAGTGTATCATCAGCATTATATTTAAAATGTAGCTAGTGTCATGTCTGATCTCACTTTGCCGGAAATTCTGCAAACCATTGCCCCTTTCACACTGCCTGGTGATTCCGGAAAACAGGGTGAGTGATATCAAGCAGCCCCACCCACTTTTTAAAATGGCCAATAGCATGGAATTAATATCTGCTTGGGTCAGAGCCGTTGAGTTTGGTAAAGCTGCATTTGACAGCTTTTGACAGCCACTGTCTAATAGATTACCCACTAGATTCAATATGAACTATTACTAAAACAAACTAGTGATCATAATCACGATGAGGCTGTGTAGTTTAATACATGAATATGATTTGTTTGCTCTGTGCGATCATGTCTCTGAACCAGTGCCAAAGTCCAGAGTAGACTGTGTGATGCTGTGGTTCACATGACATAGCGCAAAACCAGACCTCATTGGTAATTTCATGAATTTCTGTCAACGTAACTGCAACGTCGCATGCACATAATTTTATGACCATCATTTTCAAGTGTGCTCTGATTACTCTGAAAAGTGTAATTAAACGTCAGACATGAGACTGAAAGTTCCCATAAGATACAATGTTCTTTTCACCAAGTCAGAATATGGACGATTGCTTAATTTAGGCCTATAGTAAAAAACAAACAGATAATAATATGTTGATTGTTTTATATTAATAATCTGAGTGTATTTTACTAATCATATTTGTTTTTTTGTTTTTTCAAAATAAATCAACTGAATTAATATTAAGTCTGTATTCATCATTCACAGCTGTTTGAACAGCCTTTACATTAGTTTGGGTATATGAGGACATCAATATCGGTTGAACTACTGCATGTCTGCCCATAAAAAATAATTATGAAAAATTACCAACTGATTACCAGCATGCAACTATTGATTCATGACGTTGCCATGATGTCGCAGTTACTTACTGGCAATGTCACAAAGTTACATTGTGGCAATATATAGGCACCTTTCACTTTTCTGGTTGCCACGATGTAACTTTGGTCACCAGATTACATTGCAGTTACGTAATTTTGTTAGCTGGGTTCAGCATGTATTTATAGTGTAGGGGGTGGGGCACTAGGGATTCTAGAGAGCATTTGATTGGACGAGAAGCTGAAGTGCAGCGTGATGTCATCAAATTTGTTGATTCATATTTTGGCGGTGATGAGACTGTGAGTTTTGGATGCTCAAATCTTGTAAAAGCTAATTTTGTCATTGTTTTGAAACACACTAGCTTATAGATAACCTTAAGGCTAACATGTTCATACTAAAAGCCAAAAAACTTTAGTTTTGATTTCATGGAGAATTTAAGAGACACTTTTAATAAACATTGATTTTTTTTATTTATTTATTTATTTTTTTTAATTACACGTTTTAAATTGCATTTGTAGGACAATATATATATATATATATATATATATATATATATATAAACTTTTCTATGCATTGTTGATAAATGAGGGCCCAGATTTCTTGTGTTTTATTCTCCAGGGTTCTGGTTCACTCGTGTCCTCCATTTATCTTAATTTCCATATTTACATGCTGTAATGTGCTTTTCAATGAAATATTTGACTAATAATTTGCTTGTTATTCTCAAAAACTGTTGATGCTGATCAAATACCACACAAGTCTATCATTTTAAGTTATTTTCCCCCCGGTTTCACAGACAAAGCTTAAGCCTAGTCCTAGACTAATACATAAGTCTGAGCTATTTTAACTGAAAGATTATATATTAAATTATATTAAATGGAAGGATAAAATAAAATAAGGATAAAATAGCGTTATTAACCGGTTAATGGCCACTTCAATTTTTTTTTTTTTTTCAAATTTCTGTTTTTGGTTTGTTCCTGCAACCTTTTGTTTTCCTTGAACCGGTTCCGAGCCTGGTTTCTTGTAAGAGAAACTTCAAAAAAATTGAAAGTTAAATATGAACAGCCAATAATACAGCTAGATCATTTTGTAGTTGATCAAATATATTTAATAGTTCTCCATAGAAACTTGGGGTTTGTCTATATAATGTTGTAAAAATTATATTATTTTTAATCAGTGCACATGATAATGGCTTATGTGAATTTTGTGGTGTGAAAGAAACAGTTGAGCATGTAATATTTGAATGTGTAAAGTATAGTGAGGATAGAAGGGACTAATAGTATATTTAAAGGATAAAGGTAAGAGTAGAGATGTGGGATACTTATTGGGCTGTGAATGTAATAGTGATAGAATAGGATATAGGCTTCTAGTTAATTATTTATACAGAACAGGACTAGATGAGCGAATATAATATAAAAGTGGTAGTGTTTCAGCTCTGAGTTTAAGGGGTTCAGTGTGGAGGACAGAGGAGCTGAACACACAGCGCCAACCGAAACCTGGATTCTGATGCTTCAGAGTTGAGAAGAACATCATCAACTAAATACAGAAAATCCTGATTGCATTACAGCACAGTAGGTGGCGATATGAGCACTGATTGTAACTCGCCATAAAACCAAGAAGAAGAAGAAGAAGTCCGTTTGTTTGGTAGAGGGAAAGTGTTTCGGTGAGCTCACGTTAACTGCTGCTCAAGTCAAGTCCTGTTGAGAACTTTTTGAGTTTCTGCTCAACTGTGATTATGGATTGCCTTTACAGGATTACAATCACTGCGTCGCTCTCAAATTTCCTCATGGATTTGAAACACCATCATTATCTTTGGTAGGTTGAACTTCTTCAGCTTCCACAGAAAGTACATCCTCTGATCCAAACACTGCAAATCTAGTGTTTAAACAAGCTTTATTCTTCCTGACATTCATGTTCTGATCTCACATTTGCAAATACTGTTTTATTCCTGAATGCACTGACATATATTATAATACATATGACATAATAATAATAAGAAGAAGAATGGACACACACACTTCACCTTTTCTCACAGCTGGGTTGAAAGAGCAAATTTATTGGGTTTGGAATAAATATTTGCCCCAACATAATTTAATGTAAAAATATAAAACGCAAAGTTTGTTTGAGAATAAAGATACTTACTCACACTGTGTGTTAATACATATAACACTATAGTAAACACTATACAGGCAAAGGCTAATGCTGTCTGATCTAATTCAGGCCAAGTCCCGCCCATTCAGACACAAACAGACCAATAGAAGCTGCATTTAGTGAGCAGCCAATCAGATTGAACTGATGTCATCTCCAGCCGCTATATATATCCAACAGTGTGTGTGTTAATGCTGTCTGAAGATGAGACTAGTAACACTGTGACTGTGATACTGACACACAAACACACTCTTGAAAATATTCTTCCAGAAGTTGTTTTTTGTTGATTCATATTCACAGCATCAGTTTAAACTTGGTTTTAGAGCTGATCTCTGCTCTTCTGCGGTCAAATGAACTGAGCTCTCACACTCAGCAATAGCATGTTTCCACTCCTCAACAGTGAGATCACACTCTGAAACACTACAACTGCTATAAATAATACACTATTTTAGTGATGAAAGTGTAGAACGGCTGTCAACCATCTCAAGATTGTAAGAAGGTCTTGACTCTGGAATAGATGCAAAACATCGCTGTAAAACTTCATATGAATATGATGATCCCATAATCACTATTATCATAATCATTTGCAGAAATGCAGCAAATAAATTATCTGTATATAACAGTTGACCTTTTAAAGAAACAGGTGTAAGGCCTGCAGCTCATCCACATCTCCACCAAAAACACTGTGTGATTTTATCATGAATGCTCCTACATCTGGCCCTTTCTGTGTCAGATCTTGATGTATTTTAGCTCAACTCTCCAAAGCGTTTAACCAATGTGTGAAAATTCACAGCTATCAGTCCAAACTGGGTTTAACAATGATCTCATTAAAGAGTTTAATAATGATCTCATATCTGTGTGAGTTAAAGCATTTAAACACTCAGCCAATCAGATCAGAGGAAGTGAACAAATACAGGAAGAGCTGATAGTATATAAAGAAAGAGTTGTGAGCATATAATGAAGAGGAAGACTGACAGAAAGAGAAAATGGCTGATGAGTGTCATTTGTGTCTGCTGGGACTGATCTTTCTCTCTTCACTTCTCACAGGTAAAGAAATCTGTGTTTTCTCTAACAGACATTTAGTGGAATTAGTCTGAGAAAATAGTTGTTTTGAACATGAACATCAGTTTAATTTTTGTGTTACAGACAGAACATACTGAACTAGATAAAGTTTGTGTCACACTTGGGTGTGTAAGGAACACGCAGGCTCAAGAAGATGAAGATCAAATAGGTTTTTAATAGTCCACAAAGATAGAATCCAACATAGGAGGTTAACAAACACGTATACACTGAGGTGAAGTTGCATAGACAGAAGACCGGACCTACAAAACAGTAATAGGTTTTTAATAGTCCACAAAGATAGAATCCAACATAGGAGGTTAACAAACACGTATACACTGAGGTGAAGTTGCATAGACAGAAGACCGGACCTACAAAACAGTAAGCGTCGTGTTCCCCAGTCTTTTCTTTTCCGTTTTTGAGCAGTTTTTATTTCTGTTTTTGTCGTGTGATGGACCCCGTGTACAGCCCCGAGTTTCTCCTCATAATGCTGGAGCAGGGGGAGAAAACGCTCGAGGACCATACACGACAGTTCATGACCATCGCGAACTATTCCAGCTATCCGGACGGCGCGCTCTGCACATTCTACAGCGCTGGCCTGAACCCCGCGTGCAGAGCGTTGTCGTCCGAAGATGGTCCTCGAGCGGACTTCACCGCCTATGTGGAGTGGACACTGGCGAGAAACGGGTCCTCCCTCACCATCCGCCCTGAGGAAAATCGCGCCAGTGCCACTCCGGACCCAGAGCCCAGCCCACCATCTCCCCGCTGCGCGGAGCCACAGCCCGAGCCCACCGCTGACAGAGAGCCAGAGCCCAAAGCGACCGACGAGCCATCGCCATGGAGCGCGACAGAGCGGGGGATTGCCTCGGAGCCCGAGCCCAAAGAGTCAGACCAGGTGCGTGAGCCGGCTACAGAGCACGCCACGGTGGAGAACGCCAGTGACAGCGAGAGCGCGGAGTGGAGCTCCGCCCACTGCACCATGGCTGAGGGTGAGCTGATTATACATCTGGGGCTGCTGGAAATGGAAAAAGAAGACTTAATTGACTGGGAAACAGAACTGGAGTTAGATCCTGCCCCTCTCCTCCCTCCTTCGTCTCCGCTGGTCCCGTCCAGCCCTCCTTCTTCTCCGCTGGTTCCGTCCAGCCCAGAGGGGGCTCTCGAAACTCCAGTACACGCTTCACAAGAGCACCCGCCGGTGCCAGCGCCTCGTTGGCGCCCTCCAGTGCCTGCTCTTCAAGAGCACCCTTCAATGCCAGCGCCTTGTCGGTGCCCTCCAGTGCCCGCTCCTCAAGAGCGCCCTCCTGAATGCAGCCCTGAGGACATTCACAAGGTCCCGCCCACCCACCCACCCTTTCCTGTCTACTCCGCTGCTAGTTCCTGTCAGCCCCACGGCTCACCCTCAGCCCAACATCTGTGTGCTGGATTCGCCATGGGTCTGCCAGTCTCCATCGGTGTCATGGCTGGAGGATCCCTCATCTCTGCCTCCAGCCTCTGAGTCCCGGACTCCGCCTCGGCCCTTCGACCCATCGGCTCCACCATGGCTCCTAGCTCCCTCCTCTCCACCGTGGCCCATCAGTCCACCAGCTCCGCCGGGCTCCCTCGTCCCTCCGGCTCCGCCTTGGTCTGTCGTCGACCATCCGCCGCCTCGGGACTCCGCTCCTCCGGCTACGCCTTGTCCCTCCATCCCTCCAGCTCTGTCAGGCTCCTCCTTCCCTCCGGCTCCTCCTCAGTCCTCGGTCGCTCCGGCTCCACCGCGGCCTTCTGGATCCCCATCTCTGCATCGGTCGCCGGTGCCATCTGTTCCGCCTTGGCCCTCCGGATCCTCCCCGTCGCCCTGGACCATCGGCTCTCCGTCTCCGCCTCGGGCTCCTCCTCCACCTGCTCCGCCGCCGTTGGTCGGCCCCCTGGAGTCGGTGGCCATTCCTCCACCATGGCTCCTCCCCCCGTCGGCTCCACCGTGGGCCGCCATCTTGGCTGTGGCCTGGGTCTCTCCTGGCTCCTCCTGCTTCAGATCCCTCCTGTCTTCTCCCTGGCTCCTCCCTCCATCATCTCCTCCCTGGACTCCCTTGGTTCTCCTCCTCCCGGTTGTCCGTCCTCCTCCTGAGCCTCCTCCCAAGTTTCCATCTGTTTGTTTGTGGCGCGAGGACGCGCCATCCGGGAGGGGGGGAGTACTGTCACGCCCCTGGACTGTGTTTGTGTTGTTTTCTTCCATGTGCTCGGTGTGACCTAGTTTCTGTTAATTGGTTCATTAAGTTCAGGTGTGTGTCGTTGTCTTCCCTTTATAGGTTCCTCCCTGTCCTATGGTTTTTGTCCGGTCTTCGTCTATGTGACCTCACATCTGTGTATACGTGTGTGTTAACCTCCTATGTTGGATTCTATCTTTGTGGACTATTAAAAACTTATCTGATCTTCATCTTCTTGAGCCTGCGTGTTTCCTAACACACCGGAGTGTGACAGTTTGTCAAGACAAACTTAAATTTGGCTTGAGAAAGCTGGACCAGAAAGTTTAAAAAGTTTATCAAGTTTAAGAAGTTTTATTTTTTTACGTTTTTGAAGTTTAAAGTAGTTTTAAAAGCTTAGACAGACAGACAGATGATTTCTAGCATGATTAGCATGTCACTAGCATGTTGATAGCATTGTTAGCGAATTACTAGGATGTTGTTAACATAATTAGCATGTTGCTAGAATGCTTCTAGCATGATTTTTACATGATTAGCATGTTGCTAGCATGATTTGCAAGTTTGTTTTTATAATTATTTATTTTTATTTTTTGGTAAACTATTATTTATTATATTAGAATTTTGCTTCATTTGTTTATTTAAAAGTTACTTTCACTTAGTTTTTACGTTTTCATTGTTTTTATTAATTTGTGCTTTTAATTTCAAATCCATTTATTTATTGTCGTTTTTATGAGTTGAATATTATTAGCTTCTCATCGCCTCAGTTTGAGGAACCTGCTTAACATATTTTATTTTACATTTTTTACTGATTCGTTTTCGTTATGTTTTATTTATTGATTTATTTATTTTTTTTTATTGATTTTTCGTTTATTATTTTATTAATTTGCTTTTTATTTTAAATTAATCGTATTATTTTACAAATGTTTCATTGTATTATTTATTTTATTTGAATTTTACTTTATTTAAAAGTTAATTTTACTTCAATTTTATGTTTTCAATTTCAAATACATTTATTTATTGTCATTTTTATGAGTTGATTAATTTAATCTCAGTTTGCTTTAAAAAATACATTTTCTGTATTTTATTACTATTTTATTTGTTTTAATTCAAAAAATATTTTTAGATTTGTTTTATTTTTTTTTTTAATTTACATTTTCATTATTTTATTAATTTGCTTTTTATTTTAAATTAATTGAATTATTTGACAACTCTTTCATTTTACTATTTATTTTATTCGAATTTTACTTCTTTACTTTTTTATTAATTTGTGCTTTCAGTTTCAAATGTATTTATTTATTGTCATTGTTATGAGTTGATTATTAGCTTCTCATTGTCATGAATCATGCTGCTGTGGCTCCCTTCCTCCATCACTAGAGGGAGCCTTCACCAAAACTCTGAACTCTATCACAAACTCCATTACCCACAACCCCTTTTGTGACCTTTCACCTTCACAGGTGTCGGCCATTACACCTCATTACACCCGGACTATAAATAGACCCTCATTTCAGTGTGCTAGTTGTGAAGTTTTGTTTTGCCCTGGCTACAGTTCTGAGCGTTATTACCTGTGTTTGCGTTCCCGTTGTTGATCTTGTTGTTTCCCATTTTCTGATTGTTCTCTGCCTGACTATTGACCCACGACTGCTCACTGGATTACGTTTGTTTGCTAGCAGCCTGTCTCGACCACTTGCTTGGACATTGACCACTCGCTAGCTCTGCTACGTTTTCCCTGTCTGCTGTGTAGCGATCTTGCCTGTCTGACTATGAGTTGTTTAATGAAGTTGCATTTGAATTCTCAACCTACTGAGCCCTCACTACACTCATCACCACCTTTTTTTTTTTTTTTTTTTTTTTTTTTACACATTTTCATTATTTTATTAATTTGCTTTTTTGGGGAGTTGGACGTGTGTTCGCTGTGTGTGTTGAGATGACCCCCAAAACAGGAACGGTTTTACATGTGGATGCAACTGACATTTTTTTGTCCCCGCTCATGTTTTCTGACTGTTTTTCACTAGTTTTGCATTTGGCTAAGACCACTGTCACTACTGGTAGCATGAGGTGATACCTGGACCCTACAGAGGTTGCACAGGCAGTCCAACTCCTCCAGGATTTGGACACATTGCCATTGCTGTGTCTCCCAGCACACTCACAGGAGCATGGAGGAGATTCCAGGAGACAGGCAGGTACTCTAGTAGAGCTTGACAGGGCTGTAGAAGGTTCTTAACCCATCAGCAGGACCGGTGTCTGCTCATTTGTGCAAGGAGGAATAAGATGGAATAAGATGGCTCTCCCAGAGCTCTACAAAATGACCTTCAGCAGGCCACTGTTGTGAATGTCTCTGATCAAGCATTCAGAAACAGTCTTCATGAGGGTGGCCTGAGGGCCCGATGTCCTCTAGTGGGGCCTGTGCTCACTGCCCAGCACCATGGAGCCCGATTGCCATTTGCCAGAACTGACAGGTCCATCATTGGTGCCCTCTTTTCTCAGATAAATGCAGGTTCACCCTGAGCACATGTGACAGACGTGAAAGGGTCTGCAGAAGCCATGGAGAACATTATGCTGCCTGTACCATCGTTCAGCATGACCGGTTTGGTGGTGGGTCAGTGAGGGTCTGGGGAGGCATATCCATGAAGGGATGCACAGACCTCTACAGGCTAGACAATGGCACCCTGACTGCCATTACATATCAGGATGAAATCTTTGGACCCGTTGTCAGGTCCTACGCTGGTTCAGTGAGTCCTGGGTTCCTCCTGGTGCAAGACAATGCCTGGAGAGTATGCATGCAGTTCTTGGAGGGTGAAGGAATTGATACCATTGAATGGCCCCCATGCTCGCCTGATCTAAATCTAATAGAACACCTCTGGGACATTCTGTTTTGGTCCATCTGATGCCACCAGGTTGCACCCCAGACTGTCCAGGAGCTCAGTGATTCCCTGGTCTACATCTGGGAGGAAATGCCCCTAGGACACCATCTGTTGTCTCAATAGGAGCATGCCCCGATGTTGTCAGGCATGCATACACACACATACAAACCATACAAACTACTGAGTACCATTTTGAGTTGCTCTGTAGGTTAATCATTTTCATTTCCATCAAACCATGTGGCATCCTTTCATTCCTAACACACAACCCAGTCCATATCAGTATAAATATCCATCATGATATATTTCCCTATTGAGATCTGATGTGTTTTCAAAGTGTCCCTTTAATTTTTTTGAGCAGTATATATATATGCAAAACAAAAGTTTCATATAGATATATTATAATAATTATGAAAATGCTCTTGTGTTTCAGGTACCAGTGGAGTGGATGGTGCTCATGTGTTCATCAGTTCTGGTGAAAATGTCCGTCTGCCCTGTAATAATGCTCTTCATGACTGCAAATCAACAACATGGAACTATATCAGATTCAGAAATTCATCAGCAGTTGAACTGATTGCTTTAGGGATAAAGAAGAAAGACACAGAGAGACATGAGAGACTGAGCCTGGGGTCTGACTGCTCTCTGAACATCAAGAACATCACAAAAGAAGATTATGGATATTACAGCTGCAGACAATATGTGAATGGACAACAACAAGGAGCTGATGCATATGTTTATCTGCATGTTCTTCATGGTAATTTTATGATTATATGGTCAATTTAAAATGAGCAAATTCTTAATTTAAATTATCATGATGATTGAAAAGTGTGTGATTGGTGTGTTATTTTGTGTTTCAGTCTCTTCATCATCCTCACATACTGAGGTCAGTGCAGGCAGCTCTGTGACTCTCTCCTGTCAGTTACATTCATTATATGGAGTCTCTTGTGGTGATTCGGGTCGTTCTGAGAGAGTTGATCTGTTGTGGGTGAATCAGGCTGGTGATAAACTGAAGATATCAGACTCCAGATATCAGATATCAGCTCCAGGACACTGTATCATCACTCTGACTACAACACTCCTGAATGAAGATGACAACAGAGAGTGGAGATGTGAAGTTACTCAAGGAGATCAAGTCAAGACCTCAGCCACATATACTGTCAAGATTTCAGGTGAGAAATCTGATCTCATCAATCATTTTAGATCCTCATAATGTCAGTAACATTAAGGACTGTTAGTATCATTGAAGCAGAACAAACAGAGGATACTAAAGCTTCTTTCAGTCTGACAGAAGAGAAACTCAAAGCACTGCTGCAAACTAATGATCTACAGTCAAGTTTATCAGTCCAGAAAGAGCTGCTGTAAATAATGTAGAAACTGAAACAAAAATTGTACGTTTTTTATTATGTATTGTGGCAATCAATGTTAAAATGTGATTCTGCTGCAGGGGTTATAACAGTGATTCAAGCTAAACTTAATGTAGCTGTTGAACATTATTATTATTATTTTTTTTTTTTGGTGCAAAGGATATGTATTGTATTTGCAGTGTGCTGTAACTCAGATAGACAGAGAAATATGATCTTTATGTTGCACAAGGCTTCATTTTAAGAAGAAAAAAAAACATATAATTAAACAATTTAACTACATGACATTATACTATAAAACCAATACTAAAAATAGAGATCCATTAAACGACAACACCATTTGATCTAAAGATATCAAACCAAATAAAATAATTAAAATATCCAGAATATTATTTCTATAATGTACAATGCTTGTTTTTTATGATTATTCCTTTATTATTTTTATATATAGTATTGAAACCATATTTTTGATGTTTTATTATACTGAACCCACTTAAATTCATTGAAATCTGCCACCTTTTGAGATGTTAAATTTTCAGAATATTATTGTCAATAATGCACAATGCTTGTTTTTTCTTATTATGTCTGTATTATTTTTATATATGGTACTGAAGCTATATTTAAAAAAGCTATATCAGATCGCATACCTTGTCAGTGTCGTACGCTTGCTTGGCCCTTTGTTGTGCTAAACATTTAGGTGCCGTTCACATGTCGTGTCTTTTGCACGCTCAAGTTCGTTATTTCAAATGTCTCCTTTGTCAAACTCTTCCCCCTCCTTCATTAACTCTAACAGCTGACGACTTTGCCACGTTCTTCATTAATAAAATCAAAACCATCAGTGCACAGTTTTCCTTACCACAAACTGCCAATCATATCTTACCAGCAAACATACATTCATTCACATCTTTCTCTTCTCTCTCTGAGTCAGATGTCTCCAAACTCATCCTTTCTAATCATCCTACTACTTGTCTAGTTCATCCTATTCCATCTCATCTCCTTCAAGCCATTTCTCCTGCAGTTATACCTGCACTCACTCACATCATTAACACATCCCTTCACACAGGTGTTTTTCCCTCTGCATTTAAACAAGCTCGTATAACCCCTCTACTTAAGAAACCCACCCTGAACCCATCTCTTTTAGAGAACTACAGACCGGTTTCCCTTCTTCCATTCACTGCACTTGAACGAGCTGTGTTCAGTCAAAACTCTTCCTTTCTCACACAGAACAATCTCCTGGACAGTAACCAGTCTGGTTTCAGAAGTGGGCATTCAACTGAGACTGCCTTGCTCTCAGTTGTTGAAGCCCTAAGACTAGCAAGAGCTGATTCCAAATCATCAGTACTTATCTTGCTGGATCTGTCTGCTGCTTTTGACACGGTTAACCACAAGATCCTCCTGTCAACCCTATTAGCAAAGGGAATCTCAGGAACTGCACTCCAGTGGTTTGAATCTTACCTCTCAGACAGGTCTTTAAGGTATCTTGGAGAGGTGAGGTATCCAAGTCGCAACATCTAGCTACTGGGGTGCCTCAGGGCTCAGTTCTTGGACCACTTCTTTTCTCTGTCTACATGGCATCACTGAGTTCTGTCATTCAGAAACATGGCTTTTCATATCACTGCTATGCTGATGACACTCAACTCTACCTCTCATTCCATCCTGATGATCCGACGATAGCTGCTCGGATGTCAGCTTGTCTAACAGACATTTCTTACTGGATGAAGGACCATCATCTTCAACTTAACCTTGCCAAGACTAAACTGCTTGTGTTTCCATCAAACCCACTGTTTCATCAACCATAACTCCTTCAAAAACAGCCAGAAACCTTGGAGTTGTGATTGATTGATCAGCTGACTTTCTCAAACCACATTGCTAAAACTGCCTGCAGATTAGCTTTATTCAACATCAAGAAGATCCGTCCCTTTCTTTCGGAACATACTTCACAACTCATGTTCAAGCTCTTATTCTGTCCAGACTGGACTATTGCAATGCTGTTTTAGCAGGTCTTCCAGCCAGCTCTATCAAACCTTTACAATTAATCCAGAATGCAGCGGCAAGACTAGTTTTTAATGAGCCAAGAAGGACGCACATCACTCCTCTCTTCATCAGTCTGCATTGTCTACCAGTAGCTGCTCGCATTAAATTCAAGGTATTAATGTTTGCCTACAGAACCACCACTGGCTCTGCACCCCTTTACTTGAATTCATTACTTCAGACTTATGTGCCTCTAGAAGCTTGCTTTCTGCAAGTGAACGGCGCATTATTGTGCCATTCCAAAGAGGCACAAATCACTTTCACAGACTTTCTCATTAAATGTACCCTCCTGGTGGAATGACCTGCCCAACTCACTTCAAACAGCTGAGTCCTTAGCCATCTTCAAGAATCAGTTGAAATCTCATCTTTTCCATCTTTATTTAACCCTCTAACTCTAGCACAGTCTTTTCTAATTCTGTTCTTTAAATTATGCTCTTTTAGATTTGTACTCTATCTATTTACTTACTGCTTGTTTTCTCTAATAAAAACAAACAAACAAACAAACAAAAAATACAAATAAAAAAACTAACACTAGGCTACAAACACTAGTTTTTCTCTCTTTACAATTAACAAAGCTAACACTAGCTTGCTTCCCCCATTATGTACTTTAAAAATCCTTGCTACATGTACTGCGTTAGGCTGTATGAGACATGTCATAGCACTTGCATGTTTGACTTCACACAGAACAAACCACATAGATTTGATAACAATGCCACCTATGGGTTAAACTTGATAAGCCATTAAATCATATTACTACAGGTTGTATTTATGATTTTTTCAGCCATTTTGTCTAAAATCATTCTAAAATGGCTTTAATTACTCATTGCTGCAGTTGGTCTCATGTTTCCCTTGCCTTGTGCTTGGCCTTGTAACTGCTGCTTGCAGCTATATTTATTATTATTATTATTATTATTATTATTATTATTATTATGTTGAAAACAGCTGTAGAAGTTTTTCAGGTTTAAGGTTAATTTCTATAATTTCTGATCTTTGTATAAATGCTGATCTTTCTATTCATCAAAGAATCCTGAAAAAATTTACTTGTTTTAAATGTTTATAATTATAATACTAATACATGTTTCTTGAACAGCAAATCAGCATATTAGAGTGATTTCTGAAGGATCATGTGACACTGAAGACTGGAACTTTAGCTTTGATCACAGGATTAAATTGCATTTTAAAATATATTCAAATAAAAGACAGTTATTTCAAATAGTAAAAATAGTTCACAATATGCTTTTGCTTACTAATAAAAAAATCTTTTTACTGGTGTATAAAGTAACAAGAATTATCAAAAAACACATCTATCTGAATCACACAAATTACCTATTTTGAATTCAAAACGACAGTTTCGGTGAAAGGTGGCTAGCCTGTATCCTCATTCTTAACCTTCTCCTCTCAAATGTTTATTAACATTGTATTTAAAAAAGATTTTCACAGGACATTTTCTGCAAAATAGTGCCCCCTATGTGTAGCGCTCCTGTGCAGTTCATACACTGCATACACCGTTTTTGCGCTTCTGTATAGCAAATTAGTTCTCAGACACTTTGAAAAGCCCTGTTTTACAATATGTGTAATGGACAGACAGCGGAGTGGAGATCCAAATGCAGCTTTATTCATAAGTCAAACAGTCAGGGTCAAACAGGAGCAAACAGGAACAGCGTAGGTATAACAGAGAATGGTCAATATCTGAGCACAGGGTCAGGGTAGGCAGCTAGCTAACAAGGGTAATCCAAAAGACAAGCAAGGGGTCGATAGGCAGGCAGATCAGGATCAGGAACGAGGAACAAATCAAGGTCAGAAACAGGGTAAACAAAACACAGGAAATAACTGTTGGAATTAATAGCAAGGCAAATCAAGACTTTGCAAAGTACACAGTGAAATTATGCTATATTTATAGTCCATGTGTAATGAGTAAAGATGGTCGACAGGTGTAAAGGTGATGGGTCACAAGAAGGGGTTGTGGGTAATGGAGTGTGACAGAGTTCAGAGTATCCATGAAAGCTCCCTCTAGTGGTGAGAGACATGATTCGTGACAGAATGATGCATCTGAACTAATCCATGTTTTACAGCTCAAGATAAAACAACAACAGCAGTGAATCCAGTCCACATCACAATGTCTAAGGATCCCTCAACTACAAAATCACCACAAACTAATGGTACATCATTGTTTTTCTCACATCAATGCTTTGCATAATACTACAGTTATAAATTATAAGTTATAAATTTAACTAAATAAATTATGATTGTCATATTCTGCAGTTTGATTAATCTGAACTAATTCATGTTTTACAGCTCAAACTGATTCAACAACAGCAGTGAATTCAGTCCACATCACAAACTCTCAGGATCACAGAGAAACACAACCAGCAGATATTTCTACACATCAAGGTGCTACTGATTCAGTCATGATGATGTTTCTGGTGATGCTTTCATTTTGACTCTAATAGTCATCAATCCCTGACTGTGACCATCTCTTCTTTAGTGACTTCTTCTCCTCTAGTGATTTCTGTTTCTGTCGCTGCATTTGCTGTTTTCCTTCTTGTTGTTCTCTGTCTGATCTGGAGAAAAAGAGCTGGTGAGTTTTCAGATGTCCTCTTTTATAAAAATTAGTTTCAGATCTGTCTTTAATGAAGAGCAAACAAACACATCGAGATTAGATTGTATGTATCAGTTTCAGAGAGTTATCAAGTCAAACAACATTCGTTTCTATAATTCATTTAAATTTGAGTTTTGAAATCAAGCATTTAGCATTATTAGCATCCAGTGTTTTGAAAGTGTGTTTTATCATAAATACTCATATTTACATGAGGCATGTTTTTTTTTCAGGTAATAAAAGAGGGACTGATGGATCATCGGTGAGTTCAGTAATGCCAGTGATTTAGATCTGATTTCAGTCTTTAAAGCTCAAGTGTTATTTTCACAGTTTTAACGGTTTGTTGTCTGAAGGTCAAAGATGAGAATGAAGATAAAGGGACGTATGAAACAATCAACATGTCCATTCCTGCTGCTGCAAGAGACAATGTGAGTCAACTAAAGCATTCAGCATTCAGTTCACTGTCTGTTCTAGAATGTGATTTACGGAAAACTGTTGTGTTATTGAACATATTACAGTGAGAGATATGTCTGATCTGTGGATTAAACTTGATTTCATTGATGTTTAGGAGCAGGCAGATGATGGGATTTATGCTAATATCTCTTCTTTCGGGTAAAAAAGCCAGTAAAATCACTCACTGTGAGTAGATAGAAGCTTTAGGGCTGGTAATTTAATGTGTTAATTAGATTAATGAAAAATAACGCATTATAATTATTAACACAGTTAACCCCGCCCCAGACCAATGTGTGTCATCTGACATTCATACAGTTGATTGATGACAAATATGAAGCAGTGCAACATCTCACTCTGTGATAGAGCCTAGAGAACAGAGTTAGAATGTCCCTACAATTCAAGATATGAGGCTATAAGTGCAATATCAAATGAGATAACATACAGATCTTACATCAGTTCAGGAAGTAAAAAGTTAAAAGCAACACACAGTGGCATTTCATTTCTTAGTGCACATTGAATAATTGGGTGAACCATTTGGAGCATTGGATTTGAAGCAGCGCTGCACAGACCCTATGGGTGAATGCCATCAAAGTACGTGAAAGCGATTCAAAAGCATGGAGCATCTGTTATAGCTCTTGTGGTACTTTGATGCAGGAGCGTAATTTCCACTGGAGACGGGGATGTCCCTCACTTTTCAAAATCCTGTTTGTGTCCCCTCCACTTTCAAATTCGTTTTTTAAATGAATGTCTCGTATTGTAGAATGTACGCTCAGCACTGCAGAGAGTTTGTTAAAACGAAACAGAAAGTAAAAGGTGCACACGCATTCAAGAGCAATTTTAATACCCCACATTTAGAGAGCGACTCCCCAATGTGTGCAAATTAGGCTACATAACATATCTAGGCTGTTATTAGTATGTAGCCTATAATAGATTGTGTTGTCTAGCTCTGTATCATGCTTAAACAAATCTGAAAATTGTGCCCTACATCACATTCACATCAATGGAGCATTCTTAAAGAACCATTTACTTCTCTCCTGAATGAATCAGCCATTTGAACGAATTAAATGAATTTACCACCACCTACTGGCAGTTTTAGATTATTTAAAATATAATTTTATTAAATAAATAATTTAATATTTCCATAGTAATATTAATAAATTAATGAAATAAATTATAGGTTCACTGCACAATTGAGTCATCATTTACTGCCTCATGGTCCAAAAGAGTATATTACATTTTATCAAACAACATATTTACTTTTTGTAATGTCTCTTTAATGCTTTACATAACATTGACTTTATCTTTGGGGAGTAATTTCTCAGCCAAATTTGATGTGTGATTAATTTGCAATTAATTAGATTAAACATTTTAAATGCTTACCAGCCCTAACAAGCTTCTTATGCTGCTGAAATATAGCTCTGAAACTCAGTCTCAGATAAATGAAGATCATGCACTAATAATAATAATAATAATAATAATAATAATGTGCTGTTGTTTCAGGATCATAATGATTCAGTGACTTACGCTGCCATCAGAGGAACAGAAAATGATCCACGAGTTGAGCTTTACTCCTCTGTGAACAAGAACAAGAGCTCCACAAATAAACATTAATGATACAGATCACTGCTTGAGCTCATCATATCAGCAGCAAATGAGACGTTTCTCCAGATGCTGATATTCACATCTTTGCTGTTTGGAAGAATTAGATATTTGTATGTGAACAAACACAACTTTTATGTCAAATAATTTAAAGCAAGTTTTTTTTTTTTTTTTTTTCCAATTGCAGTAGAAATTACTATTGCTTTCGCTATATCGGCTGTTTCTTGTAGAAAAGGCATCAGGTAGACAGTTCAAATGACATTTCTATAATATTCATCATTTACATCAAATATTCTATATGTCAAAAAAATAAATATCAATTACTTATTTTTCCCACATGTGAACAAACTGCTGACAATATGTGAATGGACAACAACAAGGAGATGATGCACGTGTTTATCTGCATGTTCTTCATGGTAATTTTAATTATTTGATTATATATCAATATATATATATCAATTATTTCATTGAATCATAATTCTTGATTTAAACAGAACTTGTATGTCAATTATTTTAAAGCAAAGTGCTTTTTTTCTTATTGCAGTAGAAATTACTTTTACTTTCAGTATATCGGCTGTTTCTTGTAAATAAAGACGTCAGGTAGACAGTTCAAATGACATTTCCATCCAAAAAAAAAAAATCTCAGTTATTTGTTTTTTACACATGTGACAATATTTATTAGGACAATATTTATCAGGACTAAAGTCATGCTGCATTTCCTGAAGTCACTATAACTTCCTTAAATGTTTTTTTTTTTCTCCTGTTATTCTGATTCTTTTTTTTGCAGCTTATTAGTAATAGCTCCACCCTTTTCATTAGCATAATCTTTTAGCAAAAAAGCTGTTTTTAGACCAATTGAGGTATTTATTATCTTTATTATATTCAGTCATGATGTTTATTAGATTCTGATTACTGTAATTCAGTGATTTTATTTATTTTTGTATTCAGATGCAATTAAATGTAGTGCAACAGATGTATGATATATAAACACTTTACATTTAGGCATTTGGCAGACGCTTTTGTCCAAAGCGACATACAGTTGGGAGAACATAGAGCGATTCTTCTTAAGGAGACAAACAGACACAGGCAGTGCTATAATACCAGATTTCAAGTGGTACTTCAGACAAGTACAAGCTAGAAAGGGAAGGAATAAAGAGATTTTTTTTTTAATTATTATTTTTTTTTTTTCAGCATTTTTTTTCAGCATTTTTTCACTTTCCATCATATTTTTATTCTCATTCCAGTGATGATCATTTGATATGAATGAAGATGTCTCTTATTTCTCTATCAGGGTCATAGTCTATATGTGTGATTTTTGGATTGGTTCTGTTGATGATAAAGAGATGTTTTTCTAGTCTGACTGATGGCAGGTGTTTGATATTAAATCATTATCGCCCCCTACTGGTGCACTCATGCAATTCAATTCACTGTTTATAGCTACAGAAACAAACACACATTGTAAATCAGGAGAAAGATTGCTCTCAATCGTTTCCTGTTGGTTTTGTCTTCTCCAACTCATTGATTAAAGTTGCTACTCATTTTATCAACAAATTTTATTGTCCATTTATTGCATACTGAATCTGTTTGCACCAAGAATACTTTAATGTCTTTTGCTATATCCAAGCAGTGATTAAATCCATCATGCTGATAGCATTTCTTAAAGGGATAGTTCACTCAAAAAATATTTCATTTACTCATCCTCAAGTTGTTCCAAACCTGTATAAATCTCTTTGTTCTAATGAACACAAAGGAGGATATTTTGAAGACAGATTGTTAGCAGGCCTTTCACACAGTAATACCGTATTTTCATATGAAAGCTTGTAAAGCACTTTCCAAAGCTGTTATTTTGTCCATAGCTTGAACGTAACTAAAGTTATATCTATCTGAAGTTGGCTGATAGCTATGATTTTCAAGAATGTAGTTTTGAGAAAAACGGGTTTAAAGTGAGACAGGTTTTACTTTCACTTCACGGGTTTATCCAGAGCTGTTTGTCAAGTCATCATTACACACACTAACGTCTGTTTTCGGTTGTTTATCATGGGCATAGTCTCTGAACTTTTGATCAGCCCTTGTATGTTTAGATAGCACGAATTGTGTACCTTGTAGTTTACATTTAGAAAAGCGAACGCAGCGCAACTGTTGGTGACCTGTGCATATAACAGACTGTCATCAGACTCCTCTTAGTAATTCATCATCCAATCCTTCATCTCTGGATGTCAAATAGTCCATTATAACATCTTTTAGGACACTGATATCAGCAAGATTGAGCAGATTGAAACGAGTAAGATTGTTTAAGTGAGCAGCTGCAGTTCTTCAGACATCTCACGATATTAATAAATAAATAAAATCAAAGTTGTGCCAGTGGCATCTATCAGTTGTATTGTGTGGGGGCCGGAAGGAAGCGCGGTTCCTCACAGTGCAGCATGTGATCTTCAGCACCATGGAGAGCAGCGGCAGAGGGGGACACAAGGGCAGGTTACCCAGCAATGTTCAGGACCAGGGACAGCTCCTCCAACACAGTGTTGCTGTGCACTGTTCCCCTCTGTAATCATAATTAAGACTTTCTTGCACAATTTAAGACTTTTTTATTAACTTAAAATTGCACCAACTAAATTTAAGACTGTTAAAGGACCCAGGCTTCTGTCTCTGTTGTGGCCGGGAAGGAAAGTGAAAGTGTTTCCTGAAAAGGAAAGTGTTTCTGGTCCGAGTCTCCAGCAGATGGCAGTAATGACCAAAAAGAAAGAAGCAGAAGAAGAAAAGTGCTAAACTGAATGCGCTTCACTCTCCAAACCAGTAGGTGGCGGAAAAGGGTCTTTTATTTTCCTCTAAACTGTCAAAAACACGAGAAGAAGAAAAGGAAGAGACACGTTTCGAAACTAACGTTTCAAAACAAAATATTTGGACGTTTTCCAAAAAAGAATCACGAATCGTTTTCAAGAATGACATGCATTCAGAGCAGCAGAAGAACAGAAACCTGTAAAGACAGAGTTTATTGAAGATTACAGTGAGAACACGAGTGATCCAGAACTCTTCAGAGTGAAGCAGGAAGATAGTGAAGAAAAAAAGAAAGAAGAGATTGGTGTTTTTTCCCGATTCTTCATTAACGATGCTGTGAAACATTGAAACTTGAAATAATTTGATCAGATTTTCTGGTTGTAGTCAGTCAGCATAACGAAGCCTATCAAATCATTACACGTAAGTAAATGAAAATAACTTCTTATGGAAACTGATTAAAAAGTACTTTAGTATCAGAAGTACTAGTACTCTTTCTGACATTTGCTGCTGGATCTGTCGTCTCTGTAGTGATTAAACATGAGATGTCATCAGTTTTGGGTTTATCTAACAGACAATCGTTGGTCTCATGAATCTATTATTGGTTCCTGGTCACAAAGCACAAAGTGAGCATGAAGATATGTTTAACTTTATATATTTGTGTTGAACTTTACTGTAGTACAGCGCTGACTTTGTAGCATACGTTTGACTGAATTGTTTGCTGTTTGTCTTTATTTCCTCTTATATAAGCCTCTTATACTTTGTACTTATATTTGTATAATTTGCTATTATTCATTAAAACCGACATTTAACAGAAAGAGGCAGAGTTGTGCATTATGTCATATTGAGAAACAGCTATTGTGTCTCTTTATGGTGGATATCAAGTAAGGGTACTGTTGGTGGTGGAAACACAAGCTGGATCAGGGTGATTTTCTTCATTAGGTGTGTCTCATTGTCAGTGTTGGGGAAACACATTACAAGTAATGCAAGTAATGTAATCAGATTACTTTTTTCAAGTAACTAGTAAAGTACTGCATAACTTTCTCATTACATTTACATTTTTAATAAAGTAATGCCAGTTACTTTTGTTTCTTTTATGTATTTAATATCATTTTATGCTGCTGACCTTTTTTTGATTAAATTCAACCATATTAATAAGCAAAACTTACTTTAGATTAACTAACATTTGTGCTTCATGTTTCTCATTACTGAAGAGTGTTGAACTTCCTTCTCCTACAGTTCTACTGTACAGACGTCAGTTTACTTTTCCTTCAGCCTTAGGCTTATTTATTTCTCTTTTTGATGTGAAAGGGCTTTTACATTTGGTAAAAATGTAACTTTTTATATTAAAAAAAAAGGCAAGCCCTGCCCAGATTTAAAAAGTAATGCAAAAGTAATAATGCATAACTTTCCATAAAAAGTGACCAAGTAACATTTAGTAGGGCTGCACAATTAATCTAATTCTAATTATGAACGATTACGGATGCCATGATAATGTAATCGCTCAAAGCCACGATTACAAAAAAGTACATTATTCTGTGTGTTTAAGAGGCATGTTTAGCACCTGTCACACTGTGAGACTGGACTAATACATGGTATTGCACATCAAAAAAACAAAAAGTAGTATTTATAACAAATTATTCAGAATTTTTAATGCATTTTAAGATAACTTTTCCCATCAACTGGTCACAATGCACAACACCGCTATATGCTGCGTCAAAGACGCGTCTGCACTCTAATGTAAACAAGCACAGATGAGAAGCACATGAGTGAGAGACTCATGACAGTAGATGAAAGCGCAAGTTCAAATTTAGACTTAAGTCTATTTATTTTAAATTTTGCAACGAGAAAAGAAAGGTTTTTCAGGAAGAGTGTTTTCAGCTTTTTTATATAAAAAATGATGGCATGCAGTTGCTTCAAACTGTGGTATAAAGCTATTTAAAACATCAATCAATGTAAATTGTGATAATCGTAATTAATAATCGCAATTACAATTTCAAGGGAATAATTGACAATTATGATTTTTGTCATAATCATGTAGCCCTAGTTTTTAGGGAGTAATGCAATATTTTAAAAGTAAAGACCTTGTTAAGCTTGTTTGCCCCTGAGTATTTATAGTTCTAGTGTTTTGCTGCTTTGTCAGCGGTTGATTGATGGTTGGTTGTTTGTCTGTGTTTACAGTCATAAAGACCATTGCTGAACTATGTGTGTTCTGCAGTTTTATATGTTTAGACTATTTCAGACACCATAGACATAAACACAGAGAAGTAGCTCCAGCTGCAATGTTCTTCCTCAAGACACCTGCAGTTCTGTTTATTAACCACTAGAGCACCAAAAGATACAGACTGCAGCTTTAACTTCGACAGCTGATGATGGAGAACGAGTTCACAAGCATAAGATCACATTAGATGGCCATTGTGTCTTTCCCTAATCAAACAGACCTCATGCAGTCATCACCTTTTTTTGTGACTTTTAAAAAAAGAGCAGTGCACAGTAGTTTGTATGTTGCTAGGAAACCATCAAAACATTCGTCTGGACAATGGAAAAAAACAATGACGTCAAGCGCTTTTCTCCACAGAGCTGTGAGGCACTCAGAGCGCTCCTGCAAAACACGAGGCACAGCAGGCAGTTAAAATGCAAGGTGCTGGTGCACATAAAGAACGTACAGGACACTCACTGCCAATAGAAACATTTTTAAAAAAGGCACCATTCACTGCAAAAAATGTGTTCTGTCTGATTGGGCCTTAAAGAAACGAGGAACTGATGTCTGAATGTGTGACACTTCACTGGTATCCATCTAAACTGGGTTCAGAGATGATCTCATATCTGTGTGGTCTAACTTCTGAAAATAGTAAAACACAAACCACAACATAGAGACAACAGACAAACATTAGTGTTGAGATGATAAATAATGTGTGTTTGTGTGTTGATATAAATTAGTATCGTACAAACGTCTGAAATAGTTGCAAAAACTTAGAGACACTTCAAGGCTCCAATCCAATCTAGTTCAGTGTTCATTAATGCAAACTTGATGTCTGATGTCACTGTGATGGACTTTTAAAGTCTTGTGAACAGCATGTTTGTTTGTGCTCTTATGTTTTCCTGTCTTCTTCATTAGTCCCTCTGTAACTGTGTTTAGTAATTGTGCAAGTGTGGATATAAGGATGAGCCAAAAACATAAAAACTAAAAGCTATTATAATTTTTTTGATACTTTATTATCATTTCTGACTACAAAAACAAAACAAAACAAAACAAACAAAAAAAAAAAAAAACAACAACAACAACAAAAACACATGACAAGGCAGTCATAAAATACAAAATTTTACTACCAAATTCAAAATGGCTGCTTTTTAAAGCATCTCTGAAGTGCTATAAACAGCTCAGTCTCACAGCACACAAATGAACAAACCAATCATCACCCTCCAGAGTGACTCACACTGCTGCACAATTCACCAGCAAAGGGTTTGTTGTGTTAATAAACGACTCTAAATCTGACCTTTTTTTTTCTCAGGGGAGGAGAGAGAAAAGCAGCATGAAATATAAGAAGAAACCCTTTACTGATGCTCATTCATGAAATTCATACTGGAATTAATGTGAATCATTTCACATTTCACAGGTTTTAGAATTAATTTTCTACACAGATAATGGAAACCTTTTATTTAACAAAGCAGTTTTATCATTAATTGAATGAGTTTATTTCTAGAATGTAATGGTGTTCAGTAAACTGACAAAAGAAGGTGATTGCTACTAATATTCTTAATAAAAGCTCTGCAGATGTGTTTAATATTTCACCTTTGCAGAGATGTTTCTGAGTGTGTTTTGGCTCATGTCTTTTATTTTGTAATTTGCTGTAGTCATGTGTCTTCCTTGCTCTCATGTGTTCCTGCTCTGTCTTCCTTTAGTCCATGTCATGTTCTCATTGGTTCATTGTCCTGTCATGTGGTTTCAGTTTTGTTTGTTCATTGGTTGCTTTCTATCATGTGTTTCCTAGTTTAGTATCTGCTTCTTTGTTGTGTGTTATGTTTGTGTCGAGCTGCTGTTGGTGAGTCTATTGTCATGTTAGCTTCATGTTTTCTCAGGTCATGCTAAACCTTTGTTTGTTTTCTATTAGTTTCACTTTGAAGATATTAAACTGCTCTTGGGTTCTGCATCTGGCTGACCTCAGTCTGAGTTTGTGACACACATTTGGTGATTCCCCTTCATGAGCTGCTAATGTGAGGATGTGATCAACTGTGAAGCAAAGCAACAAAGATGAACAAATAATGAAATGATTAATTAATGTTCATAATAATTCATATAACTTTATTGTGGTTAGTTCAGAAATCCATTTTGATAAACTAATGACTTCCACACACTTCACCTTTTGAAAGAGCAAATTTATTGGGTTTGGAATTATTATTTGTCCAAAAAATAATTTAATGTAAAAATGTAAAACGCAAAGTTTGTTTGAGAATAAAGATACTTACTCACACTGTGTGTTAATACAATATAACACTATAGTAAACACTATACAGACAAAGGCTAATGCTGTCTGATCTAATTCAGGCCAAGTCCCGCCCATTCAGACACAAACAGACCAATAGAAGCTGCATTTAGTGAGCAGCCAATCAGATTGAACTGATGTCATCTCCAGCCACTATATATATCCAACAGTGTGTGTGTTAATGCTGTCTGAAGATGAGACTAGTAACACTGTGACTGTGATACTGACACACAAACACACTCTTGAACATATTCCTCCAGAAGTTGTTTTTTGTTGATTCATATTCACAGCATCATCAGTTTAAACTTGGTTTTAGAGATGATCTCTGCTCTTCTGCGGTCAAATGAACTGAGCACTCACACTCAGCAATAGCATGTTTCCACTCCTCAACAGTGAGATCACACTCTGAAACACTACAACTGCTATAAATAATACACTATTTTAGTGATGAAAGTGAAGAACGGCTGTCAACATCTCAAGATTGTAAGAAGGTCTTGACTCTGGAATAGATGCAAAACATCGCTGTAAAACTTCATATGAATATGATGATCACATAATCACTATTATCATAATCATTTGCAGAAATGCAGCAAATAAATGATCTGTATATGTTCACTCATGGAAGTATGACACTTAAACTTGTGGCATTCATTGAAGAACGTGGGTCTGGTTGTGAGAGTCTTGAGTATTGAGAAGTTGAGTTTCAGTTGTAGAAAACAGTTATAAAAGAAGAGGAAATGTGTGAAAATTCACAGCTATCAGTCCAAACTGGGTTTAGAGCTGATCTCAGATCTGTGTGAGTTAAAGCAGTGGTCAAACTAACTGAGTTCTCACAGCCAGCTTCTGAAAACACTAGCCACACAAACCACAACACAAACAGACAAAAGATGAACATTTGAGTTCAGAGGAGGGGAAAAAAAAAAAAAAAACTTGAATTGCTGTAAACATTCAGGTTTATACAGAACAGAAATACTCATTTTGATTTGAAGTATTTTGCACTTACAGATAAATGTCTCAGTTCTTCTACTTCTCCATTATGACTGGCATTGTGTCTCTAAATAGCAGCATTTCAACACTCAGCCAATCAGATCAGAGGAAGTTAAACACAGGAAGAGCTGATAGTATTTAAAGAAAGAGTTGTGAGCATATAATGAAGAGGAAGACTGACAGAAAGAGAAAATGGCTGATGAGTGTCATTTGTGTCTGCTGGGACTGATCTTTCTCTCTTCACTTCTCACAGGTAAACAAATCTGTGTTTCCTCTACAAGATATTTAGTTGAATTAGTCTGAGAAAGTGTTATTTTGAACATGAACATCATTATTTTTGTGTTACAAACAGAACATACTGAACTAGATAAAGTTTGTCAAGACAAACTTTAAGTTTGCTTGAGAAAGCTGGACCAGAAAGTTTAAGAAGTTTTACATTTTTACGTTTTTGAAGTTTAAAGTTGTTTTAAAAGCTTACACAGATAGACAGACAGACAGATGATTTCTAGCATGACTAGCGTGTTGATAGCATGGTTAACAAATTACTAGGATGTTGCTAACATGATTAGCATGTTGCTAGAATGTTTCTAGCATGATTTTTAGCAAGTTGCTAGCATGATTCTAACATGATTAGCATGTTCCTAGCATGATTTGCAAGTTTGCTTATATATAATTATTATTTTATTTTATTTTATTTTTTTGTATTTTTTTATTTTTTTATTTTTTATTAACTGTATTATTTATTATATTAGAATTTTACTTCATTTGTTTATTTAAAAGTTACTTTCACTTCGATTTTACGTTTTCATTATTTTTATTAATTTGTGCTTTTAATTTCAAATGCATAATTATTTTATTTTACATTTTTGGTATTTTATTACTTTTTATTTGTTTTCTTTTAAAATTCATTTTCGTTATGTTTTATTTATTGATTTCTATTTTTTTACACTTTCATTATTTTATTAATTTGCTTTTTATTTTAAATTAATTGTATTATTTGACAAATGTTTCATTTTATCATTTATTTTATTTGAATTTTTATTTATTTAAAAGTTACTTTTACTTCAATTTTACATTTTCATTAATTTTTGCTTTCAATTTCAAATGTATTTATTTATTGTCATTGTTGTAATTATTAGCTTCTCATTGTCATGAATCATGCTGCTGTGGCTCCCTTCCTCCATCACTAGAGGGAGCCTTCACTGAAACTCTGAACTCTATCACACACTCCATTACCCACAACCCCTTTCGTGACCTTCACCTTCACAGGTGTCGGCCATTACACCTCATCACACCCGGACTATAAATAGACCCTGATTTCAGTGTGCTAGTTGTGAAGTCTTGTTTTTCCCTGGCTACAGTTCTGAGCGTTATTACCTGTGTTTGCTTTCCTGTTGTTGACCTTGTTGTTTTCCATTTTCTGATTGTTCTCCTCCTGACTATTGACCCACGCCTGTTCACTGGATTACTTTTGTTTGCTAGCTCTGCTACGTTTTCCCTGTCTGCCGTGTAGTGATCTTGCCTGTCTGACTATGAGTTGTTTAATGAAGTTGCATTTGGATTCTTAACCTACTGAGCCCTCACTACACTCATCACCTCAGTTTGGGGAACCTGCTTTAAAAATGTATTTAATTTGACATTTTTGGCATTTCATTACTTACTGTTTTCATTTAAAATTTGTTTTATTTATTGATTTGTATTGATATTTATTTTAATTAAATTTTTTTTAATACATTTTCGTTATTTTATTAATTTCCTTTTTATTTTAAATTGTTTGAATAATTTGACAACCTGCTTTAATAAAAATATTTTATTTAGCATTTTTGGTATTTCATTACTTTTTGTTTTCATTTAAAAATATTTTTAGTTTAGTTTTTATTTATTTATTTATTTTTATTTACACTTTCATTATTTTATTAATTTGCTTTTTATTTTAAATTGTATTATTTGGCAGCTGTTTCATTTTCTAATTTATTTTATTTGGATTTTACTTCATTTATTTATTTAAGAGAGACTTTTACTTCAGTTTTACATTTTTCATTATTTTTATTAATTTGTTCATTCAATTTCATGTTTTTATTCATTGTTATATTTATGAGTTGAATAATTATTAGCTTCTCATCACCTCAGTTTGGGGAACCTGCTTTAAAAATATTTTATTTTACATTTTTGGTATTTCATTACTTTTTTTTTTTTTTTCATTTGAAAATATTTTTAGGTTAGTTTTGTATGTATTTATTTATTTATTTTTGTATTTACACCTTCATTATTTTCTTAATTTGCTTTTTATTTTAAATTATTTTAAATTATTTGTATTGTTTGACAACGGTTTCATTTTACACTTTTTTTTATTTTATTTGAATTTTACTTCATTTACTTATTTAAAAGTGCTTTACTTTTACTTTCATTTACATTTTCATTATGTATTTATTTATTGTAAGATTTAATTCATTATTAATTCATTATTAGCTTCTTGTCAGCTCAGTTTGGGGAACCTGCTCCTCATAGCCCATTGTTGAGGAATAGAGAGTGTAAATGGCTGAAGTTATGAACTCATCTAATGAATCATTTGTGGAGCAAGACCTGCTTTTTCCAGACCTGCTCCATCTGAACGCAGGTGCTGGAGATTTACTGACAAAATGCTCATGACAATCGCCTTCAATTAATCCATATATTTATATGGCTGTTTCTTCAACTAGGTGCACTTTTTGCCTTGTGAAGCTGAATAAAAAACTTGTTCAAATGTCTCATAAGTTTAAATAATTTGTCTAGTTTTAAGGTCTGTAAGAGGACAAACTTAGAATACAAGAGAAATAGTTAATATATATTAAATAGTTAATAATATATTTTTTTCCGACCTGCAGTGAACAAATGTCATTTCCAGCACATCTCAATATACAGCTGTTATTTAAAAATAAAAAAACGTATGACACTCAAGAATGGTCTAAGATCGTATTTTGTAACTAGTTTTACCAGTTTTTCCACAATGTACAATAATTATACATTTGTCACTGAGATCAATGATCTATGGACCAAATGCTGAACTGTACACCTGTCACACTCTACAATTAAAAAAGAGCTGATTAGATAATAAATAACTTTTTTTATATTGAGTAGAGCAAGATCTCATCAACTGTGGATACATTTTAATGTGTGATGAGAACTGTTTTAATATTTAAAAGAAATGTGTGTGGTGATGGAAATGACAATGAATTAATGTGATTGTAGGGAAACAGTAGAGATATTTATTAGAAAAAAATATTCACACTCATTAAACTCAATTCACAAAGTCATTAACCTTTGTGCATCAGTTAAAAAAGTTACACAGAGGTTCATAGTGGAGAAAAATGTCCAAGTCAAAAAAAAAAAAAAAATAAATAAAATAAAATAATAATAATAATAATAATAAATAAAAATAAAAATATTTAATATTGGGAGTACAGACTTAAGTGTGGTCTCATTTTAAATAAGACCCTTTGACAGATTATTGTTAAAGTTAAAAAGCTGTAAAAAAAAAATTGAAACCAAAAAAGTTAGAGAGGTTTAAGTTTATGGAAATGATTTATGAGTACTTTTTAAAATATAAAATATATATATTATAAAACATTTTGAATGAAACAACTCAGAAATTGAAAGAAAATCAAAGCCATAAATCTAAACAAGTTGTTTTCCAAATTTGAGGTTGATATCTCAAAAAATTAGCTTTGAGTATGATTTTGTTTTGCAGAAAACAGGAATAAAGCAAGTAGTTTGCTTTATATGCCAACCTAAAGTGTAAAAAGTAGTCCAAATTAAAATTTGAAGCCTTGTCAACAGAATAAAAGCCTATGAACAAATAGTGCATCATTTTATAGTTAAATGGCTCTAGGATTAAAAATCACAGTTTTAATGGGTTTCAGTAAGAACATTTTTGTCAAAAAGGTGTTGAGAGGAACTATTTATTTTTTTATTTTTTGTATCTAGTGTAAAATAGATTTATTACAGGAAATGAGAGTGAAATATTAAAACTCAATTGTACTTTGTAACCATAAATGTCATTTATACCACAGAGGGCAGTGAAGGGGGGAAGATAGCTTCACTGATTAGCTTTGAATTAATATATAAAAGTTCCCATAGACTAAGAATCACCCATAAAAATAATATACTGATAATCCACAAGGGAAATTCCTTCACCGCAACAGCCCTTATTTCTAGCATGATTAGCAAGTTGCTAGCAAGTTACTAGCATGTTGTTAGCATGATTAACAAGTTACTAGCATGTTGCTAACATTATTATAGCATGATTAGCATGTTACTAGCTTGTTTCTAGCATGATTAGCAAGTTACTAGCATGTTAGCATGGTTGGCAAGTTGCTAGCATGTTTCTACCATGATTAGCATGTTACTAGCATGTTGCTAACATGATTAACTTGTTACTCACATGTTGTTAGCATGATTAGTGAGTATAAGCCAGATCAGTTAGAGATACAGCAGCTGGAGTCAGATCAGTCTGAAGATCTGAGTTTGTAGTTTGTGGAGTTAAAGCTCTAGAGGAGATACAGTCAGGAAGAAAATAGCAGATCAGTAAGTTGTGTTTCTCAAACCAAATGAATGACTCCAGAATGAACTAAAACTAGACCGTTTCACACTCAAACAGCTGATGCTCAATCACTTTCATATTAAGAGTGTGTTAGTGATTCAAACAGCTCTCTCACTTTCTTTATCACTATAAATAATGATTATAATGTAGAAATAATGATCACTCAAATGTTCTTGTGTTTCAGGTATCAGTGGAGTGGATGATGATCATGTGTTCATCAGTTCTGGAGAAAATGTCCATCTGCCCTGTAATAATGATCTTCATGACTGCAGATCAACTACATGGATCTATAACAGATTCAGTCATTCAGCAGCAGTTGAACTGATTGGTTTAGGGATAAAGAAGAAAGACACAGAGAGTCATGAGAGACTGAGTCTGGGGTCTGACTGCTCTCTGAACATCAAGAACATCACAAAAGAAGATTATGGATTATACAGATGCCTACAATTTGTGAATGACAAACAACAAGGACCTGATGCACATGTTTATCTGCATGTTCTTCATGGTAATTTTATGATTATATGATCAATTTAATTTAATCATAATTCTTGATGTAAACTCTCATGATGATTGAAAAGTGTGTGATTTGTGTGTTATTTTGTGTTTCAGTCTCTTCATCATCCTCACAGACTGAGATCAGTGCAGGCAGCTCTGTGTCTCTCTCCTGTCAGTTATATTCATATTCATCTGCTGGAGTCTCTTGTGGTGATTCGGGTCGTTATGAGAGAGTTGATCTGTTGTGGGTGAATCAGGCTGGTGATAAACTGAAGATATCAGACTCCAGATATCAGATATCAGCTCCAGGACACTGTATCATCACTCTGACTACAACACTCCTGAATGAAGATGACAACAGAGAGTGGAGATGTGAAGTTACTCAAGGAGATCAAGTCAAGACCTCAGTCACATATACTGCCAAGATTTCAGGTGAGAAAACAATCTCATGTCTAGTTTTAGACTCTTATAGCAGCTCTTTTTGGACTGATAAACTTGACTGTAGATCATTAGTTTGCAGCAGTACTTAGATTTTTTTTTTCTTCTGTCAGACTGAAAGAAGCTTGTGTACCTCGGTTTGTTCTGCTTCAATGATACTAACAATGACAAATTTAAATTGAAAGTTTTATTATGTAAGCTGTGAGTGCTGAACAATTAATTTTATTTATTTATTTATTTATTTTTTTTTTTTTTGGTGCAAATGGTATCTCTTGTATTTGTAGTGTGCTGTATTTTTTGGAAAGCATATAAAAAAAATATATTATTATAAATTATATTATTATTCAAAAATAATGTAAAATATTAGTAAATAAAGTGAGACATTAACAAACATTATCAGCACTAAACATGTATTTTACTGGCCCTCACTTCAATGGTGTTCATAACTAAAAATTAAAGTGCAGTGAAATGTTTGACATTCATTAGACATTCGCTTTCAGACCAATTAAACTCTTTTGAGCCAAAACTAACTCAGATAGACAGAGATATATGCTCTTTAATTTGCACAAGGCTTAATTTCTAGAAAAAAAATAACCATATGAATTAATTAAACAATTTAACTGCATGACATTACACTGTAAAACTAATACTAAAAAGTTCAGAAAAAAAAAACAAAACATCCCTGTTATTGCACAAGGCTCCATTTTTGGAATTAGACTTTTATGTGTTTTATAATAATTTTACACAACTTTAAATGTATGCAATAATATAAATCCATTAAATGACTACACCAAAAAGTATCAAATCAGCTGAAATATTCAGAATATAATTTTTCTCATTATATTTTTTATTATTTTTATATATGGTACTGAATCCATATTTTTGATATGTTTTATTATTACTCTGCCACCATTTGATCTAAAGTTATCAATCAACTGTAAAATATTCAGAATATTATTCCCTATAATGCAGAACACTTTTTTTTTTTTAATATTTATTTTTATATGTGGCACTGAATCCATATTTGTGATGTTTTATTATATTAAACCCACTTAAATTCATTAACCTCTGCCACCGTTTGAGATAAAGTTATCAAACCAACTGTAAATTATGGAAAATATTATTCCTTATGATACACAGGGCTATTTTACCAGATTATGCTAATAGTATTTTTCTACATTAAAAACATATGAAGAGTTGAGATGGGAAAGCCATAAGCATCAGTATCACTCTCATATGTTTAGGTACAGTACTTTCACATTAATGGATATCAGTATTTTATTTTCTTTGCCATAAAAATGAAAGCGCTGAATATAAATGTATAATCTCAGAAAAAAGGGTACAATGCTGTCACTGGGGCGGTATGATACAAAAGTAAAAATAAATTTGTGTACCTTATTTACTTTAAATGGTACAAATTACTTCCATCACATGCAAATACAGAGCAATATCATACAGTCACACATGGAAAACAGAAGAATAACAACTAAACATAACATAAACATATATATTTAAAAAATATATATTAACATAAATTAAAATAAAAAATACCAGGATAAAAAAGTGCTATTATAATATCAGGACAGTTACATACATTTAAAAAAGTTTTTTTTGTTTGTTTGTTTGTTTATTTTTATTGTTTTGTAAGTTTTTTTTTTATTTTGTGATTTCATATTAGAAAGAGTTTCAAAATATATATTTAGGATCAGTGTTACAAAATGTCATATATGATGGTTTCTTTTTTTTTTTTTTTTTTTTTTACTTGTGAATATAAAACTTCAACAGATTGTCTATTTGTATGTCTATTTTAAAGTCAACCCAAAATAAATGTTCAATATATTTAACTGATATTTGCGTGGAGATGACATACAACTGCACATTCACTTGCAAATAAATGACTTTATTTAATTAACCAATGTTTCGGCAAGAAGCCTTTGTCAAGACATACAAGGTATACTAATATTAATTTGAAAAGAAAATTTCAGATGGCCTTCAGAAGCTTTGCATCTTCTAATCCATATTAGTATTATATTCATAACCATCCCTATTGTGTACTTTCAATATTTACCTCCCATACTGTGGTTTTATTTTTGTGTATTGTTGTTGTTGTTGTTGTTATTATTGTCATTATTATTATTATTATTATCATTATTATTATTGTTATATCTTTTTATTATTATTTACTTACAGTATGTTGGCACATTTTACATTGTTCTGCACTTGAAGTCAATTTCCCTGTCTTTTTTTTTTAAAACACATTTGACAAAGTTCATTGTATTTCTGATTCTGAACTGCAAAATAATATATCTGTATATAATATATCTGTACATTTAATAATCAGGACAAATAAGCCTTGCATCAGCCAGAATAATATTCAGAGTAATTCACAGCTGGTTTGATTCATTTAGCTGAAGTTGTGTTCAAGAATATTAGCAGTTCCAGGACTGGAAAAATAAATAAATAAAAAATAATAATGTTCAAGTGCATTATAGGGAATAACATTCAGAGATTTTTACATTAGGTTTGATAGCTTTATCTCAAACAGTGGCAGAGTTTAATCAGTTTAAGTAGGTACAGTATACGGTTTCAGTTTAAAAATATTAAATGGTGTCAGTACCATATATAAAAAACAATAAAATAATAATAAGAAAAATAAATAAATAAACAAGCTTTGTGCATTTTAGGGAATATTATTCTGAATATTTTACAGTTGATTTGATACCTTTAGACCAAATGGTTTTGCTGTTTAATGGATTTATATCATTGCATACATTAAAAGTTGTGTAAAATTATTACAAAACACATGAAAAGCTAAGCCTTGTGCAATGTTAAGGGCGTATATTTCTGTCTATCTGAGTTAGTCTGGGCTCAAAACATAACAGGTGCAATTTGTTTAATTTGTTGAAATCACACAGGTTTCCAGAAGCAGCAATGACTTGTGAACATATACAGCGACTTTAAAGAGTTTACTTTAAATAGTTTCATTATTAGAAGGTACCCATTAATACCTGTTTTAGTGTCACACTGGTAACTGCACCTCATGTCATGTTGACCATGGACAACCTTATTATTTTTTTTTATTTATTAAATAATTTAGTTATTTAGTATGGCCATCACATTTAAAGGTGCAGTATGTAATATTGCCAGCTAGCGGTTGAAATGAGTACTGCAATCCTGTCCCGAAATCTGCCCGAGACGCACTTTTCAGAGTAGAATTACTGGCTCTAGCTTTAGTTTTCAGAGAAACAGTTATATAAACACAACATGTTTTCTAAATATCTACAAACATATTATTAGTATTATTATTTGTTTAGCTTGAGAAGAGTCAAGACTTGCATACATACTGTAAAAGAGGGCTTTTCAAAGTGTATGATGCATCTGAACTAATCCATGTTTTACAGCTCAAGATAAAACAACAACAGCAGTGAATCCAGTCCACATCACAAACCCTAAGAATCCCTCAACTACAAAATCACCACAAACTAAAGGTACATCATCACTGTCTTTCTCACATCAGTGCTTTGCATAATGCTGGAGTTATCTTGTTTAACTAAATAAAATATGATTTTATTTAAAACAAAATTCTACAGTTTGATTAATCTAAAACTAATATTCATGTTTTACAGCTCAAACTGATTCAACAACAGCAGTGACTCCAGTCCACATCACAAACTCTCAGAATCACAGAGAAACACAACCAGCAGGTATTTCTGAAGATCAAGGTGCTACTGATTCAGTCATGAAGATGTTACTGATGATGCTTTTACTTCTGGTATGATTGTCAACAAATAGCTATTTTACACATCTGAAAATAGACACATACCTTTAGAAATGTGTATCTGATTCTTTCTTTGTATGCAGCCAATCAAGTTTTTGTTTTATCTTTCCAATCAGAATCAAAGGCCAGACTGACCATTCTTTCAATGAGTTTGAAACATATTCTTTACTGTTAGAGCCTCAAAGCAGAGCTGTGTACAGCATTTGCTGTCTTGTTTCATTATTTCTATCAGGACTGAGCAAGTTACCTAATTTGTCATCCATATCTATATCACAAGCCAAAAACCAAAAGAGATGATAGCAGCAAGAGATTGAGGCGGTGATCTTACCAATAGCACTTAGCTTCTGCGTGTTGAAACTGCAAAGTATATTCAAGAATTTCCAATTCCTGTGTAACGCTTTAATCAGGGAGGACAGATAGATGATCTGAGTAGCTATAGCCAACTGTAAGCAGAGACTCATGTGTCCCATATTGCAACTCGTACAAATTCATACGAATTGGGAACTCGTAAAATACATACGATTTAGACATATGAATTCGTAAGAGTGAGGTCATACAAATTCATACTAATTAGCCACCTCAAAAAATACATAAGAGATCAGGCTGGATATTCCACAGTGGTTCTTTATCATCGAGTGCTGTGTGAACAAAAGACAGAACCAATGCCGTAAAGGCTGTTTTATTTCCCTCTCGTGAAGTCAAGGCTATATTTAATCAAATGTGAGCTGTAAATGTGAAATTTCCATTGCTGTTTTGAGAAATATTCCTTTTTTGAATTGCCTGAAAAAACACCTCATGCGATATATGCGATATAGATAGATAGATAGATAGATAGATAGATATTGAAGACATCTCCACAGCTCCTTTCTGACTGTCAAACTACAACTAACCCTAACCAACTAACACTCCTCTGTCTCCCTATTAATACAGTTCACACAGGTCCAGCACATATTTATCACTTTTGTGAAGCTGAAGTATTAAGATGTTTTGTTCATGTTTATTATGTTTGAACTGAACTAACAGACTCATATTGTTTCAGGAGTCCATTGGATTGCTGGATCATTATTCAGAGGTATGACAGTCTTTACATTCAGGTCATTATTGCTGAAACAGTCAATCTGCTGTGCTTTGGCAAGAATTTTTCAATGATTTTTTATTTTTCTCGATTGTCTCTATCATCTTTCCTGCAGTGATTGTGATTATTGTAGAGTTTGCAGTGTTTGCTGCTCCTACTGTGATTCTTCTTCAGATCATCTGTGAGAGAAGAGCTGGTGAGTTTTTGAGATGATTCACACTGATCTGAAACAATCTGCACTCATGAGAGATCAATACATGCTTTTGTTGAATTATTTTGCAGGGAGGAAGAACTCACAGCAGCGAGAAAAAGTAGTGATGAATACAATAATAGAATAAAATACTCTTCACAAATAACCATTTTCTCCAGTATTGCTGATCAGCAGAAGTTTCCACTGAAACTGAACCAGGGTTGAAGTCTTTATACAGACAGACATTATGTCTGCTTGTGGGATTCTGGCGCCCCCTGGAGAAACTTTTAAGTGTGACTCTCCTGAATTTCTCAGACAGAAACATTATTAGATGAACAAATCAGTTGTTGAATGAGAAGTTATTACAGTTTTTGTGAGCCAGCACTGAACTGATACTCAAACATTTAGGTTCACAGTTTGTTCTGATCCTCTAATGTTAATTCCTCAAACCACGAAACTCAACAGACTCCCTTCAGACTTTGTTTTGTAGATTATTTCTGCCTTTTTAGTAAAATTGACATTAAGGTTTAAGGATGTACATTGATCAACTATATAATCCTCAACATGTGACCACTGTCATTGTAATATTTGCATACTGAATACTGATTGCTCTTATGTATTTGTACTGACTAATAAAGATGTCCAAATTGCTAAAAGAATATACATTTAAAGACTTTAAAAATGTCAGGTGGTGTTTTGAATTTGTTTTATGTTTTCCATTTTGTCATTAGAATTGATTATATACATTAATGTCTTTAAACTAATTTTACAATATTTGTAAATAGTTCAATAGATTTGGACACAAAAAAATGAGTATGTGAGTGTTATGTGTTGAATCTCATACACAGCTGACAGGAAACAAGACACACTCATGACAAACACAGAAACTGTCTAAAAGTCTAAAACCAAAACTTGTTTAAATAATTTACACTATTATTATTATTATAGAGAGTTAGAGATTTTATTTTAATTTGCACAGGTACATTGGAATTTTTGTTCATTTCTTCATTTGTAGAAAAGTAAGGAGCTGCAAACATTCCCATCAGGTTATTTTTACAGACATTATTAAGTAGTGAAGTACAGGACCGTAGCCATCATTTCAGAAATAAGGGGGACAGAAAATAGATAGATAGACAGACAGGAAATGGAGAAGTGCAAAATTGCAGTCTCCTTCTCATCTGAAAGGGATAAAGGTACTCTTCCAAAAGACACTCCTTGTTCTGAGTCTCCCCTCCAGAGAAACAAAAACAGATGCTCCACGCTTTGTCTCCAGCTTTGAAACCGCAACAGCAGCACATCCTGAGTCCATACTAGAGCGACAAAGTGGATTTACCAAGTCCTGAGTCTCTAGCCCAGAGAGGCAGAAGACAAACAGATATTTGCAAAAAGGTTAAGCTCTGCTGAGCAAACCCTTCACTTCAGGTATTTTTGCTTGCGTGATCCACGCTAAGGGCCTTCAGCACCTACACCAGCCACATCTGTGTGCTCCAGATCTTAGGACCCTTTGGTGCTCCAGGAGATCCGCATCTTCCAGCGCTTCATGTTCAAGGTTGTTGAAACAGATTCCTGCTCCTTTTCCCACTGACTGCTACCAGCTCAACCACAGAGAACAGAAATATCCAGAGATCTTGGCATTGCTGTATATGATTTTTCTTTTTTACATTTTATATTATATAGTTGATTGCAGCTGATAACAAATAATAGCACAAATCATGGCAAAAATCTTCTAAATTATTTGCTTTAACATTAAATGTAAATTTACATTAATGTATTGTATGGTTGTTTCGTTGCACTTTGGGGAGACTTTGTCATATGTATGTATATTCTCTTCTAAATTATACACCATTAGTCATGTAAATAAAATATACAAACATTTGAAAAACATTTAATTCTATTTTTACAATAATGAAGTATGTATTATTAAAGTAGTGTTTCTCAATACAGGGGCATTTAGAGAAAATCAGGAGGGGCTTTGAAAGGGGGGTTCTACTGTACAGCACTGTGTTTAATACATAGTGTAACCACTTGATGGCCATTTTTAAAACAAGCTTGTATAACTTCTTCCTAAGAAGACAATTGATTTCAGAAGTCATTTCATTTGGAGTTGTTTTTAGGCTTTACTAATGACTTCTTTAAAGAGGCAGGCCTAAGGTGGGGTCTGTTCATTGATTGGTGTTCCTCTCACTGAGAGGATCCACAGAGATGCTCGGATGGAGTGGTGTTCTCCTTCCTGCAAGAAAAGTTGGAGTGGAGGCCCTCCCTTTACTTTCAAAGTGTATGTCGCAGCCATTGCTGCATATCACAATTTAGTCATTAGGCTCCTGAGAGGTGCGTGAAGGATTAATCCTCCTAGACTGCACCTCGTTCCCTCTTGGGATCTCTCCATGGTCCTCCAGGGCCTTCGGAGAGCCCCCTTCGAGCCGCTCAGTTCAGTCGAGCTGAAATATCTGCCGCTTAAACTTCGCTCCTGACTGGCGTCATCAAGAGGGTTGGGGACCTGCACACATTCTCAGTCAATGAAGCGTGCCTAGAGTTTGGACTGGCTGACTCTCATGTTATCCTGAGACAATGGCCCGGTTACATGCCCAAGGTTTCCACCACTCCTTTCGGGATCAGATGGTGAATCTGCAAGCTCTGCTTCAGGAGGAGGCTTTGGAATTGCTGTGTCCCGTTCTGCATTTATGTGGACCACACCCAGAGCTTCAGATGCTCAGAGCAGCTCTTTGTCTGCTTTGGGGGACAGCAGAAGGGGAATGCTGTCTCCAGTGCTGGCCCATTGGGTAGCAGATGCCATCACCTGCGTATGAGTCCCAAAGTGAGCTGTGCCCCCTAGGAGTCTGAGCTCACTCCACACAGCCTTTTCTCTTAAGATCAGAGGTGATAGGGTGTTGAGGTCAATCCCCAAAATACATCATTGACATAACGTCTCCATTCCCTCTGGGGAACGAGGGTTACCTTCATCACTGAGACGTTTTCTTGTCTTTGGTTTATAAACTACTTTAAATATAAAATTAAATGCAGAAATGGACAGATAGTTTGTAGAATAATTCTCACTTTGTTGTTTGATGGAGATGCTTTGGTGAATCTTGTACATTCTTTATTTTACATTCTTGTTTTTGTTTTTTTTATTATTATTATCATTGTGAGTGATTGCTACTAATATTGTTAATAAAAGCTCTGCAGTTGTGTTTAATATTTCACCTTTGCAGAGATGTTTCTTACAAATTGTCAGGTGTGTTTTGGGTCATGTCTTTTATTTTGTAATTTGTTGTAGCTATTGCCTTGTCCAAATACCCACACTTGCGGTCTTTGCACTTGACCACTTGACTGCTTATATGACGTGTTTCCTGTTTTTGGCCCAAGTGTTCAAGTGAGGAGGAAGACCTCAAGTGTGTGTCGATCTTTTCATTACCTGATGGGACACTCTTATAGTGTTTTAAAATGCAATACTTCATTTATATTTTAATATTTTCAATACTTTACATTTTGAAATCAACTTCTAAGTGTCTGTTCAGTAGTCCCTATAACAGATGACTCAATTTAATTTGTGGTGCTTCTAATTAAGTAATAAAAACAGTCAAATGCAAAAAGTCTCATGAGTCTCACTTCAATATCACTCCAGAGCTGTATTCAAGATAGTGGGGATTTAGTGTGTGTTAAGGGCACTACACTTTGGTGTGTTTAAAACCTTGGACAGTCTTGTGCACTTACTTCCTGTCTTACTTCCTTTCAAGTGGCCAAGACCACAAGACAAGTGTGAGTATTTGGACAAGGCATATGTTTCCGCCTTGCTCTCATGTGTTCCTGCTCTGTCTTCCTTTAGTCCATGTCATGTTCTCATTGGTTCATTGTCCTGTCATGTGGTTTCAGTTCTGTTTGTTCATTGGTGGCTTTCTATCATGTGTTTCCTAGTTTAGTATCTGCTTCTTTGTTGTGTGTTATGTTTGTGTCGAGCTGCTGTTGGTGAGTCTATTGTCATGTTAGCTTCATGTTTTCTCAGGTCATGCTAAACCTTTGTTTGTTTTCTATGAGTTTCACTTTGAAGATATTAAACTGCTCTTGGGTTCTGCATCTGGCTGACCTCAGTCTGAGTTTGTGACACACATTTGGTGATTCCCCTTCATGAGCTGCTAATGTGAGGATGTGATCAACTATGAAACAAAGCAACAAAGATGAACAAATAATCAAATTATTAATGTTCATAATAATTCATATAACTTTATTGTGGTTAGTTCAGAAATGCATTTTGATAAACTAATGACTTTCACACACTTCACCTTTTCTCACAGCTGGGTTGAAAGAGCAAATTTATTGGGTTTGCAGTAAATATTTACCCCAAAATAATTTAATGTAAAAACGCAAAACGCAAAGTTTGTTCGAGAATAAAGACACTTACTCACACTGTGTGTTAATACAATATAACACTATAGTAAACACTATACAGGCAAAGGCTAATGCTGTCTGATCTAATTCAGGCCAAGTCCCGCCCATTCAGACACAAACAGACCAATAGAAGCTGCATTTAGTGAGCAGCCAATCAGATTAAACTGATGTCATCTCCAGCCGCTATATATATCCAACAGTGTGTGTGTTAATGCTGTCTGAAGATGAGACTAGTAACACTGTGACTGTGATACTGACACACAAACACACTCTTGAACATATTCCTCCAGAAGTTGTTTTTTGTTGATTCATATTCACAGCATCATCAGTTTAAACTTGGTTTTAGAGATGATCTCTGCTCTTCTGCGGTCAAATGAACTGAGCACTCACACTCAGCAATAGCATGTTTCCACTCCTCAACAGTGAGATCACAGTCTGAAACACTACAACTGCTATAAATAATACACTATTTTAGTGATGAAAGTGTAGAACGGCTGTCAACATCTCAAGATTGTAAGAAGGTCTTGACTCTGGAATAGATGCAAAACATCTCTGTAAAACTTCATATGAATATGATGATCACATAATCACTATTATCATAATCATTTGCAGAAATGCAGCAAATAAATGATCTGTATATGTTCACTCATGGAAGTATGACACTTAAACTTGTGGCATTCACTGAAGAGCGTGGGTCTGGATGAGAGTCTTGAGTATTGAGAAGTTTGTCATCCTCATATAGGATGAGCTGGTCTTAGATTTAGAGCAGCTGCAGCAGAAATAACTCTGTCCTCATCCAGCTGCACTCAATGCTGTCAGTCAGAGAAATTAAAAAGTGTTCATGAAATACCTCTACCTTCTGATGCTCTCCATTACATGATGAGACACATTTACAGCCTTGAACGTGTGGAAACTTTCAAGTCCCTCATTTGTGCATCTTGTGTTCACACTTGTCTCAGTGTTGTCAGAGTCAGAGCTGACAGTTGACCTTTTAAAGAAACAGATGTAAGGCCTGCAGCTCATCCACATCTCCACCAAAAACATTGTGTGATTTTATCATGAATGCTCCTACATCTGGCCCTTTCTGTGTCAGATCTTGATGTGTTTTAGCTCAACTCTCCAAAGTGTTTGACCAATGCTGGATAGATGCAAGATCACATAAGATGGCCATTGTATCTCTCTCTAATCAAACACACCTGATTCAGTCATCAGTTCATCAATAGAGACTCCAGTGGTAGAAACATTGTTGAGGAGACTCCAGGAACTGGTTTGGGAAACACTGGTCATTGGAAATGTGCAGAAATATATATGTGCCACATCAGGTTCCTCCAGAGAGACACTTTTCAGCTCTAATTAAACACACTAATAGAGGATTTACCTGAAAATAAAGGACAGGTGTTTGGATGAGGAACCCTACTTTACATGAAATCACTGAAATAAAGACTTTAGATAAACTGCACCAATGAAACTAGTGGAGAGATTGTAAACTGATTGCAGCTAACATTTACACAAAGAAAAAAGTTGAGTTTCAGATGAAGAAAACAGTTTAAAAAGAATAGAAACTGTGATCTGAATGTGTGAAAATTCACAGCTATCAGTCCAAACTGGGTTTAGAGATGATCTCAGATCTGTGTGGGTTAAAGCAGTGGTCAAACTAACTGAGTTCTCACAGCCAGCTCCTGAAAACACTAGCCACACAAACCACAACACAAACAGACAAAAGATGAACATTTGAGTTAAGAGGTGGAAAAAAAAAAGCTGCTGTAAACATGCAGGTTTATGCACAACCGAAATACTAATTTTTATTTGAAGTATTGTGCACTTACAGATAAATGTCTCAGTTCTTCTACTTCTCCATTATGACTGGCATTGTGTCACTAAATAGCAGCATTTCAACACTCAGCCAATCAGATCAGAGGAAGCTAAACACAGGAAGAGCTGATAGTATTTAAAGAAAGAGTTGTGAGCATATAATGAAGAGGAAGACTGACAGAAAGAGAAAATGGCTGATGAGTGTCATTTGTGTCTGCTGGGACTGATCTTTCTCTCTTCACTTCTCACAGGTAAACAAATCTGTGTTTTCTCTACAAGATATTTAGTGGAATTAGTCTGAGAAAGTGTTCATTTGAACATGAACATCAGTTTAATTTTTGTGTTACAGACAGAACATACTGAACTAGATAAAGTTTGTCAAGACAAACTTTAAGTTGGCTTGAGAAAGCTGGACCAGAAAGTTTAAAAAGTTTAAGAAGTTAAAATTTTTTTGCGTTTTTGAAGTTTGAAGTAGTTTTAAATGCTTAGACAGACAATTTCTAGCATGACTAGCATTTTGATAGCATGGTTAACGAATTACTAGGATGTTGCTAACATGATTAGCATGTTACTAGCATGATTTGCAAGTTTGCATATATATATATATATATATATATATTTATTACTCGGCTTCATGGAATACTCGTTTCTGATTGGTCAGTTGCCACATTCCAAGGGTTGTTATTCCCAGATAACACCCGCTAAAGCTAATAACACAGGCTCATCCGGGTTCTTCGAATCATATTGACAGTTAGTAATTATACGTATCACTCCGCTGCTGTCTGCCGCATATCAATCATTGACAGTTTGGCTCCATCTTGTGGTTTATATGCTTAACTACATTTTGAAATGTGTGAAAATGAAATCTGTGCCTATTGTTTAGCCTACTCATGTAAATTACGAAGTAGCTAGTAAAGACGGCGTGCACTTCGCGTCGGGCAGTTGGTAAGCCTGTCGGGCTTTATTCCCAGATAACAACTTGCTGGATCTACATTATCCCTTACATATATATAAGAAGTTTATTTATATTAATTAACTGTATTATTAATTATATTAGAGTTTTACTTCATTTGTTTATTTAAAAGTTACGTTTTCATTATTTATTTAATTATAATTATAATTAATTGTATTATTTGACAAATGTTTCATTTTATCATGTATTTTATTAGAATTTTACTTTATTTATTTAAAAGTTACTTTTACTTCAATTTTACATTTTCATTAATTTGTGCTTTAAATTGCAAATGTATTTATTTATTGTCATTTTTATGAGTTGATTAATTATTAGCTACTCATTGTCATGAATCATGCTGCTGCGGCTCCCTTCCTCCATCACTAGAGGGAGCCTTCACCGAAACTCTGAACTCTATCACACACTCCATTACCCACAACCCCTTTCATGACCTTTCACCTTCACAGGTGTCGGCCATTACACCTCATCACACCCGGACTATAAATAGACCCTCATTTCAGTGTGCTAGTTGTGAAGTCTTGTTTTTCCCCGGCTACAGTTCTGAGCGTTATTACCCGTGTTTGCTATATATATTTGCTATATATATATATATATATATATATATATATAACCCGTGTTTTCACTGGATTACGTTTGTTTGCTAGCAGCCTGTCTTCACCACTTGTTTGGACATTGACCACTTGCTAGCTCTGCTACGTTTTCCCTGTCTGCCGTGTAGTGATCTTGCCTGTCTGACTATGAGTTGTTTAATGAAGTTGCATTTGGATTCTCAACCTACTGAGCCCTCACTACACTCATCACCTCAGTTTGGGGAACCTGCTTTAAAAATGTATTTAATTTGACATTTTTGGTATTTCATTACTTTTTATTTGATTTCATTTAAATTTCATTTTTGTTTTATTGATTGATTTGTGTAGTGTTTTTTTTTTTTTTTTTAATTATTATTTTTTTTATTAATTTGCTTTTTAGTAAAATTGTTTGAATAATTTGACAACCTGCTTTAATAAAAATATTTTATTTAGCATTTTTGGTATTTCATTACTTTTTGTTTTCATTGAAACATTTTTAGTTTAGTTTTTATTTATTTATTTATTTATTTTTATTTACACTTTCATTATTTTATTATTTTGCTTTTTATTTTAAATTGTATTTGACAACTGTTTCATTTTATTATTTATTTTATTTGAATTATACTTCATTTATTTAATTCAATTCAATTTCATGTTTTTATTTATTGTCATTTTTATGTGTTGAATAATTATTAGCTTCTCATCACCTCAGTTTGGGGACCCTGCTTATAAAATATTTTTTTTATTTACGTTTTTGGTATTTCATTACTTTTTTTTTTTTCATTTAAAAATATTTTTAGATTTATTTATTTATTTATTTGTTTATTTATATTTTCATTTTATTAATTTGCTTTTATTTGAAACCATTTACATAATTTGACAATTTTAATAAAAATATTTTATTTTACATTTTTTTGGCATTTCATTACTTTTTGTTTTCATTTAAACATATTTTTATGACATATTTTTTGATTTATTTATTTATTTACATTTTCATTATTTTATTAATTTGCTTTTTATTTGAAATTACTTGCTTTAAAAAATATTTTTTATTTTACATTTTTGGTATTTCATTACTTTTTGTTTTCATTTAAAAATATTTTTAGATTTATTTATTTATTTAAATTTTCTTTATTTTATTAATTTGCTTTTTATTTGAAATTATTAAATAATTTGACAAGCTGCTTTAATAAAAAAAAAATATTTTACATTTTTGGCATTTCATTACTTCTTGTTTTCATTTAAAAATATTTTTAGATTAGTTTTGTATTTATTTATTTATTTATTTATTTATTTATTGTATTTACACTTTCATTATTTTCTTAATTTGCTTTTTATTTTAAATTAATTGTATTATTTGACAACTGTTTCATTTTACTATTTATTTGATTTGAATTTTACTTCATTTATTTATTTAAAAGTACTTTACATTTACTTTGATTTTACTTTTTCATTATGCATTTATTTATTGTAATTTGTATGATTTAATGAATTATTAGCTTCTTGTCAGCTCAGTTTGGGGAACCTGCTTCTCATAGCCCATTGTTGAGGAATAGAGAGTGTAAATGGCTGAAGTTATGAACTCATCTAATGAATCATTTGTGGAGCAGATCGTTCTCAGACCTGCTTTTTCCAGACCTGCTCCATCTGAACGCAGGTGCAGGAGATTTACTGCTGATTATGCAACTGGCTTTACTGACAAAATGCTCATGACAATCGCCTTCGATTAATCCATATATTTATATGGCTGTTTCTTCAACTAGCTGCACTTTTTGCCTTGTGAAGCTGAATAAAAAACTTGTTCAAATGTCTCATAAGTTTAAATAATTTAGTTTTAAGGTCTGTAAGAGGACAAACTTAGAATACAAGAGAAATAGTTAATATATTACATTTTTTTTTGACCTGCAATGAACAAATGTCATTTCCAGCACATCTCAATATACAGCTGTTATTTTAAAAAAAAAAAAGAAAAAACTTATGACACTCAAGAATAGTCTAAGATCATTTTTTATAACTAGTTTTACCATTTCTTCCACAATGTACAATAATTATACATTTGTCAATGAGATAAAAGATCTGCACTAAGAACCAAATGCTGAACTGTACACCTGTCACACTCTCAAATTAAAAAAAGAGCTGATTTGATAATAAATAACTGGATTATTTTATACTGAGTAGAGCAAGATCTCATCAATTGTGGATACATTTTTAATGTGTGATGAGAATTTTTTTTAATATATACAGGTCCTTCTCAAAAAATTAGCATATTGTGATAAAGTTCATTATTTTCTGTAATGTACTGAGAAACATTAGACTTTCATATATTTTAGATTCATTACACACAACTGAAGTAGTTCAAGCCTTTTATTGTTTTAATATTGATGATTTTGGCATACAGCTCATGAAAACCCAAAATTCCTATCTCATATATATATATATATAAAAATGTGTGTGGTGATGGAAATGACAATGAATTAATGTGATTGTAGGGAAACAGTAGAGATATTTATTAGAAAAATTCTTCACACTCATTAAACTCAATTCACAAAGTCATTAACCTTTGTGCATCAATTAAAAAAAAAAAAAAAAAGTTACACAGAGGTCCATAGAGGACAAAAATGTCCATGTCAAAAAAAATAAAAATAAAAATTGTAATATTGGGAGTACAGACTTAAGTGTGGTCTCATTTTAAAGAAGATCCATGGCAGAAAACAGGAATAAAGCAAGTAGTTTGCTTTATATGGCAAACTAAAGTGTAAAAAGTAGTCCAAATGTAATTTTGAAGCCTTGTCAACAGAATAAAAGCCTATTAACAAATATTGCATCATTTTATAGTTAAATGGCCCTAGGAATAAAAATCACAGTTTTAATGGGTTTCAAGGGGAACTATTTTTTTTTTTTTTTTGTATCTAGTGTAAAATAGATTTATTACAGGAAATGAGAGTGAACTATTAAAATTCAAATGAACTTTGTAACCATAAATGTGTGTGGCAGTGTGATGGGAATTACATTTCTGTAGTTTTTCATGCTAGAAGCTTCGCTGATTAGCTTTGAATTAATATATAAAAGTTCCCATAGTCTAAGAATCACCCATAAAAATAATATACAGATAATCCACAAGAGAAATCCTTCACCGCAACAGCCCTAGTTTCTAGCGTGATTAGCAAGTTACTAGCATGTTGCTAACATTATTATAGCATGATTAGCATGTTACTAGCTTGTTTCTAGCATGATTAGCATGTTACTAGCATGTTGCTAACATGATTAACTCACATGTTGTTAGCATGATTAGCAAGTTAGTTAGAATAGATTAGTATAGAAGGGAAGCTCGGTTGAGTCTCAAGGGATTGTGGGAGTTTTGTCAGTGTGAGTTTGAGCCTATGGGATTTTTCATTTTTTCATTATTTTTAGTAAAATCATAAGTCTGATCAGTTAGAAAAGATATAGATCTAGAGGAGATACAGTCAGAACATTTTGTCTTGGAAGAAAACAGCAGATCAGTAAGTTGTGTTTGTCAAACCAAATGAATGACTCCAGAATGAACTAAAACTAGACAGTTTCACACTCAAACAGCTGATGCTCAATCACTTTCATATTAAGAGTGTGTTAGTGATTCAAACAGCTCTCTCACTTTCTTTATCGCTATAAATAATGATTATAATGTAGAAATAATGATCACTCAAATGTTCTTGTGTTTCAGGTATCAGTGGAGTGGATGGTGATCATGTGTTCATCAGTTCTGGAGAAAATGTCCATCTGCCCTGTAATAATGCTCTTCATGACTGCAGATCAACAACTACATGGAACTATAACAGAATCAATAATTCAGCAGTTGAACTGATTAATTCAGGGATAAAGAAGAAAGACACAGAGAGACATGAGAGACTGAGTCTGGGGTCTGACTGCTCTCTGAACATCAAGAACATCACAAAAGAAGATTATGGATCTTACAGCTGCCTACAATATGTGAATGGACAACAACAAGGAGATGATGCACGTGTTTATCTGCATGTTCTTCATGGTAATTTTATAATTAATTTAATCATAATTCTTGATGTAAACTCTCATGATGATTGAAAAGTGTGTGATTTGTGTGTTATTTTGTGTTTCAGTCTCTTCATCATCCTCACAGACTGAGATCAGTGCAGGCAGCTCTGTGTCTCTCTCCTGTCAGTTATATTCATATTCATCTGCTGGAGTCTCTTGTGATGATTTGATTAAATCTGGGGGAATTGATCTGTTGTGGGTGAATCAGGCTGGTGATAAACTGAAGATATCAGACTCCAGATATCAGATATCAGCTCCAGGACACTGTATCATCACTCTGACTACAACACTCCTGAATGAAGATGACAACAGAGAGTGGAGATGTGAAGTTACTCAAGGAGATCAAGTCAAGACCTCAGTCACATATACTGTCAAGATTTCAGGTGAGAAAACCATCGCATCGATCATTTTAGACAGACTAACTCAGACATAAATATACAGTATATGCCCTTTTACATCACACAAGGCGTAATTTTAAGAAAAAATAAATAATAATTTAGCCATTTTAATTAATTAAACAATTTAACTACATGACATTATACTATAACACCAATGCTAAAAAGGTTAACATCCCTGTTATTGCACAGGACTTGGCCTTTTATGTGTTTTGTTATAATTTTACACAACTTTTAATTTTAACAAACCAACTGTAAAATATTCTGAATATTATTTCCTATAATGCACAAGGCTTGTATATATATATATATATATATATATATATATGTGTGTGTATCTTTTTTTTCTGATTGTATGTTTATTTTTATATGTGGTACTGAATCCATATTTGTGAACCCAGTTAAATTCAATATGGAAAATAAATTAAATTAAGTACTGTTAGTAATTTTCTACATTAAAAGCATATGAAGAGTTGAAATGGGAAAGCCATAAGCATCGGTATCATTCTCTTATGTTTAGGTAGAGTACTTTCACATTAATGACAATCAGTATTTTATTTTCTTTGCCATAAAAATGAATATAAATGTATAATCTCAGAAAAAAGGGTACAGCGCTGTGACTGGGGTGGTATGATACAAAAGTAAAAATACATTTGTGTATTTTATTTACTTATTTACTTTAAATGGTACAAATTACTTCCATCACATGCAAATACAAGACAAATACAGAGCAATATCATACAGTCATACATGGAAAACAAAAGAATAACAACAACACATAACATTAAATATATATATATATTAACATAAATTAAAATAAAAAATACCAGGATAAAAAGTGCTATTATAATATCAGGATAGTTACATTTAAAAAGTTTATTTTATTGTTTTATAAGGTTTTTTTTGTTTTTTTGTTTTTTTTTATGATCTTATATTAGAAAGGGTTTCAAAATATATATTTAGGATCAGTGTTACAGAAGCTAATATATGATGGTTTCCCATTTTTTATTTATTTATTTATTTATTTTTTACTTATGAATATACAACTTCCCTAAGATAATTAACAGATTAATAATGTTTGTTTGTTTTTGTTTTTTAATATGGGTTCTAAATTGGTTCTAAATTAAGGGCTTTATTTATTTATTTATTTATTTATTATTTATTTTTTAAGTAAACTCAAATTAAAATAGAGAAAGGGCAATAGAAAAATAAATGTTCAATATATTTAACTGATATTTGTGTGGAGATGACATACAACTGCACATTCACTTGCAAATAAATGACTTTATTTAATTAACCAATGTTTCGGCAATAAGCCTTTGTCAAGACATACAAGGTATACTAATATTAATTTGAAAAGAAAATTTCAGATGGCCTTCAGAAGCTTTGCATCTTCTAATCCATATTAGTGTTATATTCATAACCATGCCTATTGTGTACTTTCAATATTTTCGTTGTTCTGCACTTGAAGACCTTGTGAGCAAAATAATTTCCCTGTCTTTTTTTAAACACATTTGACAATAAAGTTCATTGTATTTCTGATTCTGAACTGCAAAGTAATATATCTGTATATAATATATCTGTCCAGTTAATAATCAGGACAAATAAGCCTTGCATCAGCCAGAATAATATTCAGAGTAATTTACAGTTGGTTTGATTTATTTAGCTGAAGTTGTGTTAAAAAAAATTATGCGTTCCAGGACTGTCTAAAAAAATAAAAATCAATGTTCAAGTGCATTATAGGGAATATTCAGAGATTTTTACATTTGGTTTGATAGCTTTATCTCAAACAGTGGCAGAGTTTAATTAATTTAAGTCAGTACAGTATATTAAACATCAAAAATATGGTTTCAGACCAAATGGTTTTGCTGTTTAATGGATTTCTATCATTGCATAAATTAAAAGTTGTGTAAAAATATTACACAACACATGAAAAGCTAAGCCTTGTGCAATAACAGGGATGTTATGGACATTTCAGTATTTGTTTTATAGTATATTGTCATGTAGTTACATTGTTTAATTAATTCATATGGTTCATTTATGTATTTTTGTTTTTCTTTTTTTCTTTTTTTTTTTTCTTGAAATTAAGCCTTGTGCAATGTAAAGATCATATATTTCTGTCTGTCTGAGTTAGTTTGGGCTCAAAACATAACAGGTGCAATTTGTTTAATCGGTATGAAAATTAATGTCTAATGAATGTCAAAGCAAACAGGTTTCCAGAAGCAGCAATCACTTGTGAACATATACAGTGACCTTCAGGAGTTTACTTTAAATAGTTTTATTATTAGAAGGTCTTCTTTCTGGCCCTAGAAGAGGACAATCATCAGAGCTGGACTGGTGCTATTATTCAGTCCATCTGGTCCACACTGACCCCCATAAATGTCTTGCTGGTGTTTGTGCAATTGAAATGAATAAATTAATCATTTATTAATAAATAACAGATGAAAACAAATTATATTTTTTCAAAACTTCAAATACATGTAACAATATTAACATTACATTATATTGCAGGCTCTTAATTATTGAATTCATATTTTTCTGCAATTAAAGTTTATTATAACTATTCAATTCTCCTTAGTAGTTGAGCTATAATGAAAAGCTAGTTCTTGAATCCAGAGTTAACTGTATAGTATTAGCAGAGATGGCAAAAGTACACACATCCTTCACTCAAGATATTCATGCTGAAAAATACTCTGGTAAAAGTAGAAGCACTGGCTACACTTTTTTACTCAAACTAAAGTAATGAATTATGGGCTCAGACATGTACTTCAGTATAAAGTAACCATTAATACCTGTTTTAGTGTTTAACTGCACCTCATGTTGATGCATTAATACAAAAAAAAAAGCATTTAAAATGAGTTGCTAATGAATGTATCAAGGCTGAACAACCATCATGTAGAACAGGACTGGACTGGGACAACATTTCAGGCTGGAAATCTCACACTCATCCAGGACATCCCATACACCCACAACAAATTTTGAAACAATGGACAACATTATTTTTATTTATTTATTTAGTATGGCCATCACATTTAAAGGTGCAGTATGTAATATTGCCAGCTAGCGGTTGCAATGAGTACTGCAATCCTGTAGACTGGTCATGGATGTACATTCATCACCATCAAGTACACTGTGAAGAATTGCTCTACATGCATAAACCAGGTTATTCTTTAACAGGATATGCATTTATATGATATCAGGAATTTAGTTGTTACTAATGTCTTAATAATAAGAATGATTTTTGCAAGTAACAGTGCAGTTAGTTTTCTGCTTATTTTCTGTAAAATAATGTTAATATTCACTTTAATATACAACTTAATATAATATTAAAATTCAACTTGATAAAAATAATAAATACTTCTACATTTCATTCTGCATTGTTCCACTTATTCTTTGACCGACATATATAGTGAATTGTTTTATTTAAAGGAGAGAATGGTTTACATGGCTCATGGCTTAGGTAGAAGGGCCCCTTAGCAGAATTTTGCTTAGGGCCCCAGGGAGGCCAGGATCGGCTCTGTGTATATATATATATATATATATATATATATATATATATATTAGAAACCTTCAAGTGTATAATTTGAAGTGTCTGTGTTTTGCTTATTTGATGATAGAAGTGCATTTATATGAGTTTCTTTGGAATATAATTTGTAGCAGTTTCAGATCATTTCAGATGATATCTGAATTGTAACCTGGAAAAGCAAAGTATTTCTCAGACACTTTGAAAAGCCCTGTTTTACAGTATGATGCATCTGAACTAATCCATGTTTTACAGCTAAAGATAAAACAACGACAGCAGTGAATCCAGTCCACATCACAAACCCTAATAAACCCTCAACTACAAAACCATCAGAAAAAAAAGGTACATCATCACTGTCTTTCTCACATCAGTGCTTTGCATAATGCTAGAGTTATCTTGTTTGTCAACTAAAAAAAATAAAATAAAATAAAATAAAAAAATTCTACAATTATGATTCATTTTAACTAACATTAATGTTGATTCAGCAACAGCAGTGATTCCAGTCCACACCATAAACTCTCAGAATTCCTCAACTTCTGTGGTTTTGCTTTTGGCTTTTGACTAAGTTTGATAGTTGTGAGTGATTTGCTCTGTTGAATGATTATTGTTGTATCTGCTGTTATTTTGGACCTTTTTATAAAAAAAAAAAAAAAAAAAACATATTTGAGCCAAAACAAGATATGAAATAACTTTGACTTATCAAATTAATAAACACATACATACAACTTAGAAAATAAGCTAGATATAATTCAGACAAATATGAAATGTAAATAAATAAATAGAATGCCTTAAAAACCTCACATATTTTACATTCACAATAGCTTGCTTAACTGGCTATTGCAAAAAAGAAAATAAATAATACTAAAATAAATAAATAAATAAATAAATAAAGCGAAGGAGTTAATTGAAGGAGTCACAAACGAAGAAGACTAATCTAATGTTACCTGATCTTACCCAAGCATTTCAGTATGTGAATATTATCGTAACAACATGAACGCTTAAAATGAATTCTAAATCGGTAAGCAAGCCCTGCGTTTATCTCTTTTATCTTTGTTTCGGTTTCTCCTTTTGAATGATGAATATATGCTATTAATAAACGCTGCCGATATAGATGGCTAATTCTTACTCGTTTTCAATATTAAAAGCTCTATACCAACTTTAATTTTCACTAAACACTGGCATTTGGCTGTGACGCTGAGTGGCTGAATTTGTATTTATTTAGTTTTTAATCCCAAGATAAAGTTAGTCTTTTGCCCAAATATCAGTAATTACTCATTTCCACTCAGGACATATCTCTGTTACTTTTACAGCTTCAGGCACACAGCACGAGATAAGCAAACTGTTTCACTGCTGTCAAATAAATCTTATCTTCTGAAAGCAAAACATAAGCGTCTAAGTTTTTTCCAAAATGCTAATGCCAAATTGTGTGCCTACAGTGTTTTCAGCAACCCAGAATTCAGTCCAATACATTTCTCAGAGCTTACAACAACTATATAGAGACTGAAACAGATTTCTGTCATGACAACTCTCAGAGATTGGCATGGTAATGTACATGACAGTGTTAATGTGTTTGTTCTTGGCGGAAGAGATCTGCTACGCTGCTGCTGTGACAGAGCAAGTACCGAGACTTGCTACTGCTAATACATCCACAACATGCTGCTGTAAGAAACACTGCTGCTGCACATATAACACATATGAATAACCCCCATAGCATACATGAATCATCTCATAGCAGATCTACACAGGTGGAGGATTTCTGAAGCATGCTGCAAACTGGCACTAGTCATGTATTTGAATGTTGTGCAGTGAGCTCATTGGCTACTGACACAGGAGAGAACCAATCGGCTGTGCCATGTGATTATGATGTCATGTTGTCAGATTGAATTAGACCATCGGACTGCATTCTAAAGTTTCATGCCAGAACTTTGTATTTATGATATCATTCTTTGTCATTTAAATCTTCCATGCACAAAGAATAAGATTAAATCAACACTCTGTTACATCTGGGATTATTTTCAACAAATAGCCACTTTAAACATCTGAAAATGGGCACATACATTTAAAAATTTGTATCTGGTTCTTCCTTTGTATGCAGCCAATCAAGTTTTTGTTTTATCTTTTTGAATCAGAATCAAAACCCAGACTGACCATTCTTTCAACAGGTATATAAAATATCCTTTAGAGCTTCAAAGCAGAGCTGTTTGCTCTCTTCTGCTTCATTATTTATATCAGGACTGAGCAAGTTTCCTAATTTGTCATCCATATTTCTATTACAAGCCAAAAACCAAAAGACATGACCGCAGCAAGCAGTGGCGGCTGGTCAATAGAGGGCGCAATTTACAGCGGTTGCAATGAGACAATTTACAGACCTAATAGACACCCACCCCATACACACAAACAAACAAAAACGTTTTATTTTATTTTTAATAGGTGCTAACATGAATAGCAGCCGAACAGCATGATTAAATAATGCAATTTCGTGATTATTTTGCGACTATATAAGCTTATTTTTAACTGTTGAAGTAGTGAAACACACATGACTTGAGGCTGAGCTATAATTGGCTCGTTTCAGATTTCCTTCGGACCATCCCACTTTAGATCTTAGCCAATCAATATTGTTTTTATATATTTTGGCCTCGTGTGATTGGACCATTCTCGACTGTCAAATATGCGCAACAGTGGCAGAGGCAGAAATTTGTAGGCGAGAGTGCCTCTGAAAGAGTGGGTGGGCCTGAATAAATCACATCACCCGGCTCATATATAATGAAAGAAAGAAAGAAAGAAAGAAAGAAAGAAAGAAAGAAAGAAAGAAAGAAAGAAAAGAAAAAGAAAGGAAGAAAAAGAAAAAAAAACGATGGACTGGTCCGAACAAACGCATTCGATTACAATCAGATCTTGCAAAACACTTCAGGACAGGAGGTGCTCTGCATGCATCCCAGAACCAACTGGACAAGTGTAAATGCATCTGGATGTTGAACATTGATTTTACCACAGCAACACACATCTCCACAGATATGACCCGCTGTGGACAAGCAGACGCATATAGGCTACTTTCTGTCTGACCCCCAAACCATCGTGGAAATCATAGAGCCCTAATTACAATGGGTCTATTATCTTCTGTCGCGTTGCACTGTGACGCTCACATCTGGTGTGTATTCTTGGTGTGTGTTATTTAATGGGTTATGTTATAGCCATGCCCTGCTTGTTTGAATGTTTTTATGAAATCTCTGTATGGATCATATCATTGTAATATTTACTGCCATGCGAGCCACAAATTGTAGCTTGGCGAGCCGCACGATGAGTAACTGTTCTACAGTATGATGCATCTGAACCAACAGATTTTTTTTTGTTTGTTTGTGTTTTACAGCTCAAGATAAAACAACAACAGCAGTGATTCCAGTCCACATCACAAACTCTCAAGATCACAAAACTAAAGGTGCATCATCACTGTCTTTCTCACATCAGTGCTCTGCAGTGGCTCTCAGATACTATTTTCTTCTATGAGCTATAGTGTGCTATAACAAAATGTTTGTTTCAAAATGTTTTTATTATTTGTAAAATGGAACAAAGTCAGACTTCTAGTGCTTGTGGTTTGCTCTGGTTAAATAAATGTTCAGTGATTTTGGCCCATTTTTATCTCTATAAAGTGTTACTTTGGCACCTATTAAATACACTAGTTTTGTCATGCTAGCCTGTGTGGAAACTGTATTTGCTAACTAGCTTTGAAAAGATAAAATAGCTGTCAGCCATCTCAGCATTATACGTACAACTACAAAGCTACTGCCGTTAGATGAACATCATGAAGCATAATGTTAATGTTTCTCTGGCCATCCTCAACTGAAGCACAGGCTCCACTCTGTAGACTCTGTCTATCAGCCCTTGTTTGGTCTGGTGATGTGTGCAACCCTGGTTTTCTAAATGGGGAACAAGTTGCTGTATTGCCATACTCCAGCTTTAAGTGCTTTTTCATCATGGAAACCCTGAGGTGGGATGCTGCAAGCGCACTCTTATGAGGCATATATGACTTATTTCTCTGAGGCAGTGCAAAGCACCTCTTGATGATATAAGGGCTTCAGACAATCGTCACACTGGGGATGGCTTACAAATGCACCAGCATTGACTATTTAGGGAACCAGTGTTACATACAGTATGCAGCTGAGACATTTTCATTTATTAATAATAGCTCACACAGGTCCAGTACATATTTGTCATTTATGTGATATGAAGCTGAAGTGTTAAGATGTTGTGTTTATATGTTCATTATGTTTGAACTGAACTAACAGACATGATCCCAGATCCAGGAGAAACTGAAGTCGGTTGGATTGCTGGATCAATATTCAGAGGTAAGACGGTCTTTACATGCAGTTCATTAATGCTGAGCTTTGTCAAGAATTTTCCCATTTTTTCATTTATTTTTTAATCCTGACTGTGGATGCAACACATCTTTCCTGTAGAGATTATGCTTAAGACTGCAGTGTTTGTTGCTCCTACTGTGATTCTTCTTCAGATCATCTGTGAGAGAAGAGCTGGTGAGTTCTTGAGCGTCTCACAATCTGATGATTCACAATCTGCACTCATGAGAGATCAATACATGCTTTTGTTGAATTATTTTGCAGGGAGGAAGAACTCACAGCAGCGAGAAAAAGTAGCGATGAATACAATATTAGAATAAAATACTCTCCACAAATATCCATTTTCTCCAGTATTGCTGGCCAGCAGAAGTTTCCACTGAAACTGAACCAGGGTTGAAGTCTTTATACAGACAGACATTATGTCTGCTTGTGGGATTCTGGCGCCCCCTGGAGAAACTTTTAAGTGTGACTCTCCTGAATTTCTCAGACAGAAACATTATTAGACCAAATCAGTTTTTGAATGAGAAGTTATTACAGTTTTTGTGAGCCAGCACTGAACTGATACTCAAACATTTAGGTTCACAGTTTGTTCTGATCCTCTAATGTTAATTCCTCAAACCACGAAACTCAACAGACTCCCTTCAGACTTTGTTTTGTAGATTATTTCTGCCTTTTTAGGAAAATTGTCATTAAGGTTTAAGGATGAACATTGATCAACTATATAATCCTCAACATGTGACCATTGTCATTGTGATATTTGCATACTGAATACTGATTGCTCTTATGTATTTGTACTGACTAATAAGGATGTCCAAATTGCTACAAGAATATACATTTAAAGACTAAAGAATTGTTTTATGTTTTCCATTTTGTCATTGGATTACACTAGACATTGATTAAACACTAATGTCTTTAACTAGATTAATTTTACAATATTTGTGAATAGTTCAATAGATTTGAACACACAAAAAAAATGAGTATGTGAGCATTATGTGTTGATTCTCATACACAACTGACAGAAAACATTCATGACAAACACAGAAACACTTAGTTTAGTCTTAGACACTGATTATTTATCACTCAAACCCCTTTCTCTACCTGTCCGCCATGTTTGTAGTTTTTTAACACTTTATACGCGTTTGTAGTTCTAATCGAATCCTCGTCCACCGCGCAATGTGTTGTGGGTAATATTAGCCGTCAGAGTGTGCGAGTGTGTGTGTGTAAACGGCGGTGTTGTTTGTAAACATGGAGAAGTAAATGCAATCAGTGTTTTTGTTGATGTTTTCATGCGATCTAGGAAAACCCAACACATGGTGAAACTTGACCTTTTTATGTTTTGATATCATATGAAAGCTAACTTCCAAAGCACTTTCCAAAGCTGTTATTTTGTCCATAGCTTGAACGTAACTAAAGTTATATCTATCTGAAGTTGGCTGATAGCTATGATTTTCAAGAATGTAATTTTGAGAAAAACGGGTGTAAAGTGAGACAGGTTTTACTTTCACTTCACGGGTTTATCCAGAGCTGTTTGTCAAGTCATCATTACACACACTAACGTCTGTTTTCCGTTGTTTATCATGGGCATAGTCTCTGAACTTTTGATCAGCCCTTGTATGTTTAGATAGCACGAATTGTGTACCTTGTAGTTTACATTTAGAAAAGCGAACGCAGCGCAACTGTTGGTGACCTGTGCATATAACAGACTGTCATCAGACTCCTCTTAGTAATTCATCATCCAATCCTTCATCTCTGGATGTCAAATAGTCCATTATAACATCTTTAGGGCACTGACATCAGCAAGATTGAGCAGACTGAAACGAGTAAGATTGTTTAAGTGAGCAGCTGCAGTACTTCAGACATCTCACGATATTAATAAATAAATAAATAAAGTTGTGTCAGTGGCATCTATCAGTTGTATTGTGTGGGGGCCGGAAGGAAGCGCGGTTCCTCACAGTGCAGCATGTGATCTTCAGCACCATGGAGAGCAGCGGCAGAGGGGGACACAATGGCAGGTTACCCAGCAATGTTCAGGACCAGGGACAGCTCCTCCAACACAGTGTTGCTGTGCACTGTTTCCCCTCTGATGGGGAGCCTCAGCTGCAGCTGAGACATTTAGCAGACACAGAAAAGCCTGCCATGAACTTGAGTGTTTGATGGCTGTCAGCAATCTCCATTTAGCCTATTTAGCTTTTGAACCGCAATTGTTTTCATATCAGACATGAAGCACTGCACTGCGGCTAATGAACTGAAGTCTGAGTTTTAGTAAGTTTATTTAAATGTTATTGTCACACAAGCTAATACTGACAATTCTGGTCCCGTGCCCAAAATGTAAAATCTCTTAATCATAATTAAGACTTTCTTGTACAATTTAATACTTTTTATGACCTTAAAATTGAACCAACTAATTTTAAGACGGATCTAGGTTTCTGTCTCTGTTGTGGCCGGGAAGGAGAAGAGACTCTGATAATGAAAGTGTTTCTGGTCCGAGTCTCCAGCAGATGGCAGTAATGACCAAAAAGAGACAGGCAGAAGAAGAAAAGTGCTAAACTGTATGCGCTTCACTCTCCAAACCAGTAGGTGGCGGAAAAGGGTCTTTTATTTTCCTCTAAACTGTCAAAAACACAAGAAGAAGAAAAGGAAGCGACACTTTCGAAACTAATGTTTCAAAACAAAATATTTGGACGTTTTCCAGAAGACAACCACGAATCGTTTTCAAGGATGACATGCATTCAGAGCAGCAGAAGAACAGAAACCTGTAAAGACAGAGTTTATTGAAGATTACAGTGAGAACACGAGTGATCCAGAACTCTTCAGAGTGAAGCAGGAAGATACTGAAGAAAAAAGAGGTTGGTGTTTATTCCTGATTCTTCATTAATGATGCTGTGAAACATTGAAACTTGAAATAATTAGATCAGATTTTATGGTTGTCAGTATAACAAAGCCCATCAAATCATTACACGTAAGTAAATGAAAATAACTTCTTATGGAAACTGATTAAAAAGTACTTTAGTATCAGAAGTACTAGTGCTCTTTCTGACATTTGCTGCTGGATCTGTCGTCTCTGTAGTGATTAAACATGAGATATCATTAGTTTTGGGTTTATCTAACAGACAATCGTTGGTCTCATGAATCTATTATTGGTTCCTGGTCACAAAGCACAAAGTGAGCATGAAGATATGTTTAACTTTATATATTTGTGTTGAACTTTACTGACTTTGTAGCATACGTTTGACTGAATTGTTTGCTTTTTGTCTTTATTTCCTCTTATATAAGCCTCTTACACTTTGTACTTATATTTGTATAATTTGCTATAATTCATTAAAACAGACATTTAACAGAAAGAGTTGTGCATTATGTCATATTGAGAAACGGCTATTGTGTCTCTTTATGGTGGATATCAAGTAAGGGTACTGTTGGTGGTGGAAACACAAGCTGGATCAGGGTCATTTTCTTCATTAGGTGTGTCTCATTACCAGTGTTGGGGGAAACACATTACAAGTAATACAAGTAACGTAATCAGATTACTTTTTCAAGTAACTAGTAAAGTACCACATTACTTTCTCATTACATTTACATTTTAAAAAAAGTAACGCTAGTTACTTTTTGTATCCTTTATGTATTTAATCCCATTTTATTAACCAATGTCTTTGCTGCTGACCTTCATTGATCCAATTCAACCATATTAATAAACAAAACTTACTTTAGATTAACTAACATTTGTGCTTCATGTTTCTCATTGCTGAAGAGTGTTGAACTTCCTTCTCCTACAGTTCTACTGTACAGACGTCAGTTTACTTTTCCTTCAGCCTTAGGCTTATTTATTTCTCTTTTTGATGTGAAAGGGCTTTTACATTTGGTAAAAATGTAACTTTTTATATAAAAAAAAAGGCAAGCCCTGCCCAGATTTAAAAAGTAATGCAAAAGTAATAATGCATAACTTTCCATAAAAAGTGACCAAGTAACATTTAGTAGGGCTGCACAATTAATCTAATTCTAATTGCGAACGATTACGGATGCCATGATTATGTAATCGCTCAAAGCCACGATTACAAAAAAGTACATTATTCTGTGTGTTTAAGAGGCATGTTTAGCACCTGTCACACTGTGAGACTAGACTAATGCACAATATGGCACATCAAAAAAACAAAAAGTATTATTTAGAACAAATTATTCAGAATTTTTTATGCATTTTAAGATAACTTTTCCCATCAACTGGTCACAATGCACAACAACACATCTGCACTCTGATTTAATCAAGCACAGATGAGAAGCACATGAGTGAGAGACTCATGAAAGTAGATGAAAGCGCAAGTTCAGATTTAGACTTAAGTCTATTTATTTTAATTTTTGCAACGAGAAACTAAAGGTTTTTAAGGAAGAGTGTTTTCAGCTTTTTTATATAAAAAATGATGGCATGCAGTTGCTTCAAACAGTGGTATAAAGCTATTTAAAACATCAATCAATGTAAATTGTGATAATCGTAATTAATAATCACAATTACAATTTCAAGGGAATAATCAACAATTATGATTTTTGTCATTATCGTGTAGCCCTAGTTTTTAGGGAGTGACACAATATTTTAAAAGTAATGCATTTCCCCAACACTGCACTCATTACCTTGTTTGCCCCTGAGTATTTATAGTTCAAGTGTTTCTTTTGCTGCTTTGTCAGCGGTTGATTGATGGTTGGTTGTTTGTCTGTGTTTACAGTCATAAAGACCATTGCTGAACTATGTGTGTTCTGCAGTTTTTATATGTTTAGACTATTTCAGACACCATAGACATAAACAGAGAGAAGTAGCTCCAGCTACAATGCTCTTCCTCAAGACACATGCAGTTCTGTTTATTAACCACTAGAGCACCAAAAGATACAGACTGCAGCTTTAACTTCGACAGCTGATGATGGAGAACGAGTTCACAAACATAAGATCACATTAGATGACCATTGTGTCTTTCCCTAATCAAACAGACCTCATTCAGTCATCAATAGAGACTCCAATGATAGACACATTCAGCATTAGCAGTGTTGAGGAGGCTCCAGGAGCAGGTTTAGGATCTGCTGCTCTATAAACTGCAGAAATGAATGTGCTTTAGCTTCATCAGGTTCCTCATTCCTGCTCCTGGAGAGACACTTTGAAATAAACACTTTAGATTCATTAAACACATGAAACTAACAGTGAATTTATAAATGGTTTGCAGCAAACATTGATATGAAAGTAAGAAGCTGAGTTTAGGTTTTAAATAGAGTTAAAGAAACAAGAGGAAATGGCATCTGAATGTGTGACAATTCACAGGTATCTGTCTAAACTGGGTTTATGGATGATCTCATATCTGTGGGTTAAAGCAGTGGTCAAACTAACTGAGTTTCCACACCCAGCAGTAAGACACCTCTGAAAACACTAGAACAAAAAACAACAACACAGAGACAAAAGACAAACATTAGTGTTGAGATAATAAATAATGTGTGTTTGTGTGTTGATATAAATTAATAAAAAATTATCAAATGGTTGCAAAAACGTAGAGACACTTAAAGGCTCCAATCCAATCCAGTTTAGTGTTCATTAATGCAAACTTGATGTGTGATGTCACTGTGATGGACTTGTTTCAGATCTGCTGTCGTGTCAAAGTCTTGTGTTCACTGAATGACTGCAAGTTAAAACTCTCTGAGCTGTTAGCATTGTGCTCTTCAGCATCAACCACAAGTTCAAGGAAATTACATTTAAACATCAATGAAAAAGACAGACATTTTAAATCTATTTGAATTCAAGAGGATATTTACAAGTAATATGAAGCAGCACTATGACTGTCATAATGTCACTATATCAACACAGAAGAATTTAGAAACTCAGCCAATCAGATCAGAGGAAGTGAACAAACACAGGAAGAGCTGTGAGCATATAATGAAGAGGAAGACTGACAGAAAGAGAAAATGGCTGATGAGTGTCATTTGTGTCTGCTGGGACTGATCTTTCTCTCTTCACTTCTCACAGGTAAACAAATCTGTGTTTCCTATAACAGACATTCAGTGGATTTAGTCTGAGAAAGTGTTCATTTCAATAATCACTCAAATGTTCTTGTGTTTCAGGTATCAGTGGAGTGGATGATGTTCATGTGTTCATCAGTTCTGGAGAAAATGTCCGTCTGTCCTGTAATAATGCTCTTCATGACTGCAGATCAACTACATGGATCTATAATAATAGATTCAGACATTCAGCAGCAGTTGAACTGACTAGTTTAGGGATAAAGAGGAATAACACAGAGAGTCATGAGAGACTGAGTCTGGGGTCTGACTGCTCTCTGAACATCAAGAACATCACTAAAGAAGATTATGGACTTTACAGCTGCCTACAATTTGTGAATGGACAACGACAAGGATATGATGCATATGTTTATTTGCATGTTCTTCATGGTAATTTAATGATTATGTGATCAATTTAATTGAATCATAATTCTTGATGTAAACTCTCATGATGATTGAAAAGTGTGTGATTTGTGTGTTATTTTGTGTTTCAGTCTCTTCATCATCCTCACAGACTGAGATCAGTGCAGGCAGCTCTGTGACTCTCTCCTGTCAGTTATATTCATATTCATCTGATGAAGTCTCTTGTGATGATTGGATCCGTTATGAGGGAATTGATCTGTTGTGGGTGAATCAGGCTGGTGATAAACTGAAGATATCAGACTCCAGATATCAGATATCAGCTCCAGGACACTGTATCATCACTCTGAATACAACACTCCTGAATGAAGATGACAACAGAGAGTGGAGATGTGAAGTTACTCAATTCAAGACCTCAGCCACATATACTGTCAGGATTTCAGGTGAGAAAAAAATCTCATGAATTGGTAATGGAAGAGTCTCTGATTAAAATACGATTGTTATATTCTACAGTATGATTAATCTGAACTAACCTTTCTTCTTTACAGCTCGAGATAAAACAACAACAGCAGTGATTCCAACCCACATCACAAACTCTCAGGATCCATCAAATACAAACACACACACAACTAAAGGTACATCATCACTGTGTTTCTACCATCAGCGCTTTGCAGTGTCTCTCAGATATTATTTTCTTCTACGAGCTAGTGTGCTATAACAGAAAGTTTGTTTTGAAATGTTTTTATTATTTATAAAATGGAACAAAGTCACACATCTGGTACTCATGGTTAAAAATGACCAGCCTACAAACACAGCTTATAAATCTTTCATTATGCTATAATTATCAACAAATATTAGATATTTTTGTCAACATGTTTTCTCTCAATTAGGACAGGTTTTGTATTTAGTTTTTAAACTCATTGATCTGAGGATAATGTCAATCTTTGTGAAAAACAAAGGATGTAATACTCAAAATAGTTTTCAAAAATAGTGTGCATTTGTCCATACACAGATCTGAGGTTTTGCAGGCACACATGTACATATGTGAAGATAAACATGATCCTGAACACTTAATGATTCATGTTTTTTCAATCTCCTCCATTAATTTCCAATGGATGCTCATTTCTGGCCAATATAATATCAGATCAGTGAGGCCTACGATGAAGCAGTTACAGAAATAAACACTAAACCTGTAGAAAATCACCTCTGGGTCAAAATGTCTTGAACACAATATGAGGGTGAGATAAATATTGAGATGAAAATGACAAATAAGAAATCTACTTTTGCTCTGGTTAAAAAAAAAAAAAAATCAGTGATTATTGTAGGGCTGTGCCGATATTCGAAGGCGATTCTCATGCGTATCTCGTCAGTAATGCCGGTTCTGTGATTAGACGTAAATCTTTGCGTGCATAATCGATATGTATCGCCTGCGATAATGAAGGCGATATTGCGTGGCTTGTCAGTGAACTACAGCTCTGTGTAGTAAACGCGGCGGCATGAATGAACAGGTGAATGAGATTTACGTCTAATCACAGAACCGGCATTACTGAGGAGATACGCATGAGAATCGCCTTCGAATATCGGCACAGCCCTAGATTATTGGCACAGTTGTATGTCCAAGGTTTAGCATGAGAATTACACAACTGACACTTTTGTCACGCTCTCACGCCACACATCCATTTTCTCACGCACCCTCAGTTACAACTGTAAAAATAGGATATTGGCAAAACAGATTTGGTAAAAGCTCCAGTGTGTATAAATGTCATGAACTCTGCCGTTATGACTCCATCCTTTCGCCTTCACCACTCTTATGGACCATTACACACTCCATTACTCACTACATTTCCTATAACCCCCTCCTGTCACCTCTCACCGCAGTCAGCCATCTTACTCATTACCTTCACAGTATAAATAGACCGGTTTTTCCACTGTTTAGTTGCGAAGTTTTGATTAGTTCCTCAGTCAGTTCCAAACGTTTCCTCCTGGTTGTTTTTTCCGTTGCTGACTCCCTTTGTTCCCTGGCTCCTGTGATTGTTCTCTACCCACCTTTTTTTTTTTTTTTTTTTTCCAGACGCTTTTATCCAAAGCGACTTACAATAGAAGCAATCAGAGCAACAAGAGAGCGACAGTGTATAAGTGCTGTGGCAAATTTCAGTTAGATAAACACGATAAGTCTTGCAAGGGTTTTTTTTTTTTTTTTTTTTATAAATATAGAAAACTGAAAAGAGTAGGAAAGAGCTAGTGTCAATTAGTCAAGTTCTGCCGAAAAAGATGGGTTTTCAGACGTTTTTTGAAGATGGCCAATGACTCAGCTGATCGAATTGAGATGGGTAGGTCATTCCACCAGCTGGGAACAGTCCACAAAAAGGTCCGTGAAAGTGATTTTGAGCCTCTTTGGGATGGCACCACAAGGCGTTGTTCATTTGCAGAACGCAAGCTTCTGGAAGGGACATAAGGTTGGATTAGACAGTTTAGGTATTCTGGTGCAGTGCCAGTGGTTGTCTTGTAGGCAAGCACCAGTACCTTGAATTTGATGCGAGCAGCTACTGGCAGCCAGTGCAGTCTGATGAAGAGAGGTGTGACATGGGCTTTCTTCGGCTCATTAAAGACCACTCTTGCTGCTGCATTCTGAATCATCTGCAAAGGCTTGGAAGTGCATGCAGGAAGGCCCGCCAAGAGTGCATTACAATAGTCCAGTCTGGAGAGGACAAGAGCTTGGACAAGAAGTTGTGTAGCCTGCTCTGATAGGAAGGATCTGATCTTCCTAATGTTGTACAAGGCAAATCTGCAGGATTGAGCTGTAGCAGCAATATGGTCTGTGAAGGATAACTGGTCGTCCATCACAACTCCAAGATTCCTGGCTGTCCTAGAGGAAGTTATGGTTGATGAATTTAGCTGTATAGAGAAGTTGTGATGAAGCGCGGGGTTGGCTGAGATCACAATCAGTTCAGTCTTAGCAAGGTTGAGCTGAAGATGGTGTTCTTTCATCCAGCCAGAGATGTCGGTCAGACAAGCTGTGATGCGAGCAGGAACCGTGGGGTCATCTGGATGGAAGGAGAAGTAGAGTTGCGTGTCATCAGCGTAGCAGTGATAGGAAAAAGCATGCTTCCGAATGACAGAACCTAACGACGACATGTAGATGGAGAAGAGCAGTGGTCCAAGCACTGAGCCCTGAGGAACTCCAGTAGCAAGAAGTTGTGACTCAGAAACTTCACTCCTCCAAGCCACCTTGAAGGACCTACCTGAGAGGTAAGACTTGAACCATTGGAGTGCGGTTCCTGAGACGCCCATCTTCATGAGGGTGGACAGGAGGATCTGGTGGTTGACGTTGTCAAATGCAGCAGACAGATCCAGTAAAATGAGTACTGAGGATTTGGATGCAGCTCTTGCCAATCTTAGGGCTTCAGTGACTGAGAGCAGGGCAGTCTCAGTTGAGTGGCCACTTTTGAAGCCAGACTGGTTTATGTCCAGGAGATGGTTCTGTGCAAGAAAGATAGAGAGTTCTTTGACCTACGCCTGTACTCTGGATTACAAACGTTTGCTTGCTACCATTGTGACCCTTCTGCTCGAACTTGTTACTCTTTGGATTGCCTGTGCTATTCCCGTTTGCTGTGCTTGACCTTGCCTGTTCCGACTATGGGTTTCTGCAAAAAGTTGCATATGGATCCAACCAGACTCACCCATATGTTACAATAAAGGTCTATTCCAGACAATGAAAGTCAGGGAATTTTATATTTTCATAAGTCATGGCAGGGATTTTTGTTTGTTGCTTTAAATTTTAGTCTCCATTTATAAAAATAAAAAAGTTCTATACCTGTTTTTTTATACCATTGTTTCGCACATTTTGCCTATTTTTATGGTTAGGCTTTATTTAAGCACCATTTTAATTCACTTCAAAGACTGGGTGTTAAAAGTGAAGAATAAAAATACAGAAATAAAAAGATGATGATGAACTTACAGAACAAACTGAAAATCCTTCAGAGCATTTAAATCATAAAAAAACATAAATTAATTTCTGTAGAAATAGTACAGAAACATATCAAAGTGCATTTAATGGGTAAAAGCCAAAAAAAAAGTAGGATGTATGTGTTTTGCACTAAACAACATATGTGAATAAATAATTAAAGCATGCAAATGGATGGATCCGTTCATTAAAGGCACTGCTAGGGAAAGTTGCTTTTAAAAGTAATGCATTACAATATTGCGTTACTCCCTAAAAAAGTAACTAATTACAGTACTTTGTTACTTTTTATGGAAAGCAATGCGTTACATTAATTTTGTGTTCATTTCTAAATCTAGGCAGGGCTTGCTTGTTTGATTTATATATAAAAAGTGTGATTTTTATCAAATGTAAAAGCCCTTTCACACCAAAAAGTGAAATGAATAAGTTTAAGGCTGAAGGAAAAGTAAATTGAGCTCTGCACAGTAAAACTGTAGGAGAAGGAAGTTCAACACTCTTCAGCAATGAGAAAAATAAAGCGCAAATTTCAGTTCAATCTAAAATAAGTTTTGTTTATTAATATGGTTGAATTGGATCAATGAAGGTTAGCATTAAAGACATTGGTTAATAAAATAGGATTAAATACATAAAGGAAACAAAGTAGCTGGTGTTACTTTTTTGAAAATGAAAAATATTTTCTTGTAAATGAAAAAATAATGTGTTACTTTACTAGTTACTTGGAAAAAAGTAATCTGATTATGTAACTCATGTTACTTGTAATGTGTTACCCCCAACACTGATTATAAATCATGAAAATTAAGCTTTTTAGTCAGTGAAAGTCAGGGGAACACCTTTGATTGGCCATTGCATTTAAGTTAGTCTGAATTCACTGACTTCAAGCGCCAGATTTTTTCCCTGTACACTTTCCAGTCCTCTCACTGTAAATCACCCTCACTGGACTATTTTGAAATCGCGATGACCTGAAGTAAGTGACACCTTTGTAGTGAATATCAAGAAAGGCCACTTCTAGGCTATATATAATTCAGAATTTGAATACAATTTTGTTTATCATCTTGCTAAAGGCCATATACCCTGTACAAGCAGCAGAGTTTTGGGGATGATTAATCTCTCATGAATGGATGATCTTTTTTTTTTTAATTGAAAGATATATTTTCTCAGATCAGATGTTCAGGCAATGCAGACTAAGACATTAATAGAGATATTAGAATTTTTATGTCAAAATATGTTTTTAAAATGCAGTTGCAAATAATTTTAACAGTATAATGACTAAATCTTGCAATTCTTTCACTACATTGATATTCTTATTGTAGTACAAAGTTAATAGTTTTGCAGCACTGCAGCATTTATTTTACATCATTTTATGATAGAAACACAGTATGAGGTAATGTCCAGATGTCAGCAAAACATCATTAAAAGTCTGAGGTGGGATGCTGCAAGCGCACTCTTATGAGACATATATGACTTATTTCTCTGAGGCAGTGCAAAGCACCTCTTGATATAAGGGCTTCAGACAATCGTCACATGGTTTACAAATGCACCAGCATTGACTATTTAGGGAACCAGTGTTACATACAGTATGCAGCTGAGACATTTTCATTTATTAATATAGCTCACACCAGTATATATTTATCATTTATGTGATATGAAGCTGAAGTATTAAGATGTTATGTTTATATACTTAATATGTTCAACTGAACTGAACAGATCCAGGAGAAACTGAAGTCAGTTGGATTGCTGGAACATTATTCAGAGGTACGGCAGTCTTTACATGCAGCTCATTAATGCTGAGCTTTCTCCTGCATTTTCTAGTTTTTTATTTATTTTTTTAATCCTGATTGTGTCTGATCTGTCCACACATCTTTCCTGTAGAGATTCTGAATATGATTAAGACTGCAGTGTTTGTTGCTCCTACTGTGATTCTTCTTCAGATCATCTGTGAGAGAAGAGCTGGTGAGTTTTTGAGCGTCTCACAATCTGATGATTCACAATCTGCACTCATGAGAGATCAATACATGCTTTTGTTGAATTATTTTGCAGAGAGGAAGCAGCACCAAGAGGAAATATGAATACAGTGTTAAAATAAAACACTCTGAACTAATAACAGGCAGATTACAGCAAGATTTATCTTCATCTCAGTGATATTATGGATATTTGCTTGCAGCTTTTGTTGAGGTTCCCCTCTTGCCCGGTTAAAGAAATACTCTTGCTCTTGGGTTTTGATGCCAAAAAATACTTTATTGTCAGAGACAACAGAGTCTGAGAGAACTCTGCAGAGCTGTCTCCCGAATCAGTGTTTGCACCATCCTTTATACAATTTTCCTTAAGGCGTGTTCCATACATTTCCTATACAGCTCGTATTGTTTTCCTTTTTTAACTATGTCTCAAGTCAGCATCCATGAAAGCCTTCCTTATGTTAGGTCTCGTGGTCTCGTGTCAAAACAGGATGTGCTGCTTCAGCATATAATGTATGTTAATGATATAAAAACATGGTATACATCTAATCATTACATTAAACGTTTTTATGTAATGATAAAATTTTTAAATATTATAAATATAATATTTTAAAAAATGTTTTAGTCCATTTTAACTGATGATGTGACACATCATTTAATGATCATATTTACAGATGCATTTTGTATTTTTCTACTAATCATTTCAGTGCAGAGACAAATTCTCATTCATGAAAATATGTGAATAATTGTCTTCACCATCTACATCATGCTTCTAAATTGTTCTTCGAAACGTACCTTATGAAAAAATAAATTCAGAAATTGTAAATCTCTCTTTTTTTTGGTCTTCAATGATGTGCTGAATATTTCTTTCAGTCTATTGTAGTCTTCTCCATCATGAGACAGAACATCTCCTTTACTTTGTTTAAGGTGGAGCTGAATCTTCTGTTGTTCTCCATCAGTTCAGTCTGATTTTCTCCAGTATTGCTGATCAGCAGAAGTTTCCACTGAAACTGAACCAGGGTTGAAGTCTTTATACAGACAGACATTATGTCTGCTTGTGGGATTCTGGCGCCCCCTGGAGAAACTTTTAAGTGTGACTCTCCTGAATTTCTCAGACAGAAACATTATTAGATGAACAAATCAGTTGTTGAATGAGAAATTATTACAGTTTTTGTGAGCCAGCACTGAACTGATACTCAAACATTTAGGTTCACAGTTTGTTCTGAACCTCTAATGTTAATTCCTCAAACCATGAAACTCAACAGACTCCCTTCAAACTTTGTTTTGTAGATTATTTATTTCTTTTTAGGAAAATTGTCATTAAAACTCAGTAGATATATTGATCTCATATAGAAAGACAAGTTTCTAATTAACCTCTGACAGCTGTTTTGCTTTGAATGTGGATTTTTGGAAAATCCTCTGTGATTTGGGCGATTCACACCAAGTATGTCAACGCAATGTCAACGTATTGAGGATACAAATTGCTGGCAGATTTTGGATATCTTGAATTGTGTTGCTGTGGCGTTTGCTTTGCTTACATTAAATATGTATTGTATGGTTGGTAATGTGGCTGCATGACTGTGAATTTAATCAAATACAATTTAGTTTTTCCTTTCTTTCTTTGGACAGACTTTGTCATATGTATGTATATTTTCTTCTAAATTATACACCATTTGTCATGTAACTAAATATATACAAACATTGGAAAAAACAGATTTATTCTATTTTTACAATAATGAAGTATGTATTGTTAAAGTAGTGTTTCTCAATACGGGGGCATTCAGAGAAAATCAGGGGGCTTTGAAAGGGGGGTGTTTGCAAGTTTACACCAGATTTCCAGGTTATAATGTACAGCGCTGTGTTTAATACATAGTGTAACCACTAGATGGCTATTTTTAAAACAAGCTTGTATAACTTCTTCCTAAGAACACAATTGATTTCAGAAGTTATTTCATTTGGAGTTATTTTTTAGGTTTTACTAATGACTTCTTTTTGTTACAGTTTAGACTTTACTGTTGTTTAAAATGTGAGATTTTAGCTCAAATAAGAGTCTTTGATCTTACTCTCTCTGTGTGTGTGTGTGTGTGTGTGTGTGTGTGTGTGTGTGTGTGTGTGAGAGAGATTAATTGGTGATTGTTATGGCGTCATTTTACTGCCATTAATAGCCGAGCGCACAACTAATGCCGTCGCGCGTAGTAAATCACTGCTACACGCGAGGAAACAGGAGCTCGCGAGCTCATTTTAAACCCCCGCGCGCGTGACATCTTCTCTGCGCGCAAATCAAGCCCTCACGTGCTCGGACACAACTCGCAGCACGCGCGTCAACATTCCCTACACTCGCGCGCTCGATCTTTCCGCTCGCGCGAACACTTTTCTTTTTGTCAGTCGTGGGGCGGGGCTTACTTTAATATAATGTACAGATTAAATTATACTAATATACAATAAATTAATACATGATATATATATATATATATATACAAAGAGAGAGAGAGAGACAAGTATTTTAAAATAAATGAAAATAAATTAAATATTATTTATTTTATCAATTATATATAATTTTAATGCAAATGCATATATTTTATAAAATGTAAACTTTTTATTTAGGTTCTTATTTATTGCTAAAATAAGATATTTGTTTAAAATATATTTTTAATGTATTGCATTTAAAATACACACACACATATATAAGTACCTTTATAAATACTGTTAAATAATAAAAAAAAAAAAAAGTATTTTGGCATTAAATAAAAATCTAAATAAATTTTAAGTGTTATAAAATCTATGCATTTATATATATATATATATATATATATATATATATATATATATATATATATATATAGCTCCTGTTTCCGAGCGTGTAGATCTGTTTTCCTCTCGCGGAAGTGATTTACTACGCGCGCCGGCATTAGTTGTGTGCTCGGCTATAAATGGCAGTAAAATGACGCCATAGATTGTCTCAGACATCTTCTCCACAGTCATTTGCTTGGGTTTTATACTGTTGGTTATTGTATGACAATGACACTTGCATTTACAGCAATCCTTTTTGCATTTACATCCTTCTTTGCTGATGGAGGAGGTGAGTATGGACAGGAGCACACTGTTGTGATGTTGATGATGATTCTTCTAACTATAAATCCATCCAATCAGCTTACAGTGACATTTTGAAAAATATTCTAAACTGTTGAAGAAAATATATATTAAAGACTCTATTTTCCCCAGTTAGTCTGTGTATTTTGGTGATACTCTTTGGACAATCTTAGTTTAAATTGAGCAATGTGTTTCCCACAGTGTTTTCAGAGTTAGTTTGAGCACACTGGTTTAACCCACAATAGAGCCAAGATCACCTCTAAACCCAGAGAAGACTGATGGGAACACATTCTGTTGGTATTTCCTCTTCTTTCTTATAGCAGGTTGAATTCTGCATCTGTCTCAATATCTCTACTGTAGAAGCTGCGGAGGATCTGGAGAGACTTACAGAAAGAGAAAATGGCTGATGAGTGTCATTTGTATCATATAACATCCTTATTTTTATTTAATTATACAATACAGCGACTGTAGTGTACATCAGCCATCAGGGTGGTCTATGCTTCTGTCACCGGTCGCAACTCGCCCGCGATTTGCTCCTCACGACGGCCACTCCCTGGAAGATCGTTTTGAGGAAGGATCTTCTTTCTCAGGGGGAGGGCACCCGCCAACCTACACGATGGGACGTGGAAGACCTCACTGACCTTCCCCAGGCTGTGATAATACTCAGGCTAGAACCCCCTCTACGATGCAGGCCTATACACTAGGTGGGGTCTGTTCGTTGACTGGTGTTCCTTTCACTGAGAGGATCCACAGAGATGCTTGGATGGAGAGGTGCTCTGCTTCCTGCAAGAAAAGTTGGAGGGGGGGCCCTCCCTACTCTTTGAAAGTGTATGTCGCAGCCATTGCTGCATATCACAATGTGTCAGATTCCTAAGAGGTGCGAGAAGGATTAATCCTCCTAAACTACACCTCATTCACTCTTGGGATCTCTCCATGGTCCTCCAGGGCCTTCAGAGAGCCCCCTTCGAGCCGCTCAGTTCAGTCGAGATGAAATATCTGCTGCTTAAGACTTCGCCCTGACTGCACTGTCATTATCAAGAGGGTTGGGGACCTGCACACATTCTCAGTAAATGAAGTGTGCCCCAGGTTCCCACCATATCCTTTCGGGATCAGGTGCTGAACCTGCAAGCTCTGCTTCAGGAGGAGGCAGACCTGGCCTTGGAATTGCTGTGTCCCGTTCGCGTCCTGTGCATTTATGTGGACTGTACCCAGAGCTTCAGACGCTCAGAGCAGCTCTTTGTCTGCTTTGGGGGACAGCAGAAGGGGAATGCTGTCTCTAATGCTGGCCCATTGGGTAGCAGATGCCATCACCTGCGTATGAGTCTCAAGGTGAGCTGTGCCCCCTAGGAGTCTGAGCTCACTCCACACAGCCTTTTCTCTTAAGCTCAGAGGTGATAGGGTGACGACATCTCTGTTCCTTACTTCAGGGAACGAGGGTTACCTTCGTAACCAAGATGTTTTTTTGTGTTTGGTTTATAAACTACTTTAAATATAATATTAAATACAGTAATGAACAGATAGTTTGTAGAATAATCCTCACTCTGTTGTGTGATTGAGTCGCTTTTGTGAGTCTTGTACATTCTTGATTTTAGTGTTTATTTATTATTTATTATTATTATTAATAGTGTGGGTGATTGCTACTAACATTACTAAGCTACTAACCTTTGCAGAGATGTTATTGAGTGTGTTTTGGCTCATGTCTTTTATTTTGTAATTTGCTGTATCATGTGTCTTCCTTGCTCTCATGTGTTCCTGCTCTGTCTTCCTTTAGTCCATGTCATGTTCTCATTGGTTCATTGTCCTGTCATGTGGTTTCAGTTCTGTTTGTTCATTGGTTGCTTTCTATCATGTGTTTCCTAGTTTAGTATCTGCTTCTTTGTTGTGTGTTATGTTTGTGTCGAGCTGCTGTTGGTGAGTCTATTGTCATGTTAGCTTCATGTTTTCTCAGGTCATGCTAAACCTTTGTTTGTTTTCTGTTAGTTTCACTTTGAAGATATTAAACTGCTCTTGGGTTCTGCATCTGGCTGACCTCAGTCTGAGTTTGTGACACACATTTGGTGATTCCCCTTCATGAGCTGCTAATGTGAGGATGTGATCAACTGTGAAGCAAAGCAACAAAGATGAACAAATAATGAAATGATTAATTAATGTTCATAATAATTCATATAACTTTATTGTGGTTAGTCCATTTTGATAAACTAATGACTTCCAAACATTTTAAATTTTCTCACAGCTGGGTTGAAAGAGCAGCTTTATTGGGTTTGGAATTAATATTTGCCCAAAAATGATATAAAATGTAAACCAAAGTTTGTTTGAGAATAAAGACACTTACTCACACTGTGTGTTAATACAATATAACACTATAGTAAACACTATACAGGCAAAGGCTAATGCTGTCTGATCTAATTCAGGCCAAGCCCCGCCCATTCAGACACAAACAGACCAATAGAAGCTGCATTTAGTGAGCAGCCAATCAGATTGAACTGATGTCATCTCCAGCACTATATATATCCAACAGTGTGTGTGTTGATGCTGTCTGAAGATGAGACTAGTAACACTGTGACTGTGATACTGACACACAAACACACTCTTGAAAATATTCCTCCAGAAGTTGTTTTTTGTTGATTCATATTCACAGCATCATCAGTTTAAACTTGGTTTTAGAGATGATCTCTGCTCTTCTGCGGTCAAATGAACTGAGCTCTCACACTCAGCAATAGCATGTTTCCACTCCTCAACAGTGAGATCACACTCTGAAACACTACAACTGCTATAAATAATACACTATTGATTCAGTCATCAGTTCATCAATAGAGACTCCAGTGGTAGAAACATTGTTGAGGAGACTGCAGGAACTGGTTTGGGAAACACTGGTCATTGGAAATGTGCAGAAATATATATGTGCCACATCAGGCTCCTCCAGAGAGACACTTTTCAACTCATTCAATAATTTGGATAAGAAACCCTGCTTTATGTGAAAACACTGAAATAAAGACTTTAGATAAACTGCACCAATGAAACTAACAGAGAGATTGTAAATAGACTGCAGCAAAGTTGAGTTTCAGTTGTAGAAAAACAGTTAAAAAAAGAATAGAAACTGTGACCTAAAGGTGTGAAATTCACAGCTATCAGTCCAAACTGGGTTTAACGATGATCTCATTGAAGAGTTTAATAATGATCTCAGATCTGTGTGAGTTAAAGCAGTGGTCAAACTAACTGAGTTCTCACAGTCAGCCTTGATCATCAATATGAAGATCTCACTGAAGAACATGTTTCTCAGCCGCTGTTGTGTCAAAGTGTTTCTCCAGGTTAGTGGTTATGGTTATGGTTAAGCAGTTCATAGGAAATATAGAAGAAACTGAGTTCATCTCAACACCAGTAACAGTCAGAGCTCAGCTCTCGAGAGAAGATTTAACTGATTGAGACGTTTACAAAATTAAAACTGACCGAACTGATCTCAGTTCTTCTACTTCTCCATTATGACTGGCATTGTGTCACTAAATAGCAGCATTTCAACACTCAGCCAATCAGATCAGAGGAAGCTAAACACAGGAAGAGCTGATAGTATTTAAAGAAAGAGTAGTGAGCATATAATGAAGAGGAAGACTGACAGAAAGAGAAAATGGCTGATGAGTGTCATTTGTGTCTGCTGGGACTGATCTTTCTCTCTTCACTTCTCACAGGTAAACAAATCTGGGTCTCCTCTACAAGACATTTAGATGAATTAGTCTGAGAAAGTGTTCATTTCAATAATCGCTCAAATGTTCTTGTGTTTCAGGTATCAGTGGAGTGGATGATGTTCATGTGTTCATCAGTTCTGATGAAAATGTCCGTCTGCCCTGTAATAATGCTCTTCATGACTGCAGATCAACTGCATGGAACTATAACAGATTCAGACATTCATCAGCAGTTGAACTGATTAATTCAGGGATAAAGAAGAAAGACACAGAGAGTCATGAGAGACTGAGTCTGGGGTCTGACTGCTCTCTGAACATCAAGAACATCACAAAAGAAGATTATGGGTTTTACACCTGCAGACAATATGTGAATGACACACAACAAGGAGATGGTGCACGTGTTTTTCTGCATGTTCTTCATGGTAATTTTATGACCATGTGGTAAATTTAAAAAGGGCAAATTCTTGATTTAAACTCTCATGATGATTGAAAAGTGTGTTATTTTGTGTTTCAGTCTCTTCATCATCCTCACAGACTGAGATCAGTGCAGGCAGCTCTGTGTCTCTCTCCTGTCAGTTATATTCATATTCATCTGATGAAGTCTCTTGTGGTGATTGGATCCGTTCTGAGGGAATTGGTCTGTTGTGGGTGAATCAGGCTGGTGATAAACTGAAGATATCAGACTCCAGATATCAGATATCAGCTCCAGGACACTGTATCGTCACTCTGACTACAACACTCCTGAATGAAGATGACAACAGAGAGTGGAGATGTGAAGTTACTCAAGGAGATCAAGTCAAGACCTCAGCCACATATACTGTCAAGATTTCAGGTGAGAAACAATCTCATCATGGTGCGGCAAAACACTCACACTGTCTACATATTCGACAGAACATTCCTAAAACCAAAATAAGCCCCTGTTTATTCTCTATGTACTGTATTCTATCTATCTATCTATCTATCTGTCTATCTAGCTATTAATTAAGCAATTTATTTATCCATTCGTTCATTCATGCATGTATGTATTTACTTACTTACCAAGATCAGTCTTGTATAGCCAGGGGGAGTATTTCCCCTCTGACAGCCAAGCTGTGTCAAAACCTGTCATTCGGTGGTGGCCAGAGCATGTGAGTGAAGCGGAGCGGCGTGATGCTCCGCTTAGCGCTCCGCTCAGTCGGTGGTTTGTTCAGATGAAACTTTGCAAACCTAAACTGTGCTGTTTTTATTTTTTTTTTCTTAAGATAGTAAAGCCTTTCTTCTGGAAAGCCTTCCAAACATACCATTACTGTCAGAATTTGAATGCTTTGTAAGCCTAAGACCATAAAAAGTCATTAAAGATGAATGAAGAATAAACACCAACCTCCTTGTTCCTCATGATTTATTCTCCAGGGTTCTGGCTCCTCTTGTTTTATTCTGCAGTTTTCTAGTTCCTCGTGTTTTATTATCCAGGTTTCTGGTTCAGTCGTGTCCTCCTCTCTCTCCTTTTTAACAAACACCATCTTCACAGCGGCAGATCTCAGTTCAGCTGGTACTCCTCCAGATATTCCTGCTTGCTTCAACAGTCACGACTGTGAGGATGAGAATATTACAGTTATGTATTGACATGATTCAAAAACTATGTTTTTCGATTTACAAAAACAACATTTCTAACAGTTTGTATTTGCATCGTGATAAAACAACAGAGAGCGCGGTGAAACTAAACATCTTCCTCTGAGGTTTAATGGTGTTTTAGCGCCACCCGCTGGACTGGAGTGTGAAGCTGCGAGAGGAGGGAAATAATACGGGGGAAATTACTACGTGTATAAGGTGTGCTGTTTTGTTTTTCTTTACAAAAAGCCGATCTGCCACAAAGAATGACGGCCCTGTGTGGCCCTAATCTGAATTAAAGACCAGGTCCACGCATGGGTAACTGGGCCAAGTCTTAGCCGTTGAATAACTTATACTAGAACAGGATTTATTATTGGATATAGCCTCACGATTTGCTTTAAGTTGTTTTTGATGAGACAATCACTGAACTGACGTGACAGACAGCGATTAACCTCATTCTTTTGTATCTACACCTGAAGAGACTTCTGTGTAGATGCGTGTAACATTTGCAATAAACACCCAATTTGCACTTGTCTATAATTTTAAATGAATGGCTTACGCTCCATGTTTATTAAAACTGTCAATGAAATGAAAATGTTACATTAAATAAGAAATAAAATAATATGAGACTGCCGATCAATTTTGTTTAATATCAGATCATCTGTGATTCTGCTGATGGAGTAAATCGACTCAATCTCTCTCAATATTCATCTGTTTTTTTTATATTTAACCCTTCATGAACATTATAAATAATGCTTTAATGCTTCTTACTGTCATTTCAGTCATGAGATCATGTTCAGAGGGGAGAGAAACAGTAAAATGCATCAGTGTGTGCTGATTGAGATCAAACTCTGTGTCAAAGTGAATCATGATGAATGTGAATGTGTTTTTCAGTGAGGAATGAAACTGCTCCGAAGTCAGTTTCAGATAAACGTCTAATTATTCACTAAAAAAATCTGATTCACAATCCACTTTCAATATTTTCTCTCATATTGGCTGATTTTTATCATTTTTGTCTAAATGCAGCTTGAATCTGATGAATCTGACTCACTGAATCAGTCAGTGTTGAGGAGCTCATAATGACTGTGAAACTCCCTTGGTCACACAGTGATGCAAGTTTGAGTAAGTTGTCTTCAATTTGGTCTCAAAGAATCAGAAGAATCCTGCTGATCATGTGTTCAGATCAGTAAAACATTTGAACCCTCCATAAGTCTTCATAATTCACACTGTTTAAAAAAAAAAAAAAATGAGTAATGGTTTCGCTATGAAGGAATTTTGCTTTTAATTCAGCCAGACAAGGCAGTATTTTGATTCTGTATTCTGTGTAAATAAAATACAGTTGCTGAAAATATGTGCAAAAGATGTGGTTTTTAAACCATTATTATTCTTAAATATCATTAAATGGTGTAAGGTTGAAAGGTTGAGTAGGATGTTTAATGTGTTTTCTGCTTGATATCAGATGCTGTTTCTCAGATCTTCTTATCTAAAACCAAGTGATCTGCCTGTATAGTCAGCATTGCAGAAAGGAGCTTTCTATTTAAGAAGTGAATAGATCTAGTGATTCATGGGAGTTAAATATATAAAAATATGTGATCAGTGTAATTAAAAAGAGTTAAATTAAGCTATTAGGTACTTTTTATTGATATGACTTTTTTATTCCAAAAGCATCAATACACATTACAAAATAGACAGAGTAACAATGTGCTAGTAACTGTAATTACACTGTCTGATGATAATAATAATAATGGAACTATGTATTTCTGTATTTAAATGCACATTTTCCCATAGATATGTGCAACATTTAGTGCAAAATGAAAATTCAATTATAGAATTTACATTTGCCATTTTCAGCGCTATGTAAATCAAGAACGTATATTAATGCTTTCGAAGTTGCAAACTTAAAATGAAAATGTATTATCCAAATTGATTAGATGTTTTACATGTACAAGCAAAAACTGTAGCAAAATTATCATTTAAATGGCGTTTTTCCTAAATGCATTTAGGACACTTGGAATTGCATTTTCATCATAATACCGCATGATAAGTGTAGCAACATTCTGTGAGAATTCCAGAATGCGTTCTGAGCCAAAGGTGATTTAAATGTATTTTATTTATTTTTCTTAAATGCATTCACAATGCATTTTCATTAAAGGGGGGATACAATGGTGTTTGGTGTATTCAGAGTTGTTTACAGTGTTAAAGAGTTGGATTCTCATGCTAAACATGGCCAAAGTTTCGGCTGAATTTTTTTTTTTTTTTTTGGATCGTGGCTGTAACGACGTTAACATGAAGTTAAAACAGTGTTGTAGGATGATTTTGAAGTTGGGGAAGAAAATGAGATGGGAGTTTTTCGACATACCCTAACTGTCTTGACCCGGATCACAGAGACCAGACAAGATGGACATTTGCGGTTATAAAGTATAATAGTGGAAAATAATGGATCATTTAAGACCCTCTGGGGCACAATTCATATCCATTATATGAAGAATGTTTTCCTCAAAAAACATAATTTCTTTATGACTGAAGAAGGACAGACATGATCATGATGAATGATGTTCGAACATCTTGGATGACAAGGGGGTGAGTACATTATCTGTAAAGTGAAAGTGAACTAATCCTTTAAGTATGAATGCAACCTGTTATCATGTGACCTATGGCCTTTATAACAAGAAAAAAATATGCGTGACAGGTTTAATTCATCTATCTGTAATTATTTTTTTATTTAATTAAATTTGCTATTTTTTTTATTTATTTATTAAGTTGTTGTTGTTGTTGTTGTTGTTGTTTTTTCTCTCTACTAATATGTCCCACATTTTAATCCTTAAAATTATTATGTCATTAATATGTCATTCATTTCTTTGTTTTGTGCAAAATTGTTAATCCACACGCAAAACTGGCTTAAATCTCTGCTTTCCTTTTTCTTGTTGAATTTCTCTCTGATTTCATCCCTGAGGCTTATTAATAAATAATAATAATAATAAAAAAAAACATCAACGAACACAGTTTTTAATGTTTTTTCAAAGATATTTCATCCATTTCTGTGCATATAATGATGTAAGAAAAAAAATTATAGTTATGTTTTCTGTCATCTTTCCCTGAGTTGATAGGTCAAGGTCAAACTTTATGAAGATCCAATATGGACAATTTGGATGCAGCTAGAATCAGAAAACATGTTTCACAAATCAAACTGAGAACAAACACAAATTTTCTCAGGGACCATTCACAAGCCTAACTGCACAAGGGACAAACAAATATTTCTCTTTTTATTTCCATCTTTGGTAGTCTGTATCAGGAACCTGAGGGGAGCATAGAGAACTCTGGAATCAGAAAGTGGTCACTGTCTGAGAGCACAGATAGAGCCAGACTCAAAACATTCCAAATACAAAATACAGACCCAAGCTTTAAGAATATGCTGTGGAGCTTTTAGAACTTCACCAAAATCTGCTCTGCAAGTAGAAATGGGTGAAATGCCACTAAAGGAAAGACGCAAGCAACTAAAAATGGTTTATGCAATCCACTGAAGTGCTATTAATATTGCAATCTGTTCAGTAGTGAATATACAAATAAAATCAGATATGACTTATATATAACAGTGTGAATTTTCCCCGTATTATTTCCCCTCCTCTCGACTCCAGTCCAGCGGGTGGCGCTAAAACACAGACGCTTGTTCATCAAACTCCTTTAAACCTCAGAGGAAGAAGATCAGCGTCACCGTGATCTGTTTTTTTTTGGTTGTGATGCTGGTTTAATGCAAACTGTTAGAAATGTACTTTTTGTAAATAAAACAAAAAACAAACAAACAAACAAACAAAAAAAAAAAAACAGTTTTTGAATCAGGCCAATAAATACTTGTAATATTCTCATCCTCACAGTTTTTAACAAGTTTTGAAGCAAGCAGGAATATCTGGAGGAGTATCAGCTGAACTGTGAAGATGAGGTTTGTTAAAGTGGAAAATGAAGAGAACACGAGTGAACCAGAAACCTCGAGAACAAAACACAAGGAAACACAAACCTGGAGAATAAAACAGGAGGAAAAACAAACATGTGGAATAAAACAGGAGGAAACACAAACATGTGGAATAAAACACGAGGAAACGCAAACATGTGGAATAAAACACGAGGAAACACAAACCTGGGGAATAAAACATGAGGAAACAGAAACCTGTGGAATAAAACACGAGGAAACAGAAACCATAAAAGAGGAGGAACAAAGAGGTTGGTGTTTATTCTTCTGATTGTTTGTGGTACATAGTCTTACAAAGCATTAACCCTCTGGGCCCTGGAGTAGTTTTGACATTTGTGCTTTCAGTGTCTTAAAAACATAGTAATGGCTAAAGTCTGATTACACTGTAATCAGCACAAGCTGGACTACAATATTACATTAGCAGCATGAATACAATAATACATTTAGCAAATCACTAAAATAAGGCCGTAAAACACATACAGAGCATTTGTTTACAAGAGTTTAGAGGACTGGATGTGCTAGTTTTAAAGTCCATTAACACCAAATAATGTCTGTTGTTGAAGTTCACTTTTTTTAAGACATAACTTTAGACCAGTGGTCCTCACTGTTTTTTCCACAAGAGCCGCACTAATAGAAGAAAGTCAACAGGAGAGCCATTTTTACCTCAAAGTATCAAAGGTTACATCCTACGTCATAAATAGTATGCCAATCTGTCATCAGTGAACATACAATATGCAATGCAATAGACTACAAGTTGTTTATTTAACAGATATTTATATTAAGTTATTTGCTTTTACATATAACATTTTACATTTACATATTTTGTCACAGTTCTGACTTTTGTTCTCACAAATGCAAGTTTATATGTTGTATTTCAGACTTTATAACTCAATTTAACGGAACAATATAAAGTTTGTCAGTTCTGAAGGGGAAAAAGACAAAATTGTGGGATATAAAGTCGATTTTAAGTTTATTGTGGAATTTAAACTCAATATAAAAATGATTTTAAGCCGAGGAGAAAAGAGAAAATTACATGTTGATTTTTCTTATCAAAATTGTGTGATATAATCTCGGAAATGTGGAAATAAATAATAAAAAAAATTGAAATATAAGCTCAAATTTACCTTTTTTTAAAATTATTATTATTATTTTATTCCATGGCTTCCATAGACTTCTACTTGAAAACTGTCAGATAGGCTCTGCCCACAAAATCTTTCAATCAAGTTTCTAGTTATAAAGGATAAAACAATGTTAAGATAGCAGATGCTTTGTACACAGCAGATGCTTTCCAGATCAAGAGATCTTTAACAGACGTCTTGCAGATGTACGTGTGCTATCTGGGCTCCCTATAGAAACATGAGATTTGTGCCTATAATATCTTAAAACTAATAATTTATGTCTGCTAAAGGTCAGTGGAGCGAATTGTTGCTTGTGTTTATTTAAGAAATTTAAATATTTAGCAAGTACTGATAGTGTGCAGGATTGCATCCTTTTATATTTTGGATTCAACAGTGTTTTTGGACTAATTTTCCTACACACCTTTTTCCGTTGTGTTGAGTTTGTGTTGTTTAAAAACTAATCATTTTAAAAGCAGTGTACCTCATTCATGGAAAATTTAGGGATGTATAATTGATAAAATTACATCAAAATGATAAACTTGTAATGCAATTGTCTACTTTCCGCTGTTATATCAGGGCTTTATGTCCTTTCACTTTCCTGTGTTTTTTAATAACTTACAGACAGATATATTTATTTATTTATTTTTTTACAGAGTTGATTGAAGATGAGGAGAAAGAAGAATTGAATGAAGTTGAGGAGAACAATCATGTCAAAAGAGGGAAAAAGCCCAAACAGATACATTTAAAGAAAAAAAGAGACAAGAAATGTTTGACCTCCACTCAGCGTAGAAAAAGTCTCACAGGCAAATATAATCTTGAGCTTCGTATGAACATTCATACTGGAGAGAAACGGTTCACTTGTGAACAATGCGGAAAGAGTTTCACACTCACATCAACCCTCAAGAAGCACATGAACATTCACACTGGAGAAAAAGTGTACAGATGTGGTCTGTGTGGGAAGAGTTGCACACAAAAAGGAAACCTTTTAATACATATGAGAGTTCATACGGGAGAGAAGCCATTCACTTGTGATCAATGCGGGAAGAGTTTTACAAATTCGGCAAACCTTAAGGATCACATGAGCATCCACACTGGAAGAAAGCGGCACACGTGTGAGCATTGCGGCAGAAAATTTCTATGGCTTTCAGTCCTGAAGAACCACCTGAAAGTTCATACAAAGGAGAAGCTACATCCATGTCATTTCTGTGGAGATAGTTTTTCATGTAAACATAGTTTGAATTTGCAGCAGAAAATACTTTCTGGCATGAGAGAGCACATGTGCTTTGAGTGTGACAAGACTTTTACCTCAGTTAAAAATTTTAAACGCCACCAGATGATTCACAGTGGAGATAAACCTTACAAATGTTCACAGTGTGACAAGAGCTTCAGTCGGTCAGGAAACCTGAAAAGTCACGAGATTATTCACACTGGAGAGAAGCCTTACAAGTGTTTACACTGTGACATGAGATTCATTCAGTCAGCACATCTGAAAACACATGAGAGAATTCACACCGGAGAGAAACCGTACAAGTGTTCACACTGTGACATGAGATTCAGTCGGTCAGGAAACCTGAGAAGTCATGAGATTATTCACACTGGAGAGAAATCTTACCAGTGTTCACAATGTGACATGAGATTCAGCCAGTCAGCACACCTGAAATCACATGAGATGATCCACACTGGAGAGAAACCGTACAAGTGTTCACACTGCAACAAGAGATTCAGTCGCTCAGGAAACCTGAAATGTCATGAGAAGATTCACACTGGACCACAAAACCAGTCATAAGGCTGAATAAATAAGCTTTGCATTGATACTGTACGACAATATTTGGCAGAGATACAGCCGTTTGAAAATCTGTAATCTGAGGGTGAAAAAAAATATAAATAATGAGAAAGGTGACTTTTAAGTTCTTAGCAATTCATATTACTAATCAAAAATGTTTGGTAGGAAATTTACTAAATATCTTCATGGAGCATCTTTATTTGATCTTTACTTGATATCTTAATACTTTTTGGCATAAAAGGAAAATCAGTCTTTTTGACCCATACAATGTATTTTTAGCTATTGCTACAAATATTTTGTGCTACGTATGACTGGTTTTGTGCGCCAGGGTCACATAAATGTTCAAATGGCACACTCAGTAAGTAGGTAATTAATTTCAATAAGTACTTACTTAATGAGTGCTAAAAATAGTACATTCTCTACAGTCTAATCTCATTGAGTATGAATGCGACCTGCCACGTTGACATTATCGTGTGACCTATGGCGTTATAACAAACTCAACAACTTAAAAAAAATATATATATATATATATATATATATATATGAGTGTCAGGTTTAATTCATCTGTCTGTAAATATTTTTAATTTAATGAAATTTGTTAATGTTGTGGTCCTGTTGAAGAAACAGCTGCGCTTTTATTGTGATTATATTATACAACCAATATAATTTTGGTTTGACTTAAGTTTTTGTAGATTTAACTCTACTAATATGACAGTTGAATCCTTAAAGATATTATTTTTATTGCATAAACCCACAATTGTTACACAGTTAAAAAAAGCAAAAAACAAAACAAAACAAAAAAATAATAATACAGTAAAAAATAGCAGCTGTGGTTGCCATTATTTTACCATAATAAATACAGTAGCAACATTTTAAGTTTTACAGTTTTCACTTAAATTTACAAATAAATATCGTAATTCCATTAACTTTACCAACCTATTGAAGTACTGAAATCTGTTTTGTACCTTTGTAATATACTGATAACCTCCAAAAGCAGATGGCGATAAGAAAGTCACATGATGAACCAAAGCCCATCACAGGCAGCTTTTAAAGAGATATAAAGATATCATATATATATATATATAGAAGGTGCACAGTGTCATGGTAACACACATGAAACTGAAATAAAGCAATAAAATTCATACAACCTGAATGTACAAAACCGCTAATAAAAAAAAAACTAAGAAAAAAAAAAGTAAGGGAATTCTGGGAGTGTCAGTTTGCGGTTATTCACTGTAATTTTTGCCGGTCTTTTAGCGTTAATCATTTATCAGGTTTTTAATGTCGAATTTTTACAGTTGTTTTTAGTTTACAGTGTATCTCTTGAATATGTTATGAATATCTTTATTTTATGTGCACAGTTGTTGATCCACACACAAAACTGGCTTAAATCTCTGTTTTCTTTTTTCTTCTTGAATTTCTCTCGTTTCATCCCTGAGGATTATAAATAAATAAATAATAAACAACAACAACCGCAGTTTTTGATGTTTTTTCAAAGATATTGCATCTGTGTATATAATCTCATGATGTAGATATACAATCTCAATTTGGAGACCGAACAAACCGGGACAAATTTCATAACATTTTTCAGGGACCTTTCACAAGCCTAGTTGCACAAGGGACAAACAAATATTTGTATTGCTATTTTCATCTTTGGTAGTCTGTATCAGGAACCTGAGGGGAGCATAGAGAACTCTAGATACTGACAATGGTCACTGTCTGAGAGCACAGATGGAGCCAGACTCAATTTCTGTTAAACAAGACTGACAAATTAATTTGTTCTTTACAAATGATCTTTCCACTGACTGTAACTATTTTATTTAATGCATTTTTATGTTTCACACTGAGATCACCAAACCAGCTGATAGAGAAGGACAACACCAACTCAGTATAAGACTTATAAAACAATTTCATCAATGTTGAATAACAGATTGGAAATTAAAATAATAGCAGATCTGTCTCATTTTAAATGAATACTAATAATCACTTCAGCCAGAAATCTACTTTTACTATGGTAAAATAAATGTTCATTGATATCCACAGAACTACCAACTAGTAAATCCCATACATTTGGTTATCACTTTCCTCACTTTCAACTTTCTAACATTTCAACATCTTTGCAAAGTTGCACATATTACTACTTAGTATTCATATGCTAAAAATGTAGCATTAATGCATAAGAAAGAAAGATCACATTTAAGTCTTGTTACTGCTGTTTTTTCATGCACCACTCAAGTTTGAGATTTTGGGCTTTTCAGTTTTTCCTAAAGTGTTTACTGTTAAGTGTTTATTTTATAGCACTTCATCTATTTGTGTCTATAGATTTCAATTACAGTATATATTTTTGAAGGCTATTTTCTCAAAATTCGTTTTTTCTGATACACTGATAAATCTACATTTCAGTAGCATTTACACACCAAACTTTACATGTTTATTCCTGTCTATATCCTGAAGGTTTTTACAGAGGGATTTGTTCATATATAATTTGCTTGATTATATGCAGCATTTTATTCCCTCCAAAAAAGATAAAAAATGTATTGTTTTATGCCTGTTCCAAGTACTTTCTGAATTTTGGAGTGACAAAACGAGATCCCCAAATTCCCTCTGTAAAAACATTTGACTCTAATATGCCAAATAAATAAACATAAAATAAATAACAATAACATAAATGAATATAAAAACTGACTTCATCCAGTGTTTAGATATTTGTACTAGAAATGTATGCAAATTAGTGCATATTTCATTAAATAATGCCTCATTTGCATAAATTTGCATTTGAACCTGCAGTGTCTCGCCTTAAACAAGAATTGTCTGTAATAATCATTCCTCGGTTCATCTTTTCCCACGAACTTTGTTGTCTTTCAATCAACAATTTTCTCTGAGGGACAACCCGTGGGATTTGCAAGTAGAAATCTCCCAAATGGCCTCAAGCTAGTAATTAAACTTCTAGAAGTTTTCTAAAACATCATTGACGGAGTGATCCTGAGAGCGCTGTACGAGCTTGCGGCGCCATCTGCAGCTCAGTTAAAAGTGTTCAAATGCTTCAGAGCACCAAATATGAGTAGAATCAGCGCTGAAACATGTCACTTGAACCGGTAACTTTTTATTAATGCCGGTGAGAATTTGCTTCGTCCTGTCATAAAAATCGCAATGGTTGTGATGTAATTATATAACATGTCTGCTGCTGTTGAGGCAACATTATTGTTTTTAGTTTCTATTCACTCTGCACTGTGCTTGATTTTGGCCACTTAAATTTGCCTTTGGGAACGCAGCATTCGTCATTGGAAACCTTCATAAATCTGTTGTTTACAAAGAGTTGTTTTAGTGTCACATAATCCTTCAGAAATCATTTGAATGTGCTGATTTCCTCAAGAAACATTTCTCATTATTATTAATGTTAATATCGTTAATAGTATTGTGTGGAAACAATGATACCACTCAAACATTTGCATAAGATTTAAAGAGAGAGAGAGAGAGATTAATATCTGTATTCATAATTCATGAAAGTGATAAAAGGTGAGTGCATTTTTTTCTCTTTAATAAATGCATTAACACATTTATTTAAAATGTTTGATAAATGCAAATAAATGTTGTCTAAAAAATCCTGAAAAATAAAGTGTATCACCATTTCCACACTAAATATGATGCAGAAAAATTGTTTTCAACATTGATAATAATCAGAAATGTTTCTTGAGAGTCAAATAAATTGTAATGATTTCTAAAAGACACTGAAAACTGGAGTAACGATGAAGAAAATTCTGTAAGTAAATCGACTCAATCTCTCTCAACATACATCTGTTTTCATATTTAACCCTTCATGTACATTATAAATAATGCTTTATTGCTTCTTTCTTTCATTTCAGTTGTGAGATCAAGTTCAGAGGTGAGAGAAACAGCAAAACACATGAGTGTGTCCTGATTGAGATCAACCTCTGATTGAGATCGAATCTTCTGTGAATCTCGAAGTGACTCATGATGGTTGTGAATGTGTTTTTCAGTGAGGAATGGAAATGCAGTGAGTTTCAGCTGATAAACATCTAATTATTCACTAATAAAATCTGATTCACACTCAGTCCATTTTCAATGTTTTCTCTCGTATTGGCTCATATTTATCATCACTGTGTGTTTTTAAAGATGATCTGAATGAAGTGACTCTCCAGCACTCGGGTAAAACACTAGATTTTAACCAATTATTTCAATCTGTTATTCTTTATTGTTTGTTTTGTGTGTTTAGTCTTACTTTATTTTATAATAAGCAGTCATGCTACAAATACTGTGAAAACTCTGGTTTTGCTTTCTAATATTGTTATTGTTCAGCTGATTGTATATTTTATCATCTCTTGTATAGATCAGTGGCTGTGGTTTTTGGTTGTTATTTTAATCGTCCTCCTTATCATCATCATCATCATCATCTTGCTCTGTTTCTTGTTGCTAAAAAAGAAACTTAGGTGAGACCTGAGTGTTTAATTTGTCAGAAAGACTCTAGTCACTGAATTATAGAAACAAAGACTAACATTATAAGTGAAAATATTGTTTATCATTTGATCTCTTTAACAGACCATTAAACTTCTGATATAAAGTTATGACTTTATATTTATCAGTGACCTAAGCTGTAAAATCTCTCTCAATAAAGAGAAAATAATAATAATCAGTTTCAATCTGTTGTCAGGTGAAATGTGAGTGAATCAAAGCTAGAGAAAGAATGACTTGAACTGAGTTTGACATTTCATTAGATACTCTTGTGAATCTTCATCTGCTGAATCTTAATCTGATTCTCTCAGGGATCTTGAAACTAGTGTCTAAATGCAGCTCGGACCTGATGAATCTGATTCACTGAATCAGTCTTTGTTGAGAAGCTCATAATGAACATTGGTCATTTACAGTGATACAAGTTTGGGTAACTATGAAATATAATGGGATGATCCTGACATATACTATACATGGAGCCATGGAGCTCAGATTTAGATTTTCAGTCATCAGTTTGGTCAAAAAAGTCCTACTTTTTACAAATAATTTTTTGACACTTAAGTCAATGTTTAAGACTGTTCTTAAGAGAATTTCTGAGAAGTTTTATACATACGGGCCCAGATCTGAAAGTACAGGATCTGAAGATTATCTACTTAGGGTTCATCCACACAAAGCAAGAGCTTTCCAAACTTTTATTTTATTATTCTTCCGTAAGCATGGCATTGTCTCAAGAAATATCGGCATAGACAAGAAACCATTGATACCGACTCAAAATCATGTAGCATGCCAGTTCAGTATGTGGCGCTGTAATTCTGCCATAAATTTACACTAAAAGTCCAGGAGAAGAACCTTGCACGCAGTACAAACCCAACACAACAACAAGAAAATAGTTTCAGAAAAATAGCGATTTCAGGCTCCAAAATGATGGATTTTTTATGTACACAGTTAAATGTGTCTCCATGTGTATGAGGCCTGTGATTGCTTTTTGAATGACGTATGTGTAGAGCAGATGAAACATGCAGTGATACGGTTATTACACAGAGTGGATCCTCTTATGTCATTTCAGATTTGATGCATGACTGTGTGAACACTCATGAGGTTTCTCTCGAGTGTGGATCCTCTCATGTGTTTTCAAATTAGTTGACCGGTTGAATCTCTTGTCACAGTGTGAACACTTGTACTTTTTCTCTCCAGTGTGGATCCTCTCATGTCTTTTTAGGCTTCCTGAATCAAAGAATCTCTTGTCACAGTGTGAACACTTATAAGGTTTCACTCCAGTGTGGATCCCCTCATGTGTTTTCAGGCCTCCTAAATCACCGAATCTCTTGTCGCAGAGTGAACACTCATAAGGTTTCTCTCCAGTGTGGATCCTCTCATGTCTTTTCATATGTGTTGCCAGTCTGAATCTCTTGTCACAGTGTGAACACTTGTACTTTTTATCTCCAGTGTGAATCTTCTCATGATTTTTCAGGTTTCTTGAATCAACAAATCTCTTGTTGCAGTGTGAACACTTATAAGGTTTCTCTCCAGTGTGGGTCCTCTCATGTATTTTTAGGTCTCTTGAATTATTGAATCCCTTGTTGCAGTGCAAACAGATATAGGGCTTCTCTCCAGTGTGGATCCTCTCATGTGTTTTTAGGGCTGCTGAATCACTGAATCTCTTCTTACAGTGTTGACACTCAAAAGGTTTTTCTCCAGTGTGGATCCTCTCATGTGTTTTCAAATGTGCTGACCGGCTGAATCGCTTGTCGCAGTGTGAACACTTGTACATGTTTTCTTCATTGTGGATTCTCTCATGTCTATTTAGGCCTCCTGAGTGACTGAATCTCTTGTCGCAGTGTGAACAGTTATAGGGTTTCTCTCCAGTGTGGATGTTCATGTGATCCTTAAGGTTTGCTGATTGTGTAAAACTCTTTCCACATTGATCACAAGTGAATGGTTTCTCTCCTGTATGAATTCTAATGTGATGCTTAAGGCTTGTTTTGCGTGTGAAACTCTTTCCACACTGAGTGCAGGTGAAAGATTTATTAGCTTTTCTGTTCTTCAAATCTTTCTGTTTGGTTTGAGAGCAACTCAAAGGTTTTTCTCCACCTTGACTTGATTCTTCATGCATCTCTTCTTTAATCATCTCTGAAATAAAAGTAGAAATACACTAAGTTCTACAGATGGTGGCGCCAGAAGCAGATTTAGTTGTATCTGAACAAACTGTAAGACTTCTAGAACAATGGCCTTTGAGCAGACAAGACCAAAGTGGTGGCTTTTGGCCATAATGCACAACATTTGGTGAAAACCTAAAGAGTAAATCAGCACAAACCCCTCATACTAAAACACACACATGCTGGTGGAGACCTGATCATTTAGGGTTTGTTTTGTAGCCACAGATCCTGGGCAGCTCACAGTCATAGAGTCAGCCATGAACCATGAATGTATATCAAAGTGTTCTAGAGTCAAATGTTAGGCTTTGTAATCTTAACATACATTAAAAGGTCATTGAAGATGAATGAAGAATAAACACCAACCTCCTTGTTCCTCTTGCTTTATTCTGCAGTTTTCTGGTTCCTCATGTTTTATTATCCAGTTTTCTGGCTCCTCATGTTTTGTTATCCAGTTTTCTGGCTCCTCTTGTTTTATTTTCCAGGTTTCTGGTTCATCCATGTCTTCCTCTCTCTCCTCTTTAACAAACATCATCTTCACAGCAGCAGATCTCAGTTCAGCTGATACTCCTCCAGATATTCCTCCTCGCTTCAAATCTTAGTCACAACTGTGAGGATGAGAATATTACAGGTATTTATTGACCTGATTCAAAAACTGTATTTTTCGATTTACAGAAACAACCGTTTGCATTTGCATCACGATAAAACAACAGAGAGCGCGGTGAAACTAAACATCTTCCTCTGAGGTTTAATGGAGTTTGGCAAACAACCGCATGTGTTTTAGCGCCACCCGGTGGACTGGAGTATAAAGCGGCAAGAGGAGGAAAATATACGGGGAAATTAGTTCGTGTTTAAGGTATGCTGATTTATTTTGTTTTTCTTTACAAAAAACGATATGCCCCAAAGAATGCCGACCTTGTGGCCCCAATCTGAATTACAGACAAGGTCCACACATGTGCCATAACTGGGCCAAGTCTAGCCATTTAATAACTTATAATATAACAGGTACTGGTACAGATTCCTAGCCATAAGCAAATCACATCAACACCAACCTTTAACCATAAAACCCA